>OX456524.1:45278548-45878548 GCA_949748255.1 Eustalomyia histrio
ACGCCGTAAGAGACAGGTGCGTTTCCCACAGGGTTCATTTAACCAACATTTTGGTAATCAAGTTGAAGAAAAATTGAAACATTGCATCTTTCCCACTGGGTTCAATTAATTTCTATCATCCTTCGTTTTGTTATTAGTTTTTTTTTTCTTCTTCTTTCGAAGTATGTGTTCTTTCGAAGTGTGTCTTTTTGCACACAATTTTCACTTTTGTAACTAAAATTTCAGTTGATAATTGTAGACATTTGGGCGACTATTATCTTTTGATACATATACTTTTTGTTGTTGTACGGTTTTGGTTCATTTTCCTTGTGGTGTTGTTTCATTGGGATCTGTAGAAGATGTGTGGATGTTCTCATGTGTACCTTTTATGTGGTAGCCTGGGTTAGTTGCTGGTTCAGTGTTTTACTTATATCTATTTTTTGCTTTTTTTTTAATTTTATCTTTTTTACTTTTTGTCTTGTCAAGTTGTGTTGTCTTGAAATGTTTTTTTTTTTTGGGTTTTTTTTATTAAGATTCTTACTTTTGTTTTTGCTTTAAATAATGTGTCATATTATGTAATGTATTGTTTATTTTAAGTATGATATTGTTATTTGGTTTCTTTTTTCGTCTTAAAGAAAATTAAATAAAAAAATGTAATGGAAATGATTTATGTTGTTTTAAGGGCTTTTATCAATTCTTCACAATAGATTTTTTTTACGATGAACTGGGTTGAGATGTATGTATGTCCCTCTGCACAGCGATTAATTACATCTATTACGTTTCCTCTTTTTATAGCCAGTTCCTCGATCTCGAACGAAAAACTAGTCGAACGAAAGCAAGTCACTCGAATTCGAATCAATTTGGATTTCTCTATTTCGAAAGCCTTCGATCGACTTGACTTACGCGTGTCAATTTTTGTTTCTTACGCATTTACAAACCACAGAGATGCCAGATATTATATTTTGAGCATTTGTTACAATTTTCTCTAAAAGTAGCAAAAATACTACTAAACTGCTTAAAGACAAAAACAACCCTGTTTAACAGTTATCAGCTGTATATGACAAATGAAATAAAAAACTAACAATAAACAAATCTATTTTTATTTGGAAAGTGTGTTTATTTGTGAAAATTTTTGTTATCGATTGGTTGTGAAAGAAATTGTTGTTTGGAGAGCTTTTCTGTTGCCTGTTGTCTGTTCGGTGCGGTCACTGCTAAAGTCCGTGTAAAATAAAAAATGTAAATATGAGCTTCTTGGGCAAACGTAAGTCACAAACAACACACACACAATTTTACTACTCAGCAACAGCGTAATAGGGGGTGAAACGGAGTTTAGTTTTCTGGTCAAATTTTCCTCCTATGCGGAAAATTTGTTTTCTCCGAACACTAGAGTCCTTCTGGCAAAATCAGGCCTTTCTTCCATATAAAATACAAGCGTCTTCGGCTAGTCCATTGTTAATTTTTTTTAACTAAAATTTTAAATTCTTAATAAACTATAAATATTTGTATTATTTTGTACTTACTATTTGTTATCCATTGCTTTTTATACCCTCCATTGCTTTTTATACCCTCCACCATATATGGATATATACCCTATATATCAGTTTGTCATTCCGTTTGTAACATGTCGAAATATAGGTTTAAGACCCCATAAAGTATATATATTCGTGATCCTTATGCAATTTTAAGTCGATTTAGCGATGTCCGTCTGTCTGTCTGTCCGTCTGTCTGTCTGTTGAAATGGCGATCACGACGCGAAGACGCAAGCGGGGTTGCCTATTTTTACCCAGATTATTAAACATCCTCCCGAGCAGTTTGGTATTTAAAATGAGCAAAATCGGTCAAGCGGTTCAAAAGTTATGAGTGAAAATGTGAAGATACCTCTAAATTTTCCATACAAATTGGTACAATTTTTCTGTATCTAAAAATGTTAAAGTCGCTAACAGAGCAGACCTCTGTAAATAACATTACTAAAACTAAATAACAAAAGTTCTGTTACATAAATCAAAGACATTAATTTGTTAAAGAAAGAACATTAGTTGAAACTATTTCCCAATAGGTGGCGCATCTGAAAAAATTCTCCTTATTAGGCATATTCTGCTACAATATACAACAGGGTATTATTGATTTTCTATTTCGTTCGTAACATAAAAGAATGTTTGCCAAAAGCTATGCAAAATATATGTTTTATGTGTATATTATACTTTAATTTTCTAAATCAATATTCATTTAGATGTTCAAGAGCATAGTATTGCAATTTTTCGTATGTGTTTTTATTTTTTTGAAAGAAAGAATTAACATAAATATGGATTTTCCAATGCCTCAAACTTCAAAATTATACAAATTTAACGAAAAAATACCATTTTGATCGATGAAAATTTCTTTTTTTTTTACAGAAAATGTGAAACAAATGCTTTTATCACGTCGAACATTTCAAAAATTGACTTTAGTATTTTGAAATAAATTTGCTAGTGACAGCTTAATGTACTAGAATTTTAAATATGTATTAAATCTCATATCTGTGGTTACTAAGACAATTGAAAGCCGAATCCAGGGCCGAATCCGGCATGGCGCAGGGTATTGTTATCTATTTACTTAAGCGCCATCTACTCCTAAGTATAGACACTAAAGCAATTATGTATTTAGCTCTTTCTTTATGTATAAATGTCTTTGGCCCCATGGCTAGGTTCAAATAAATGTATATATAAAGAAAGAGCAAAATGCATAATTGGTTTAGTGCCGCTACTTTTGAATAGGTGGCGCGAAATCACATTAAAACTATATCCTGCCCCATGGCGATATAGCCTTGGATTAGGCTTTCAATCAATTTATTTACCAAAAATATTATATTAACTACATACTTAAAAATTATAATGCATTCAGATGTTGCTAATAGACTTATTACATAATTTTAAAGTCAATTTTTCAAATGTTTGACGTAATAAAAGCATTTGTTTCGCATTTTTATGTCAAAAAAGACATTTTCATAGAGGAAAATAGTATTTTTTTAATTCCATTTGTATTTTTGAGAATTGAGGGATTGACAAATGTATATTTATGTTAATTTTTTCCTTTATAAAAAAATACAGATGAATAAAGTGCGATATTGTGCTGTTAAACATCTAAATGAATATTGATTTAAAAAATTAAGGTATAATATGCACATAAAACATATATTTTTATTGTAGCACAATATGGCTAATGGAGACTAGCTCTGCAGCAAAATATGCCTAATGGAGAGAATGCACCTTCTGGTGGGCCATCTATTGACAAATAGTTACAATTCATGTTCTTTTTAAACAAATAAATTTCTTTGCTGTATTCTCTCCATTAGACAAACACACTTCAATTTTTTAAAGAAAGAACATTCGTTGCAACTATTTATCAATACGTGGCGCATCAGAAAGTGCATTCTCTCCATTAGGCATATTCAGCTGCAGAGCTAGTTCCCATTAGCCGGAACAAAATCGAGTATTTGACAAAAACTATGCTTTAAAATGTGTTTTTTGTGCAGTCCATGTTTAAAAAAACTAGTGAAAATGTAAAGGTGCCTCTAAATTGCCCATACAAATTTAGTACAATTTCATAGTAGCGACTGGTACATAACATATTTTCTCATATTTTTTTCACCAGTCGCTTAGCAGTAAATATTTTGTATTCACCTCAAACATTTTTTCACCACTAAAACTGTTTTTCACCACAAAAAATTTTTTCACCTTAAACATTTTTTTTCACCTCTAAATTTTTTTTTCCACCAAAAAAGTTCTTTTCACATCTAAAAAAGTTTTTCACCTCAAAAATTTTTTCACCTACATAATTTTACTTTTAAAGTTGTTTTATATTATTTGTATCAAAAACAGAAGAGAACATCTTTTTAGGATATTGGTGGAGGGTATTCAAAGATTCGGCGCAACCGAATTTAGACCTCTTTTACTTGTTTTACTTCATTTTGCTTTTAAAAATATCAAATATATATTTACTCGACAAAAAAATAGCAAGTGACTGATTTTGACATTTGTGTTCGAGCTGTTCGAAATAGAGAAACCAAATTTTGTATGAAAACAGTTACGTTTTCATTCGACTTGTCGTTCGAGTCATCGTTCGCATAGAAATAGAGTTAGTGAAACCCAAATCAGTTTTCTTTTGACTAGAAAGCGAACGAACGTGTTCTTTCGAAATAGAGGAACAGGCTTTTAATCTCAGTTCTTAGGAAAATTATTAGCTTATTCACTGTCAATCTGCTAATTGTAAAGGGTGTCCCAAGAAGAACGCAATTTTTAAATCTGGCAACATTCGAAGTGTCATTGTTTGACATTTGAACAATTGTTATTGTTTGCTAGTAGAAGGTACGAGGTTAGTAAAAATGGAGCGCTACACGAATGAACAACGCATTCTCATTGTGAAATTGTTTTACCAAAATGGTGAAAGTTTTGCGGCTACAGTTCGCAAATTTCGATCAATTTGGGGTCACAATAATGCTGCAAAAGAGTCAACTGTAAAGAGATTAATGGATAAATTTGCCGAAACTGGGTCTGTTATTGATGTAAAGACAACAACGCGCCATCGACCAGGTCGATCGACCGAAAATGTCGCAGCTGTACGTGATGATGTTGCTCAAACTCCATCCACCTCAATTCGACACCGATCTCAGCAAATTGGTGTCTCCAAATCCACTTTGCAGCGAATTTTGACGAAAGATTTGCATCTTCATGCATACAAAGTTCAATTGACTCAGGAACTGAAGCCAGCTGACCATGGACAGCGAAGGGAGTTCGTTAATTGGGTATTGGAGAGACAACATGAAAATGCTGATTTTGCCGATAAAAGCATCTTCAGCTTCGTCAATAGGCAGAATTGTCGCATTTGGGGTGAGGAAAATCGTCGAGTGATTCACGAGAAGCAAATGCATCCTCAACGTGTCACTGTGTGGTGTGGTTTTTGGGCTGGAGGAATCATTGGACCTTTTTTTTTATGAAAATGAGGCAGGTCAAGCGCAAACAGTCATCGTATCGTGAAATGATAACCAGTTTTTTCTTGCCTAGAATTGAAGAAATGAATGTGGAGGGCATGTGGTTCCAACAAGACGGCGCCACATGTCATACAGCCAGAGAAACAATTCAATTGCTGCATCAGTCATTTCCCGGTCGTGTTATTTCGCGTTTTGGAGATTAGAATTGGCCGCCTAGATCGTGCGATTTAACACCATTAGATTTTTTTCTTTGGGGTTTTTTGAAGTCGATGGTTTACGCGAATAAGCCGACGACGACTCAAGCCTTAAAAGAGGAAATTGGACGCTGCATTAATGAAATACCGCAGCATTCATGTAAAACGGTCATTGAAAATTTCATTAAAAGATCGCGTGCATGCCAGCAAAGCCGCGGCGGCCATCTGCACGATATATTGTTCCATACATAACCTCATTCTGTCTACTTTACGAAATAATAAAGTTTCACGATTTTTTTTTTAATATCTGTGTTTTATTTAAAATTTAAAAATTGCGTTCTTCTTGGGACACCCTTTATTTATTCTCAGGCTGGAAAAGTCAGTGCATTTAGCAAGTATATGCTTCACATAAGCAATACCTGCATACACTCACCAAAAAAAAGTCTGTAATGGCAACTGAAAATTTTGCTGTTATTACGGGAAATTTTGCTAATTTGAATCCAGCGGTATTTTTTTTTGCTAATTTTAGCAACACATGTCTGCTGAAGTGTAGTACAATGAAATTAGTAGAAAAAAAAAAATGTACTAAATATTCTTAATATTAGTACAATCAAATTAAGATAAAAAATTAATATAAAAAATTAGAAGGCGCTACTAAATTTTAGTAAATTGATGTAAACTCAATGAATTGTAAAATAAAGGAAAATTTTTATTTGAAGTTTATATTTTATAGTTGAACTTTTTAATACTTATGCCCGTAATTTCAAGTAATAGATACCTACCAGTGCTTAGATATCTATTAGTTTTTATTCGTCTACACGGTAGGTATCTAAGCACTGGTAGGTATCTATTGCTTGAAATTACGGGCATTATATGTATGAAAAAGTATTTTTAGTCTGGTTCGAGATCATAGAATTTTTTATTTTATTTTTTCAAATGAAAAAATGTTCTTATTTTTATTTAGTAATCATGGAGAATACACAAAATTATTAGACACAAGCTGAATGGAATGGAATTTCTGGTCACGAATGCATTTTCAAGGGCATTTTCAAGGGCACGAAGAATGCTGATGAAAGTCGTAGCGGACCAGAAAATGCATTCCATTCAGCTTGTGTCTAATAACTTTTTTCTGTCTATTCTTCATGATTACTTAAATTAAAAAATAAGGAAAATTTTTTCATTTGAAAAAACTTTGCCTATGATCTCGAACCAGACTAAAAATACATTTTTATACATATAAAAATTTTAATTTTTTAAAAAAAATTATTAAAATGCACAAATATATTATTTTTAGATACACTTGTTACACTTTAATGGGATGTGAAAAGTTGTCACATATTTAGGATAGGGAGAGTCACATAATGTTAAAAAAAAATTTACCTAAATATAATTTTGATGTAAGTGACTCAACCTGTGCTTAATATATTAGAGTTACATATTTGAACGTGACAAACTTTAACGTAGTTACAGAATAACCCCATTAAGCTGCTAATTTATTTGCACAATGCCTTACGAATTCAAATATACAAATTTATAAATTTTTTTATTTCTTTTTTTTCAAAAAATATTTTAGACAAAATTGAAAAAAAAAAATAAAAATTTAAAGGCTTAGAAAATAGTTAAAACAAATGAATTTATCATTTTGTTTTAATTTGCTAATTTTTATTTTGGAAAAATATTTTTAGTAAATTTTTTGGATTTTGAGGTCAAATTTTAATTGTTTTAAAGAGCTGATTTTTAGAACTAAAAAAGTTTTTAGTGCTAATTTATGTGGATGACCTATTTTTGGACGTGAGTCGGTTGTGAAAATTATCTTCACTTTGATCCCTTTTTTAACCTATGTAACATTTTAAGGCAATTTAAGTTTGTATGTATAAGTTTGTTAATTATTAGAAATAACATTTCCTTCAATATCCACTTTTATTAAATTAGTAAATTTTTTTTTTTTTTGCCAATTTTAGCAAATCTGTTTTCAAAAATTTGTAAAATGATTTCTGAAGTAAGCAACAAAAATTTGTAAATATTCTGTAAAATTTCTGTAATTTGTAAAATGTAAATAGCAAAAAGATTTGCAAAATAATAATTTTTTTACTAAAAATCAGTAGTGGGATTGGAAACCGTTTTAAAATATTTCTACTAACTTTTTATTTCTGAGTGTATTTCAGCATCAGCAATTTACACTTTACGTAAGTGGTAGTCACATGTGTTATGTGCCTTGGGTGCTGCACACAGGAGTCTGTGACTAGGTATATTCAATTGAAGTGCATCTCGTCGACTTTTTTTATCGTTATAAAATAAGATTTTTTTTTTGAATGTCTTAGTTTTCCCTGTTCGTTCCAATGGCTAACTGGAGATCATAGTCTGACTTGCTCATCTGCTTTTTCTTTGCCATTATGTCCACTATATTCTGGCCTTGTTGTGTTCTGCCCTTCTATTGCCATTGTAGCATGGACTATGTAACAATAGGATGTAGGAAAGCCATCAAAGTCACTGAGCCAAGTTCTCATGCAAGAGTTGCAAAACTTTCAACTCTTTACATCCTACAAGTTTCACAGTCCGTGTTAAAATCAACGTATTGGAAGTTTCGCAACCAGTGCATTTGCAACTACGTAACTCGTGCGTGAGAACCTAACTCGGTGGCTTATGGCTGTTTGGATTGGTGGCTTTGTAATTGGCTTGATGATTCTAACTCTGCATATTCTATTATTACATAGTCCTTGATTCTTTCTATTCAGTAAAAAGTAAAAATCCAAAGAAAAGGTTGCAGAACAACTTATAACGCATAAGCACAGATTCTAATTTATGAAGCACGAAGTGGACGTCTAAGAACTGAAACAACACCAGAAGTCATATCCAAAAGTTAGTAGAAAAATTTGTAAACGGTTTTCAATCCCACTTTACTATTTTTGTACTGATTTTTAGTAAAAAATAATTATTATTTGCTATTAACATTTTACAAATACAGCAGTTTAACAGAATATTTACTAAATTTTGTTGCTAACTTCAGAAATCATTTAACAAATTTTCGAAAACAATTAAAATTTTTATTAAAATCCAAAAAATTTACTTATAATATTTTTTTTTAAACAAAAATTCGTTTATGTTTTACCTATTTTTTAAGCCTTTAGTTTTTTTTTTTTTTTTTTTAATTTTATCTAAAATATTTGTTGAAAAAATAAAAATAAACAAAAAAAAAAAAAACGTTGGATAAAAAGATATAAATTTTTTTATTTGAATTTGTAAGGCAATTTCAAAAGAATATATCAGCTTTAAAGTGTAACAAGTGTATCTAAAAATAATTGAGTTAATTCCTGCATTTTCATAATATTTTTTTTAAAAATTAAAATTTTCCTATATTTTACAATTCATTGAGTTTACAGCAATTTACTAAAATTTAGTAGCTCTTACTAATTTTTTATACTAATTTTATTGTACTAATATTAATAATATTTACTAATTTTTTTTACTGATTTCAGCAAACCGATTTTAAATTCCACTACAAAAAGTTTGCTAAAGTTTTGTAGCGGGTACTAATTTTTTCTACTAATTTCATTGTACTACACGTCAGCAGACATGTGTTGCTAAGATTAGCAAAAAAATACCACTAAGCTCAAATTAGCAAAATTTCCAGTTAAGTTTACAGACTTTTTTTGGTGAGTGTATGGTAATGAGACAATTGGCGAGTGAAAATGATTGAGTCCATTTAACTTTGCATCAAGAATTACAGATGATGCAAGATGGCTGTTTACAGTTCATTAAAAACGCATTCGAATGAAAATTTCTCAAGCTTGTTCGAATCGATTTAAGCGAAATAAAATGAATTTTAAGCGTCGTTTCATAACTATCTATCTGTTCCCAAATCTAAAAAAAATCTTTACTGACAAGCGTTTTACCTCGAATGAAGATGTAGTTGCAGCTGTAGGCTTTTATTGTGCAGAGCTTTAGGAAAATTATTTTAACCAAGGGATAGAATTGTTAGAAAAGCGTGTATTGAAGATTATATTGAAAACTTAACATAATTTTTAAAACATAATTCTTGTTCTTCATTGTTGGGCTAAAAACATTTCGAAAAGCTCACGTACATTTACCTTGAATACTGCTTGACTGTCTGCCATTAAGTTGATTTTAGATCGTGTTAGATTTTTGTGTAACAGTATTGAGGAGGTAGATTTTTTGCTTAAGAAAATATGGAGTCTGCTGCTAGATCCATACTTCTGGGCGTCCTACTTGAATTGCCAGATACGAGGGCGGCTTAATAAGTCCGTGACTTTTTTTTTAATGAAACACAGTTTCAATCATCATCTTCAATCTCCTTTTAGCTCAAAACACTTAGTCCAACGTTTCTCCAATTTTTGTATCCCTTCCAAATAGGCATTTGTTTCATCAATAATTTCATCGTTGGAGCTAAATCTGTTTCCACCGAGCCATTTCTTTAGGTTTGGAAATAGTCACTCGGGGCTGAATTCAAAGAATAGGGCGGATGAGGGAGCAATTCGTAGCCTAATTCATGGATTTTTTCCATGGAAACTGCACATGCGATTGTGGTCCATTGTGAACAAACGCGGCACCCATGTTGCAGACAGCTTTCTTAAATCCAACTGATCATTTAAAATCGAAACTACACTGTCATATGTAATGACTCTGAGGTGAACAGTCTCGCGCACTTTTACTCTTCGATCGGCCAACACCATATCAGGGATTTTTTCGACATTTTCGGGTGCATTGACCTCAATTGGCCGTCTAGAACGTTCAGCGTCATTTGTACTTGTGCGACCACAATGAATATCAGTAAACCACTTTTTTACCATTGAAGTCGATGGCTCAGAGTCCCCATAGTATTTATCAAGCCTTTCCTTGGTTTGATTGACGGTTTTTTTCGCAAAAATTAATGTTTAATGAGCACTCGAAATTCACTTTTTTCCATTTTTAAAAAAATCCACGAGGTTGTATGTTTTGAACAGCTGTTAAACGCAAAGTAAATGATGGAACTAGCTCAAAATTTGATAGTAGTCTAGTAACAGGTTGTGCTTAATGGGAGCAGTGTTGCACTTCATGCAACTACGAGGGAAGTTCAAAAAGTTACGTGCCTATTGTTCCGCCCTGGTACAACGGGTCATAGTAACATGTTCGGACTTCAGCTCCCAAAATTTTCACAGGAGTTGTTTACTAGCGTATATTGATTTTATGCTTTTTTTATATTTTACGTAACACAATTTTTCTTAACATACAAAATAACCCCCTAAAATACGGATTTGTGGGACATTTTAGCGCTAATTCTGAAAAAGTAAGAAATTAACCCTTAAACGCATTTTAAGTTTTGGCTTATTTCTAGCCCTCAAGTTGAATTTTAAGCTTTAGTGTTTTCAGAGGCTTATAGTAGAATTTTATGACAAATATTTTTATAGAACATGTTAACCCATCATATCCCCTTTTTTACAAAAGCGACAAAAATGATCCATGCATTGAGGAACAAGGGGGTTAAAATGTTCCATAAAAATGTTGCTCGTAATTTTTTACATAAATCTGTTAAACACATTTTATATAACTAAAATGTAAGGGTCACATGGTTTCTTATGCTAAGAATAAGAATGTGCAAAAGGGGGGAAATTTTAACTCTCGCTAAAATTACATTCATTTATATATTTTTTTGGTGCCCTCTTCTACCAGAATCCGTTGTCGGAACCTTTTTAATTGGGAAAAAGTTTAATTTTGTTGTACAGTGTAATCAGTGTATAAACTTGTAACAATTAGATACTGGCCACACCAGGACTTATGAATAATATTTCAATTCAATATTGATTTTTTGTAATAGATTTTAACACTACAAGTTACACGCAAAGAAAAAATATGGTTGCAACTTGATCATTGCTACTTTATTATAATTGATACATTCGGGTATGGTTGTCACAATCAAGTTTATAAAAAAGTTCTAAGCATCAATATGGTCCCTAAAATCGTTATATACATATATAATAATATGATTGGCTGTAACTATACTGTGAAAACAAAAATTTTGACTATGAAAATAATATTATAATTATTGAACTGCAAAATGCTTATTATAAATCAAATAAAACATGACTTTGACATTTGCAGCCATAATACAGTCTTGTTTTAATAAAAAAAAATATCAGTTCAGTCACCCATGTAAAATAATAATTCAATTCATTGTCGAAAAAATTCATTGTCAAAAAGAATATGTATAAATATTTAATATTTATTTTTAATTCTTTTCAATAAAAACAATAACAATTTAAAAAAAAATATGTTTATTAATTCATTTCTTGTAAAATAACGACTTTCTTGTGGAAAAAGTACTCAGAATATTAATAGAACCCTAGAGTTATTTTGTACGAAATTTGAAATTTTGAAATTTGTCTGATAGAAACATTTTTAGATTCTATGGACTTTTCCTTAAAGTAAAATTTTCAGATTCTGCATACTTTTTCTTAGACAAAAAAAAATTCATACGATATAACATATTCTTAAAAAACTTAGATTTTAAGGCCTTTTTCTGAATAAAAAATTCTTAGCAAAATACTTAGTTTCTGAGACTAAAGACGATCTTAAAAAATCTTAAAAATGTCATTTGAATCTTAGAATTTTTTAATTAGAAAAAGTCCATAGGATCTCTGTTTATTTTTATTAAAAAATTCCTCAGAATTTAATTTTTTTTGATGTATTTTTCTTTAAAAGTATCAACGAAGTTTTCTTGAAAGAGTCTTAAATATAAAACTTTTTTCTTTAGGAAAAACATTTCTTAAAAAATTTTCTTAAATTTAAAAAACTTGTTCATATGTTTTGAATCATAAAATAATTGTAGAGACCATTTTAATTTAATGTTATGTTTATTTTATTATCATAATATGATAACTATATTTTAGTATGACCATGGTTGGCATAATCATAATCCTAAAAATAAAGGGTGTCCCAAGAAGAACGCAATTTTTAAATTTTAAATAAAACACAGATATTTAAAAAAAAAAATCGTGAAACTTTATTATATCGTAAAGTAGACAGAATGAGGTTATGTATGGAACAATATATCGTGCAGATGGCCGCCGCGGCTTTGCTGGCATGCACGCGATCTTTTAATGAAATTTTCAATGACCGTTTTGCATGAATGCTGCGGTATTTCATTAATGCAGCGTCAAATTTCCTCTTTTAAGGCTTGAGTCGTCGTCGGCTTATTCGCGTAAACCATCGACTTCAAAAAACCCCAAAGAAAAAAATCTAATGGTGTTAAATCGCACGATCTAGGCGGCCAATTCTGATCTCCAAAACGCGAAATAACACGACCGGGAAATGACTGATGCAGCAATTGAATTGTTTCTCTGGCTGTATGACATGTGGCGCCGTCTTGTTGGAACCACATGCCCTCCACATTCATTTCTTCAATTCTAGGCGAGAAAAAACTGGTTATCATTTCACGATACCGAACACCATTGACTGTTTGAGCTTGACCTGCCTCATTTTTATAAAAAAAAGGTCCAATGATTCCTCCAGCCCAAAAACCACACCACACAGTGACAGCATTTGCTTCTCGTGAATCACTCGAGGATTTTCCTCACCCCAAATGCGACAATTCTGCCTATTGACGAAGCCATCAAGATGAAAATGGGCCTCGTCACTGCAGATGATTTTATCGGCAAAATCAGCATTTTCATGTTGTCTCTCCAATACCCAATTAACGAACTCCCTTCGCTGTCCATGGTCAGCTGGCTTCAGTTCCTGAGTCAATTGAACTTTGTATGCATGAAGATGCAAATCTTTCGTCAAAATTCGCTGCAAAGTGGATTTGGAAACACCAATTTGCTGAGCTCGGTGTCGAATTGAGGTGGATGGAGTTTGAGCGACATCATCACGTACAGCTGCGACATTTTCGGTCGATCGACCTGGTCGATGGCGCGTTGTTGTCTTTACATCACTAACAGACCCAGTTTCGGCAAATTTATCCATTAATCTCTTTACAGTTGACTCTTTTGGAGCATTATTGTGACCCCAAATTGATCGCAATTTGCGAACTGTAGCCGCAAAACTTTCACCATATTGGTAAAACAATTTCACAATGAGAATGCGTTGTTCATTCGTGTAGCGCTCCATTTTTACTAACCTCGTACCTTCTACTAGCAAACAATAACAATTGTTCAAATGTCAAACAATGACACTTCGAATGTTGCCAGATTTAAAAATTGCGTTCTTCTTGGGACACCCTTTATATGATGCTCTTCGAATATGATTACCCCAACTATGTTTTTCTTTGAGTGTATAAATTATTGTACTTCTAGCCGTTTTATTTATTTTTTTTAATTACATTTACAAAAAAAAAAGGAAACAGAAATTAAAATTATTGTTTATTGTTTCTATTTATCACTAATTTAATGTGATTTTCTCTAACAATAGAAAAAGTCCTTGATAAAATCCTTTTGCATCAAACATACTTTTTACAATGTTTATGCATTAATTTATTATTGTAATGCAATTGTTGGTTGATTGTGTGGTTGGTTTGGTTTGGTTTAGATGTATTCATCATAATAAATTTTTAATTTATGTCATGTTATTATTTTACAAAATATCTGACACGAGGATACATAAATATACAAACTAGAGCATGTCGAACAAATGCCTGTTTCCTTGCTCATCATTTGTAAGTCTATGTTTCAATGTACATCTACAGTGTTATTAAATTATATATAAACAAATTTAAAATAAAGAAATATATAAAAATAAGATAAATTGATACCTTGTTATATTATTCAGAACTTACCAAAGACGTATTGGAAAAAAAAATTAATAGAAAAATTTCTATACGATATTCAATTCCACTTTACTATTTTTGTACTTATTTTTAGTAAAAGAAATTATTATTTAGTAAATCTTTTTGGTATTTACATTTTACAAATTACAGAATTTTTGTTGCTAATTTCAGAAATCATTTTACAAATTTTTGAAAACCGATTTGCTAAAATTAGCAAAAAAAAATTTGCTAATTTTAAAAAAGTGGATATTGAAGGAAATGTTATTTATAATAATTAAAACTTATACAACGAAACTTAAATTGCCTTAAAATGTTACATAGTTTGAAAAAAAGGATCGGAAGTGAAGATACTTTTCACAGCCGACTCATGTCCGAAAATAGGACATTCACTTAAAATCAGCCCTTAAAACAATTAAAATTTGACCTTAATTAAAATCCAAAAATTTACTACAAATATTTTTCAAAACAAAAATTAGCAAATTAAAATAAAATGAGAAATTCGTTAATGTTTTAACAATTTTTTTAAGCCTTTGAATTTTTCATAATTTTTTCTAAAATATTTTTTTAAAAAAATAAATAAAAAATGTTCGGTAAAAAATATATAAATTTATATATTTGAATTCGTAAGGCAATTTCAAAAGAAATTAGCAGCTTTAAAGTGTAACAAGTGTATCTAAAAATAATTGAGTTAATTTGGGCATTTTCATAATATTTTTTTTAAAAATTACAATTTTGCTATATTTTACAATTCATTGAGTTTACAGCAATTTCCTAAAATTTAGTAGCGCTTAATAATTTTTTATACTAATTTTATTTTAATAATATTAAGAATACAGGGTGGCGCAAAAATAACCTTCCGATGTTTTTTGGCTGTAATTTAAAAAAAAAAAATGAAAAACTTTGATTCTTCTTGTGGATTATTTTTATTTGGTCTTTTAATTTTTTTTACATCAAGTCGAGAATATGATGTCATGTAAATGGCCGCCGCCACAGTTGATTGTCATTTGAGCCCTTTTTATGGCATTTTCCATCACTTTGGCCAAAACTTCCGGCGATAGGTCCTCACATTCTTGACGGATATTGTCTTTAAGAGCTGCAAGAGTCTGAGGCTTGTTGACATAAACCCGCGACTTCAAAAAGCCCCACAAAAAGAAGTCTGGAGCGGTCAAATCAGGCGATCTTGCTGGCCAGTGCAAATCGCCAAAACGGGAGATTAGGCGCCCGGGAAATGCATCCTTCAGCATATCGGTTGTGGCACGTGCAGTGTGTGGCGTTGCACCGTCCTGTTGGAAACACATGTTTTTTAATCCCAATTCATTAAGTTGCGGCAAAAAGAACTCGTTGATCATTGCTCTGTAGCGCTCACCATTCACAGTAACCGTTTGGGCCGCGACGTCTTCGAAGGAAAAAGGTCCGACGACTCCTCCAGCGAAAACAGCACACCATACAGTGACTTTGAGCGGGTGTAATGGCTTTTCGTGGGTTACACGCGGATTTTCAGTGCCCCAGAAGCGTAAATTTTGCTTATTTACGTACCCGCTAAGATGGAAATGGGCCTCATCACTCATGATTATTTTTGATGAAAAATCATCTTTATTATTGCTCAAATAAATAGTCACCAATATTCCGCGTTCTGGAGCAGTGTAGCGTAACATTGTTTATTAACGTGTATTTCGCATGTGTTTACTACACAAATGTCAAAACAGAACTGACATTAGGGGCCAATCGCAAAATTTATAGCATTTTCTGATAGGAGGATTACTTTTGCGCCAACTTGTATTTAGTAATTTTTTTCCACTACAAAAGGTTTACTAAAATTTAGTAGCGGGTACTAATTTTTTCTACTAATAACATTGTACTATCTATCAGCAGACATGGGTTGCTAAGATTAGCAAAAAATACAGCTAAGCTCAAATTAGCAAAATTTCCCGCAATAACAGCAAAATTTTCAGTTGCCATTACAGACTTTTTTTGGTGAGTGTAAAAATCCAAATTATTCATTTGCACTAAAAGGGTCAGTATGTATCTTCTTATTTTGCCTAGAAGATTATTTTAAATAAAAAGAGAATCTAAACGCCCTGACACAACGATACAAGTGTGAATATATATTTGTCGCACTGTCAATTTTCTTATTTATTACCTAGTGTTTCCAATTCGGTTAATCGATTAAATAACTCCTCGGTTGATATCGAAACAAATTATTTATAACTTAAATAATTATTCGATCCGAATAATCGGTTAAAATAAGTCGGTTAACTGGTTAAATATTTAATATGAATTTTTGTTGATATTTTTTTTTATTAAAATTTATTAAGTTTAAGTAAAAAAAATATGGCAAGAAAATCGTAGAAAAAAAAAACACTAACTAAAATACTGTTACGATTTTACCTTTTAAAATTGTTGATTAATTTCCTTTAAATAAATCGAGTTCTTGCAAATAATAAACACAGTTAAAACTTTCAATAGCAACTCTTTATTTACACAAATTTAAAACAATTAAAAACTAAACAGACATGCCACATTGTTGGCGTATTTATATGTCAGGAGAATACTTATAAAGTGGCATCATTGTCCCGAAGTTGTATACCGGAAACGTGGAGTATTTTCTTTAAGGTTGACAGAAACACTAATGCAGCACTTGTTGTGGTGGAGAGTTGCCATTGATGACAACTGTTTTGCATTTCAGGGCTGGCATATGAGAATTTATATTTCTACGAGTGAATGGAAATTAATGAAAAGAATTTCCATAACAATACAGTGATTTTCTTTTAAAACAGAGTGAAAGGGATCCTTATGAATTATTTATTTATTTATTTATTTATTTAATTTATTTTATTTATTAATCATATAATTACAAATTATATGTTAATACCCTAACCGAGCACTAGCAACAAAGGCATTCGGCTCGTTGTAGCGAAAACAGACAAAAGCCTCTGGTGGGAATTGAACCCACGACCCCCGCCCCCCGCCTTATGAATTAAATAACTTTTTTTTATGTAACTCAAAGCAAGTAAAGGGTGTCCCAAGAAGAACGCAATTTTTAAATTTTAAATAAAACACAGATATTTAAAAAAAAAATCGTGAAACTTTATTATATCGTAAAGTAGACAGAATGAGGTTATGCATGGAACAATATATCGTGCAGATGGCCGCCGCGGCTTTGCTGGCATGCACGCGATCTTTTAATGAAATTTTCAATGACCGTTTTGCATGAATGCTGCGGTATTTCATTAATGCAGCGTCCAATTTCCTCTTTTAAGGCTTGAGTCGTCGTCGGCTTATTCGCGTAAACCATCGACTTCAAAAAACCCCAAAGAAAAAAATCGATTGGTGTTAAATCGCACGATCTAGGCGGCCAATTCTGATCTCCAAAACGCGAAATAATACGACCGTGAAATGAATTGCTTCTCTGGCTGTATGACATGTGGCGCCGTCTTGTTGGAACCACATGCCCTCCACATTCATTTCTTCAATTCTAGGCAAGAAAAAACTGGTTATCATTTCACGATACCGAACACCATTGACTGTTTGCGCTTGACCTGCCTCATTTTTATAAAAAAAAGGTCCAATGATTCCTCCAGCCCAAAAACCACACCACACAGTGATACGTTGAGGATGCATTTGCTTCTCGTGAATCACTCGAGGATTTTCCTCACCCCAAATGCGACAATTCTGCCTATTGACGAAGCCATCAAGATGAAAATGGGCCTCGTCACTGAAGATGATTTTATCGACAAAATCAGCATTTTCATGTTGTCTCTCCAATACCCAATTAACGAACTCCCTTCGCTGTCCATGGTCAGCTGGCTTCAGTTCCTGAGTCAATTGAACTTTGTATGCATGAAGATGCAAATCTTTCGTCAAAATTCGCTGCAAAGTGGATTTGGAGACACCAATTTGCTGAGCTCGGTGTCGAATTGAGGTGGATGGAGTTTGAGCGACATCATCACGTACAGCTGCGACATTTTCGGTCGATCGACCTGGTCGATGGCGCGTTGTTGTCTTTACATCACTAACAGACCCAGTTTCGGCAAATTTATCCATTAATCTCTTTACAGTTGACTCTTTTGGAGCATTATTGTGACCCCAAATTGATCGCAATTTGCGAACTGTAGCCGCAAAACTTTCACCATTTTGGTAAAACAATTTCACAATGAGAATGCGTTGTTCATTCGTGTAGCGCTCCATTTTTACTAACCTCGTACCTTCTACTAGCAAACAATAACAATTGTTCAAATGTCAAACAATGACACTTCGAATGTTGCCAGATTTAAAACTTGCGTTCTTCTTGGGACACCCTTTATATGTTTAGACAAGTTTTAATTCCGTTAAAAATTATAATCAATATTAATTATATTTTTATGTGCTTTACGACATGGTTGCATTTGCTTTAACCTTTCAACCGGCAAGCCCGCCTTTAGACGGCGTTCATATAATTGACTTTTAATGCTTTAAAGGAGTTTCTTATTAAGCTATTCCGATAGCAAACAAAATTTACAAAATTTTCTGTGCAACAATTTTTCGTTTACAGTGCATGGTTTGGATGCAAAAAGTGTTTAAATTAAAGTTTCGTAATATTTTTAAAAAACACGCATTTTAAAATTGACAATTTTTTTTTAAAAATCTGAAAAAAATATTTAAGTTGACTAAAAACATAGTAAAACACGAAAAAAAAAATACCGTGATCGATTTTGGTAGAGAAAACAAAAAAATATATTTACGTGTGTCGGCGTTTTGAAAGATCTTATCAGAATTTTATTTTAGCGCGGGGTGGGGAGATTAAAGTCGCCCCCTTTGGCCTGTACGTGCAGCATATCGGTATATGAAATTATGTGTTCTTCTCATCTGAGGTGTAGGGTATGTTCAGCAATTTTGTGGAAAATTTTAACGCAAATATTTTTGTGGAACATATTAACCCTGCAACTCTCCCACGGTAATGTTTGGCTCTATTCTAATAAATCGTACAAAACACTCTTAAGAAGGCAGAGGGCGGGCATAAAACTTTACTGAAGGGTGATTTTTTTGCTATTTGTATTTTCAGTGTAAAATAAAGATTCATGACTTGTGGCAATGCCAAAATTGCTCAGTAAGATTTGCCATTTCACAACGAATTGACTAATAAACTAACAGCGCTTGCAAATCATTGAATTTTATTATTAAAATTCGTGCTGTGTGAGAAATGTGAAAAATTTCATTCAGCGTCGAAGCTCATTTTTGGCTCAATGGGTACGTTAACAATGAGAATTGTCGAATTTGGTGTAAAGAGCAGCCAAAGGCAGTTCATGAGCTGCTAATACAACCTGAGAGATGAACTGTTTGGTGCAGTTTGTGGGCCGGCGGTATCATTGGACCGTACTTCTTTAAGAACGATGAAAAGCTCATCATTACAGTCAATGTAGCAAGGTACCGTGCGATGATTGCCAATTTTTTTTGCCCCAAATGGAGGAATTGGACTATTTTAACAAGTGGTTTCAACAAAACGGTGCCCAATGCCACACGGCACGCGATACCATAAACCTATTGAGAGGCGAGTTTGGTTAGCAATTAATCTCATGTTTTGAAGCAGTCCACTGGCCGCCACGGTCATGCGATTTGACTCCAATAGACTATTTTTTTGTGGGGATACGTGAAGTCTCTCGTATACAGGGACAAGCCAGCTTCAATTCTACCCTGGGAAGACAACATTTCAGCTGCCATTTGTGAGAACCGCTGGAAAAGTATGCCAAAATCGCAGCTCACGGATGGATCTCTTTAAAAAGTAAATGGCAGGCATCCATTTCTGCTCCCAAATATATTTTATCCGACGTTTTTGAGGCAAATTTTGTTCAGCGATAAGGCCGCATTTGGGACGAAGAGCAACCTGAAGAGATTCAAGAACTGCCACTTCATCCAGAAAAACCAACAGTTTGGTCAATGGCGACCGTTATCGTGCCATGATAACCGACTATTTGATGCCTAAAATTGAAGCTTGTGATCTCGGCGACATTTGGTTTCAACAAGACCGCGCCCCTTCCCACACATCGCATCAATCAATGGATTTATTGTGAGAACACTTCAGTGAGCACATAATTTTACGGTTTGGGCCGGTCGATTGGCCACCAAGATCGTGTGATATCACACCGTTAGACTTTTTCCTGTGGGGATATGTAAAGTCTAAAGTTTATGCGGACAAACCGGCTTCGATTCAGGCCTTGGAGGAAAGCATCACGCGTGTCATACGCCAGTTACCGGTCGAAATTCTCGAACTAGTCATCGAAAATTGGACTCAACGGATGGACCATCTGCGACGTAGCAACGGCCATCATTCGATAGACGTAATCTTTAAAATATAAATGCCAAAAAATGTTCTTCCAATTGATAATAAACATTCACCCATTAAATTTGAATTTTCTGTGTTTTTTTCTTTAAAAAAGTAGGGAACCTCGAAATGGATCACGCTATATCTCTAAAGGGTCCATTCACAATAATGGACTTCTTCACTCTCTTTTGCAACAACACATATTTTGTATTGTGTCATTATACCCTCCACCATATATGGTGAGGGTATATATCAGTTTGTCATTCCGTTTGTAACATGTCGAAATATAGGTTTAAGACCCCATAAAGTATATATATTCGTGATCCTTATGCAATTTTAAGTCGATTTAGCGATGTCCGTCTGTCTGTCTGTCTGTCTGTGTCTGTCTGTCTGTCTGTCTGTCTGTCTGTCTGTCTGTCTGTCTGTCTGTCTGTCTGTCTGTCTGTCCGTCTGTCTGTCTGTCTGTCTGTCTGTCTGTCTGTCTGTCCGTCTGTCTGTTGAAATGGCGATCACGACGCGAAGACGCAAGCGGGGTTGCCTATTTTTACCCAGATTATTAAACATCCTCCCGAGCAGTTCGGTATTTAAAATGAGCCAAATCGGTCAAGCGGTTCAAAAGTTATGAGTGAAAATGTGAAGATACCTCTAAATTTTCCATACAAGTTGGTACATTTTTTCTGTTTCTATTTTTTTTCTGTTAAGTAAGTAGAAATGTTAGAGTCGCTAACAGAGCAGACCTCTGTAAATAACATTATTAAAACTAAATAACAAAAGTTCTGTTACATAAATCAAAGACATTAATTTTTTAAAGAAAGAACATTAGTTGAAACTATTTCCCAATAGGTGGCGCATCTGAAAAAAATTCTCCTTATAAGGCATATTCTGCTACAATATACAACAGGGTATTATTAATTTTCTATTTCGTTCGTAACATAAAAGAATGTTTGCCAAAAGCTATGCAAAATATATGTTTTATGTGTATATTATACTTTAATTTTCTAAATCAATATTCATTTAGATGTTCAAGAGCACAGTATTGCAATTTTTCGTATGTGTATTTATTTTGTTGAAAGAAAGAATCAACATAAATATGGATTTTCCAATGCCTCAATACTTCAAAATTATACAAATTTAACGAAAAAATTGATCAATGAAGATTTGTTTTTTTTTTTTTTTACAGAAAATGTGAAACAAATGCTTTTATCACGTCGAACATTTCAAAAATTGAAAGACAGCTTAATGTACTAGAATTTTAAATATGTATTAAATCTCATATTTGTGGTTACTAAGACAATTGAGAGCCGAATCCAGGGTCATGCGACCTAGGCATGGCGCAGGGTATTGTTATCTATTTACGCCATCTACTGCTAAGTATAGATACTAAAGCAATTATGTATTTAGCTCTATCTTTATGTATAAATGTCTTTGGCCCCATGGCTAGGTCCAAAGAAATTTGTATATAAAGAAAGAGCAAAATGCATAATTGGTTTAGTGCCGCTACTTTTGAACACATTAAAACTATATCCTGCCCCATGGCGATATAGCCTTGGATTAGGCTTTCAATCAATTTATTTACCAAAAATATTAAATGAACTACATACTTAAAAATTATAATGCATTCAGATGTTGCTAGTAGACTTATTACATAATTTTAAAGTCAATTTTTCAAATGTTTGACGTAATAAAAGCATTTGTTTCGCATTTTTATGTCAAAAAAGACATTTTCATAGAGGAAAATAGTATTTTTTTAATTCCATTTGTATTTTTGAGAATTGAGGGATTGACAAATGTATATTTATGTTAATTTTTTCTTTTATAAAAAAATACAGATGAATAAAGTGCGATATTGTGCTCTTAAACATCTAAATGAATATTGATTTAAAAAATTAAGGTATAATATGCACATAAAACATATATATTTATAGATTTTGGCAAATATTCATTTATGTTACAAAGAAAATAGAAAATCAATAATATTCTACTGCATATTGTAGCACAATATGGCTAATGGAGACTATCTCTGCAGCAAAATATGCCTAATGGAGGGAATGCACCTTATGGTGGGCCATCTATTGACAAATAGTTACAACTCATGTTCTTTTTTAACAAATAAATTTCTTTGCTGTATTCTCTCTATTAGACAAACACACTTTAATTTTTTAAAGAAAGAATATTCGTTGCAACTATTTATCAATGCGTGGCGCATCAGAAAGTACATTCTCTCCATTAGGCATATTAGCTGCAGAGCTAGTTCCCATTAGCCGGAACAAAATCGAGTATTTGACAAAAACTATGCTTTAAAATGTGTTTTTTGTGCAATCCATGTTTAAAAAAACTAGTGAAAATGTAAAGGTGCCTCTAAATTGCCTATACAAATTTAGTACAATTTCATAGTAGCGACTGGTACATAACATATTTTCTCATATTTTTTCACCAGTCGCTCAGTTAATATTTTGTATTCACCTCAAACATTTTTCCACCACTAAAATTGTTTTTTACCACAAAAAATTTTTTCACCTTAAATTTTTTTTTTCCACCAAAAAAGTTCTTTTAACATCTAAAAAAGTTTTTCACCTCAAAAAATTTTTTCACCTACATAATTTTACTTTTAAAGTTTTTTTTATATTATTTGTATCAAAAACAGAAGAGAACATCTTTTTAGGATATTGGTGGAGGGTATTCAAAGATTCGGCACAGCCGAATTTAGCCCTTTTTTACTTGTTTTTTTTTTAAGTACACTCCACTCCGCAGCGTGAAAATACTCCCATCATTGTGAATCTAGCTTAAAGTTTACACCAGATAGTGAAAGTGCCAGTAATAATGTCAAATTATATTTATTTTGCATGAAACGGTTAATAGATTAAACGCCAATTATTCCGATTAAACGAACCGAATAACAGATTATTAAATTTTCGAAATTTTTGAATAATGCCCTAACCGTTAGGTTTGAATAAACACTATTGTTGTCATTGTTTTTAGTTTCTCTATTTGTAATCATAATAATAATGAACCTTGTGTTTTTCTCTATACGATTTCTGTTTAAATTATTTTCCTTTTAGTCTTCTTTTTTTTTTTGCTTTTATTCTACTGTTTAATGCCTGCTGAATATGACTTTGATTTGTGGTATTTTTCCAGTGTTAATGTCAAGGTTAAACATTGCACTTTACTTTCTTGTAGCTGAGCTGATACCAAACCATATTTTATATCTACACAGAGAAAACAAATTCACTGTGATGATTCTAATTTCCTGGCAACTGATAATTTGGTATTTGGCAACATAAATTGGGGCAACACTGAATAATTTCAGATAGAATGATATATAATATTTTAATTGACCCGGCACTACGTACATATACGAGGGGTACTTTTTATATTTCGGGAATAGCAAATAATAACTAATTATTTTTTAATGAAAATGGCTTTATTGTTTTTCGAAATATTGCAATTGATGATCAATACACTTTTGTATTCGTTCACACCATTTGTCATAGCAGTTTTTTCATTCCTTTTAAGACACCTCCAAAACATGGGTTTTAAACGCTTCAACTGCTTCTTCGGCGCTCGTAAATCGCTGACCACGCTTTTTACCTTTGATATTCGTGAAGAAGTCTTTGGATGCCAAATCAGGACTGTACGGAGAACGAGTCATTAATTCGATCTTTTGACTGCTCAAAAATTCACCTGTTTGACGAGATGTGTTATGGCTCGCAATATCATGATGGAGTACGTTTCGTTTTCGGCGTTTGGTTTTACGAGTTCCTTCGAAGACTTCCGGCAAACAAATGGTCGTGTACCACTCAGAATTGATTGTTGTGACATTGCTCAAGCGGTACAGTGGCCACATGACCCATTCGGCCGAAGATACAGGCGACCATTTGCTTCGCAGTGTTTTCTCCACGAACAACTTTTTTGGATTTAGTTCATCTTGGAATTGCTACACGGTCGATTTCCTGTCACGATTTTATACACGTTTTTTGAAGCACCAGGGTCGAACTTTTTTATAATTTCCTTATACCAATTAACACAAGCCTTTTTTTGAGTAATTGATAAATTATGGGCTATCCAACGAGAATATTTTTTTTTTTTACAACTAAGTGTTCATACAAAATCGAATGTATTGAAGTGGAACTAATGTGCAAGGAACTTGATCCCCCATGGTTGAGGGAAGATGCACAGAAGTGGTATACTGACGGATCCGAAACTTCTAGCGTAATTGGAGCCGGTGTATACGGACTCAGGTGCAGAATTCACATACCTCTGGGCAAAGACTCAACTATATTTACTGCAGAATTATATGCTATCTATACAGCAACGACTGAACTTCTGGAAAGCAATCTTGTGAGAACAAGGACAAACTTAATAAAGGCCCTGAAAAACCCCTTCTATCACCATAGATCAGTGCTAGAGTGCCATGAAGCCCTCAACAAACTGGCGACCAATAATAAGGTTACACTTATTTGGGTACCCGGCCACAGTGGGCATGAAGGCAATGAAAAAGCTGATGAACAAGCGAGACTAGGTGCGGAACTGTCATATATAGGTCCGTGTCCCCAATTTGGTTTCACGAAAAAGGACATAACAAATATGATATCGGATCTGATCGAGACGAAATTTATTGAATATTGGAACAAACAGAAACCACTGAAACATTCAAAGAAATTCTTATCATACAATGAATAGAGGAGCAGAGAAGCCCTTCAGATGAACAGACCAAATCTAAGACTCCTATGCGGAGCACTCACAGGACACTATCCATGTAATTGAATCCTAAATAAAATGGGACATGATCGAGATACGACATGCAGATAGTGTATGGAAGATGAGGAGACCATGGAGCATGTAATGGCTAAATGTCCTGCCTTTGCATACCTAAGATTTATCACATTTGGCAGACCTGATATTATGGAGGAACAATACAAGAAGCTGGAAGTGAAGAACATTGTATTGCTACTCAAAGCTGCACTGGAGGACAACTGAGAAAAATACTAGAGGGTACACAATAGATCTACTTGGTCGCGGTGCTGGATATACAGACTACTCAACCCAACTACATCGTAAATCGTAATGTGCAAGAATGCCTTTATCTCACAATATGTCACATGACGATCTTGCATTATCAGTTTACGCACTGCATCGATGTTTTGTGTCACAACAGCCGATTTGGACGAGTTTCACGGAATTCGTCGGCGATCGAACTATGACCACGATTGAATTCACTATACCAGCGATAAACTGTGTTTTTTGATGGTGCTTTATCGCCATACAAAGAACTGAGTTCATCGACACATTCTGGTTGAGATAATCCACGTCGACAATTGTGAAAAATAATCCAACGAAAACCTTCTCTTGAAATTTCCATTTTTTGGCCAAATTGATTTTTTTTAACTCACTGTAAACAAAACAAATATCACTTGTACATCAAAACGTTGTGAGTAAAAAATGTCAAACTTGATTATGGTATTGCCAGAGTTTAGCTATTGACATTAGTGTTACCAGTTCCCGAAATATAAATAGTAGTTCGATAGCTACCATTAAATAAAAAGTTCATTTGTCTGAATAAATCTGTTTTCTCTGTGTAATATGACTGTGTGTTTGTATGTGTGTGTTTGTTGTAAATATTTGTAACTAGAAGTGGTACTCGTGCCAGTGCAACATCAGCATTGTTCTTTTATTATTAGTTGTTTTTCTATTCTATATGAATGCTCCATTATTATTATTATCATCGTCGTCGTCATCATCATGATTGTTATCATCGCCAGTTAGTGTCTGCTATTATTATTTTCATTTCTGAAATTCTCTTGTTGTTTGATGATGTTGCATAAGTCGAGACTTCCATGTATGTGAGTGTTTTTTTTTGCATTTAAATTCTCTTGCTTTTCTTTAACTTTAATGTTCTTATTTAAGTTATTAATGTCATTTATATTTTCGTGTTGAATTGTTTGTCCATCGTAGTATCCTCCCTTGTAATGCCAGCCAGTGTTGTATTAACTACTACTTGTATGTACTTGATTGGTTGTAGAAGTGGTAGAAGTAGTCGTAGCAGTGATGGCAATTAATTTGATGCATTTTATAATGTCTAATATTTTATGTTAGTTGACGTAAATGCAATTTATAAGAAGTATTAAAGTGGAAAATTTAAAGTGTTATTTTAAAATGTATGCACTTATGAAATAATAAAAAAAAAACTAAACGTTTGTTTGTAAAATTGGGAATAACTAAAGAAAATTATAAGAGTCCATTAAATTTGACTTTCAAAATCGGCACTAATGGCTGCTAAAACAAAATCCAGTCATAAGAATATGTTGCTCTAATTGATTGCAAAAACCATCCAAACCACAAATCGTTTTAGAATCGTTCTGTTTAAAACTACAACTAGATTCTATGGAGCCAGTTTTAGATTTTGATTTTTTATGTTAAACCAAGGACTCTTTAAACCTGGATGAACAACCCTGCGGGAAAAGGACACGTCACGTGACCGGTCGATTGTGATATGGGTCAATTGCCTTCTGTGAGATGTCACAGGACTGGCCTAAAAGGAAATGTCATGACTTTTAAACCGGTCACGTGATAGGTACTTTAGGAACCGGTCCTCTTTTCACCTATCTCGTGATATGTATTTTCGGAACCGCTCCAGTTTTCACTCATCATGGGACAGGTGCCAATTCCCAACTAGTTCCTTTTTTCCCGCAGGAAAACTACCAAATTTTTAGCCACCCATGATGCCATAATGCCAAATGGTGCGACTACAAAAAAATTCTTAGTCGAAACCACGAAATTCTTAGCCGATTTACAGAAAAACTTAGCCTCTAGCAAGGGTTGTACCAATTCAAACATGTATACATTCACATCACAATCAATGTACTTGCGCTACAACCCTTTTCTGTAAATCGGCTAAGAATTTCGTGGTCTCGGCTAAGAATTTCGTGGTCTCGGCTAAGAATATTTTTGTAGTCGCACCATTTGACATCATGGCATAATGGGTGGCTAACAATTTGGTAGTTTGTTTATCCTGGTTTATAGGGTCCTTGGTTAAACCAATACCCAGAGTATGCCTGCCTACTAATGCATTACATGGTGTATATATGAGAAAATATGGTTATGGGTAGGAAAAAACTTTTATACATTGTAAGTTACTGGTAAAGCTTCCACAGGGAAATGATTCCATTCAGCTAGTGCAAAAAATACTGTCTTTAATAGATTAAAGCCTACAAACGGTTGAGATCTAATTGAAAACTGAATCTTGGGCGGACGGAAACTGCTTGGGAATCTTGGTAGAGCAGAACACTTTCTACGGTAATATCACAGTGTACATTTTTCTTCTGGCTGTTCTCTTTATATATTTTCGAACTATCCTCGAAGAGAAAAATCCTTAAGAAAACCTTTTCATAAAAAACCCAACTGAAAAATAAAGAATACGGATTGAGTACCAAACAGAAGCACGTAAGAACTCTGGTAATATACATATATAGATCAGAATTATACAACCCACATTCCCACGATGATCCAACGAGTTAATGGAGTTCGATACCTAACTATCCTTGATGAGCATCTACCCCGACCTAGGAGCCCCAAAAACCTGAAGATATATGAGAGTTGTGATGTATAAATGAAGTTTATATATATATAGTGTGTAGATCGAATGGAGTGTTGTATTTCTTACACCGTTTAAAGGAATCAAGACACTTGAATGTTTCATTTTATAGATACTAAGCCCAATGCCTAATATCAGATAATTCGCCCAGCATATGTTTTTCCCATAGTCCTGAGTCCAGCGCTGATAAGAGGCGCATATTCACAAATGTTTTACATCGGGTGAAAAATTCTTAGGATGACACATAGTTTGCGCCACTAATGAAAAATCCATATGTATTTTTGGAGTTACCAACCTTCAGATGATACCTTAAAAATTTTATGACAATTCGTTCACTAGTAAGCAAGTTAGAGCTGTTTTAGTGACGCTTCTTTTGCGATTTCGAAAACAATGGATTTAAAGCAATTTCGTGTGTTTATTTATCATTGCTTTTTAATGGGAAAAAACACGTGATCTATCCAAAGCTCGGTTTGATCAGTGTTATATTGCTCTAGCGAGACAAATGGTAGAAAAGTGCTTTGTTGACTTTAAATGTGGTCGTACAAACACCGAAGACGCCCAAAAGAGGTGGTGATACTGGAAAATATCAAAAAAGTTCACAAAATCGTTTTTGCAGACAGACCGTAAGTGAAGTTTCAGGTGATATCGAAGGAACGTGTCGGCTTTTTTTGCATGAATATTTGTCCATGAGAAAGGTGTTTTCGAAATATGTGCAGCGTTTGCTCACACTGCATCAAAAAACAACAATGTGTCGACCATTTCGTATTCCCCAGATTTGTCTCCCAGCTATTTTTTCCTGTTTTCAGACCTAAAAACAATTGCACGCTGGAAAGAGATTTGTTTGGAATAAAGAGGTGATGGCCAAAACAGAGGCAAAATGTTAGAAAGGTTTTGGATTGTATCGGTCTTAAAGGATACTATGCTGAGGAATAAAGTCGAATTTTGTCAAAAAAAACTGTTTTTTATTGGTTATCCTACGGATTTTTCACCCAATGTGTTAGTTATATACCGTCTTTTTCCTTGCAGGTGCCCAACTGTGACCCTGTGTATGCGTTTGTCGACCGATCTTTTAATGACCCTTCAGCACAGCACTGCCTTTTACCACAACTAAAAAAGCTCCATTTCACATCGTACTTAAGCCACGCCGGTCTGGCTATTTCACACGTACTTATACCGTTTCACTTACCCCTGAAAATTCTCGGGATATTTCTCGTTTAATTTCTGCCAGAGGTGCTGCAACTGACACAGCCAACGCAAAATCTGCTCTGGCCAGATCATCTGCCGTTAGAAGTCCCTATATCCAGAGACCCATATATTTCTCTTTTTTCAATCTAGTTTGAAGTGCCTCCGAAAGACACGTACGAAGTGCTAATGCAAGCCGAACGCTGCACTCTGTAGAGTAGAGTTAGTGGCTGTGCACCACACCAGCAAGAAACAAGTATCGGACGCACTAAAGCCGAGTACATTCACAGTATGATCTCAATACCTAGTTAAAGCCAAACATCTTTTTAAAAGTGTAAAAAGCAACATAAAATACCAGTTCTCCCAAAGGGATGGACATGTTTTTGCTTACCACATTTACTAACAAATATCATGTCAATATCACTATGACGTCAGCATAGCTAACAACATATCCTTAACTTATTATTGCTTTGACCAGCCGACCATTATTGAAAAAAATTTACTTAGGAATGGATTATATATAATGCAAATATTATCTTTTTAATTCCGCAACTCGTGTTTAGATATTTTGTATCATATCTGATATATTCAGTATCGACTTTAATTTACCTGTCAGTTTTACATACAAAAATTAAAAAATGTAAATCTGCATTACCATGTTGCTCGATAACAACTATTTAGCGTATAGATCAAACTAAAAATAACCGGACGATTGAACTCCCCGTTGTTGAGTTCCATGAGGACTGAGTTGATAACCTGAGGTGTGCCACGTCCAACATAATCGTCCTTTGGCCACCATAAAGTATCATTGGCATAATATCAGGCGTTTTTTTGCTCTCTATATCGAAATTTTTTTAATGTTTTTTAGAAACTCTATGCTGTTACGAAACAGGTATATGTTAGAGTGGGTCAAATTTTTTTGCGACAAAGGCGCATCGCTATTCTAGTTCAATAAGTTATTTCAAAAAACTTTGCAGAAGAAACCATAGCTCCAAAATGAACGTCGAGCCCCTGGATTTTTAAAAATTTCCTCTAGCAAAATATGCTTGTGGGGGTTTTTAAGACGAGAAATACATTTTTGACATTGTTTTATTTTTGAGTGCCGCCAGATGGCGCTTTCGTACATTTTTTTTTTTATTTTATAGTCATTTTTTTTTGGGGAAAATTGACGAAATTGTTCTGAAAATTGACAAATATTTTACTTTCTCAAAATGCAATCCCTAATTTTAAATAGTCCAAAATGTTCAGCGTTAAAAATTAGGCCTAGAGGATATAAAATGTTTTTTTTTTGAATATTTTAAAAAAATACCTATTTTGAAAAATCCGAGGGCTCGAAATTCATTTTTGAGCTATGGTTTCTTCGGAAAAGTTTCTTCGAATTACTAATAGAACAAGAATCGCGAAGTTATGAAACTTATTCTGAATTATTTATACCCTACACTCTAGTTCCCAGAAATACTTTCACATTTTATAGAATATTTTTATATTTTTAATTCTTCGAATATACTTTTCAGTTCTAAGGAAACAATATAAATTTTCTACTAACTTAACTTTTCCAGTTAATCACATAAAACTGTGATATAAAGCTCCTTGTGGCTTTCTTTATAAACTCAAACAGTAGGTATTCAATTTCGTAAAATTTTCTAACACTTTACCTAGTAATTTTATAAGTTCTGATACTGTAGTTAAAACGCCAAACGATTTTTTAAAAATCCTATTTTATATTTATTAAAAATTTGAAACCTTTTGAAAAAATTCGCCAATATAGGCCCTTCAGGCACCACCGCATTTGAACCGGCAAAATTGTTCACTATCCGGATAAATGCATGCTTTGAAGATACCAAAGTAAGCTGACAAGTAGAACACACAGTGCCCTCTTAAATGGACTACAACTTACATTCCAACGGATTCAGGTCTAGTTTACCCATGACTCGTCATAATAAAGTTTGGTGAATTGATTTTGCAGCACGTTTGGGAATTTTTTGCATTGTGGGTTTGGGGAAGAGTCCTGATGAATGGTTGTCTATTTGTTTTCTAATTATGTGCTGCTAAGAGCTTTACAATTTTCTCCAAAATGTCGGATTGGTAAACCATTGTCGAAGTTTTGACTACTTTTTCGCAAAAATGGAGTTTGGCAACCCCATCGTAGGTGCCTCTCCATTACATATTACAAATGCCAGATGGTGACCACTTTGAACTTTTGGAACCTGTTCTAATCCCTGCAAATATTATTAAATCTATACTCTATCATTCTGTTTGTTAAACACCTCCTTTACTGGGAAAATTTTCTCATTGGTAAACAATATCCATCTGTGAAAATTTATGTACTGGCGAAGCAGCGCTTTAGATTTCTGATTGAATTTCTGCTTTAAAGCCACCGTAACTAGGTGCACGTCTTTTTAGATGCATACGATATATTACCCGCTACCACATTTGCTAATTACGCAGTGGATTTTGATGAATTTCATTCGTTACGGATTTATAAGCTCCAAATTTCGGAAGCTCCACTATTAGCAAATAATTTTATAGTATAATACACAAAACTCCATGATTATCAACAACTGGCGACAAAAAAGTTTAACGCAATAATAAAGTATAAATGTAACTTGTTAAAATGCTGTCAGGATTGGCGTAACATATATTCAGTGGATTTCTGGCATTGCGACGTTTGATCATGTACCAGAACTTATGAAAGTACTGGGTATTTTAATGTTATTTACTTAGTGTAGTAAGCTAAACTAGTTTTGTTCTCTTATCCATTTTCATTGTCATTAAAAGTAACTTGTTAAAATGTAACACTATTATTGAAGGGAGTGTTTATATGGGATGTTTTAATTAAAAGTGCAAATTTAATTTTCTACACAAACAACTAAAATATCATCATACATGTTATCAACACTATGATCAAAAATTATTTCAAAAAACCTACATAATATGCCAAAACAATGTCAACAATATTTGCCAGATATTATGCTAAACAATTTGGTAAAAATCCCTCAATCGAGAAGAGGAATCGAAACAGAAGATATTCTTCGCAACCTCTCTTTCCACCGAACCATTTCTTTGAGTTTGGAAATAGGAAATAGTCACTGGGGGCTAAATCCGGAGTGTAAGGCTAATGAGGGGGCAATTGGTAGTCCACTTCATGGATTTTTGCCATGGAAACTAAGCTGTCAAACGATTCCTTTGGTGGTTGATTGTAAGTAAACGAGGCAGCCATCATGCGGAAAGCTTTCTCATACCCAAGTGATCGTTCAAAATTGAAACCACTGAGCCATGTGAGATGCCTATGTCTTCCACAATATATCGCACATTCAATCTCCGATCGGCTAACACCATATCGTGAATTTTTTTTTCAATTGTTTTGGGTGTAGAGACCTCAACTGGGCGTCCAGAACGTTTGACATATTCCGTGCTTTTAAGGTCACAACGAAAGTCGGTAAACCACTTTTTTACCATTAAAATCGATGGTGCAGAGTCCCCATAGTATTTATCAAGCTTTTACTTGATTTTATTGACGTTTTTTTTCACAAAAAAATAATGTTTAATGAGCAGTCGAAATTCACTTTTTTCCATTCTTAAAAAAATCCACGTGGTTGTATGTTTTGAACAGCTGTTAAACACAAAGTAAATGACGGAACTTGCTCAAAATTTGACAGTAGTCTATTTACAGGTGGTACTTGTTGGGAGCATATAACTACGAGGGAAGTTCGAAAAGTCACGGACTTATTGAGCCGCCCTCGTAGCATTGGAAGTTCTCTATTGGCGTACTTATTTCGCCGAAACTAGTGTTATTGTACTCCCGATACTTTTTATTCATATTGTTAATGTAGTACAAACATGCAAGTAATGAAATACATATTATGCTGTGACAAGCAATTCCACAATGTGTTTTTCTATCTATTTCAATGTTATCTTTTTTTTTTTTTGGTTAGTTTGCAACAACATATAGTGTTGACACTGCACATCTCAGATTGCTTTATGTTGTTATCTCTTATATATGTACCTTGAAAAAAATGTGATGTTGGTAAATTGTTCCTAGATAAGAAACGATAACCCTAACGTTAGGTCAGACAGATGCGATGGCACCCAGGGTGCACCACACTCTCTTAACAAAAGCCAGAAGTTTTGTAATCAATTTGCACTGCATAGTTAATCTAGTAAAATGTGAATTATCTGCTAGTGGTAGTACTAACCACAGTTTCAGAATAAACACATTTCAAAGGTCCTTCGTTTTATTCCATACAATTTGACAGTGACAACCGTGCACGGGTTTCTGTGAGAAATGGTTAGATTAGAAAAAGCACCTGCCATGTGTCCAGCTCATTCTGCCGATATCAATATCGGACAGGTGCGTCAGATTATCCAAAACCGGATGACCCGAGAGAGTAGTCCTGCGTTTCGCGAACTTAGGGCACTGGCACAACAGATGGAACGAAGTCTCCTCCACCCATTCATTGTATCCTCCGTCCATGAACAAAAAAAAATGGAGGTGTCGCACCGCCCACAGATTGCGCAAATGGAACTGATCATAGGTGGCCAAATCTTTCTCTTGATCGAGTAAGCTGGTCTAGTCCCGGCAAGCAGCAGGTAGTACCGTTCAGTCTTTTGCCTGATCTCCGCGAGCTATATGCTCTGCGCGTATTTAATATCGCCGTCGCAATGCAACGCACCACGCCCAAGTAGTTTATCAGCAATATTCTTGGCTTTACTGTCTTCTCGTCTCGGCAGCCATACAAGTTTCAATCTCGAATGGCTCGCCATATCACTCAGAGCCACCCAGCATACACCCTTGATATGGTAAACACACCTGTCGAGGACCGCTTGGCTGTCGGTAAAAACAACTACATCCTCTGAAGATATTCCTAAAGGAAGTCTGAAGGGAAGTTGATGTCCAAACGATCTGTATGTCATTGCCCCGATACCCGCCAGCCTTGCAGCCGTGTTCGCGGATATTTGCCTCGTGAGAAGGTCTATGGGTAACCAATGCAGGACAATAGAGACTTTTCTGAAGTGGTTCGAAGAGCGCATGCATCTCATGCGCACACCCCCAAGTGGATACCTAATACATCAGTACGGATGTAAAACTTGCATTAAAAAGCCATTTGACGTTTCTCGTTAAGATTCGGCAGTTTGAACTGCCTAATCCTACCTAAAAAAACAAGATCCGTATTGCTCGCACTCACCCCCAGCCTACTACTCTTACTCCAGTCAGAGAATATCCGTACATTTGCCCGATATTGCAATCGCCGCATCGTTCGCATAATCAACCGCCTTACAGCTCATGTTATCCATTCGAACTAGCAGTCGCTAGCAGAGACCTTCTGTGTCTTTTAAAAATTAAAAAAAATTAACTAAATTTAATTTCTTAGAAGTAATAAATATTTCCATTACTTATGAAACACGAGATCATTCATGTAGCTGCCGCGCCTGGCTTTCCAAGAGTTTAATGACGGTTTTTGGTTCTATCTATCTATAGAAGATCATATCTTCCATTTCCGCCCATAAAAAGTCCGTACTCATAGCTATATAGCGCTCGCGCTTGACTGAAAAAGCGTGTCGAGCATCATATTCCACTACAAAGTCCGCACCAGACTGTCACTCTGTGGATTTTCCGATCCCCAGATGCCCCGAATTTGGTTGTTGATATAGCCGCCGATATGAAAATTTACCTTTCCATAAAAGATGATTTTCCCTCCATGCTCGGTGTCCGATTTGAGCTTTTGTAAGACCCAATCTGAGAAGCCGTCACGAAGGGGATGGCCGTTCAATTACTGACTCAATTGTATTTCGTAAGCAAATAATCTAAGATCTTTGGGTAAAATTCATATCATACTAGTGCGTTAAATCCTAGTTGTTGAGATCGATGGCGAGCCGATATTCTTGGATTGATATGCGAACTTTTGTCTACAGCAGCCACATTCTCATCGGTACGCACCCTTCGATGACGGTGACCATAACTGTTGTCCACTAGCAAGCCAGTCACGCGCGGTGGGTGCTTCATTTCAAAACTTATTTTCAACAAACGCACAGTTTGTGTAAAACAGCACTCAATTTCGAAATAAGTTTACAATATTTCCCAACTTTGTTCAATCGTAAAGCGACTCATTTTGGTATGCGGAGGTACGAGGGCGGATCAATAAGTCTGTGACTTTTTTAATGAAACACAGTTTTTTTTTGCACGAAATAAAAAAATATTCTTCAACGTAATCTCCTTTTAGCTCAATACACTTAGTCCAACGTTTCTCCAATTTTTGTATCCCTTTCAAAAAATAGAATTTTTCGAGGTCCATTAATAATTTCATCGTTGGAGCTAAATCTCTTTTTACCGAGCCATTTCATAAGGTTGGGAAATAGTCACTGGGGGCTAAATCCGGAGAATAAGGCGAATGAGGGGGCGAATTCGTAGTCTACTTCATGGATTTTTGCCATGGAAACTAAGCTGTCACACTATTCCGTTGGTGGTCCATTGTGAGCAAACGCGGCAGCCATCTTGCGGAAAGCTTTCTGATACCCAAGTGATCGTTCGAAATTTAAACCACTGAGCCACTGAGATGCCTATGTCTTCCACAACCTATCGCACATTCAATCTCCGATCGGCCAACACCATATCGTGAATTTTTTCAATTGTTTTGGGTGTAGAGACCTCAACTGGGCGTCCAAGACGTTCGCCAGTCGGTAAACCACTTGTTTACCATTGAAATCGATAATGCAGAGTCCCCATAGTATTTATCAAGCTTTTCCTTGGTTTGATTGACGGTTTTTAATGTTTAATGAGCACTCGAAATTCACTTTTTTCCATTAAAAAAAAAATACACGAAGTTGTGTGTTTTGAACAGCTGTTAAACGCAAATTAAATGACGGAACTTGCTCAAAATTGGACAGTAGTCTATTAACAGGTGGTACTTGATGGGAACAGTGTTGCATTTCATATAACTACGAGGGAAGTTCGAAAAGTCATGGACTTATTGATCCACCCTCGTATGATACGGACTGATAGTCAATATTTCGAACAGAAAAAATCTATCAGTGTCAAAATAATATGTGATTTAAAAATATACCTGTATTTGGACCACCCTGTATATCTAGAAAAGCAGCCAATGTGTTGCCTTTATACTCAAAGAATATCTCTATATATCCCAGGTGTGATTGATTTTATTTTTACCGGAATTTTTAATTCTCCTATTTTTTTTTCTTAATAATGTTGCCAAATTTTTACAGAAGCATTGCAATTCTGTAAACAATAAACAGATGTTCTGGAAATTTGTAAATTATTAAAAAAAAAATAAATAAAATTAATTGATGAAATTTGATGTATAACATTAAAATGAAATGATTCGTGAAAAAACCGGAAAAGACCTTTCATAGGGAATTGTATTTGCCACTCCAATCACCTGATTCAATATGTTGTATTTATTGTAATACGACATATTGTTGCTTTGTATATTATTTTCGTGTTTTAACATAAAATTTATGTCTCGTTTAGACGACAAGTTAAAGCACAATGTCAACTCAGAATTTCAATATTTATAGAGTGTCCATACATACGACTAAACTTGATGATTATCTAAGCTCGTGGGCAGAAATAAAACTAAATTAGTGGTGGCTTATAAAAACTAATTAGTCAAAAAAAAGTTGTTTACAAAATGAGAGAACCAGAGAACCATCAAAAGAACAAAACACATACTTTATAAAGTTGTATGTTTTAAATTTTATCTAAAACAAAGTTTAAAAATAGATTTTTAACATTCTATGCTGAGTTTTGTTTGTTTGTTTGTTTTTGTACATTTCCTAGAAAACACCTACATATTTCTTAGTATTCTTCTACTTCTTAGTTTTCTATAAGCTGCCTCTTCAACAGCTAAATAAACAATTGCAGTCATGCAAACATCATGCAACATATGTGTGTGCAACCACAATAAGCGCAAAATAGCTTCGAAAATAAAAAAAAAACAATGAACACAAAAAAAAAAATTATAAAATCACTTGATAAAACAACAACAACAAAAATAATACAACAACAACAATTAACCACAATATGAATGTACTCTTGTGGTGGCATAGTCGCGTGTAGATGTACTTCCTCGGTCGTTAACTTGCAAATTTGCAAACAACAACGGCAACGGCAATGGCAGCAACTAGCAACAAGAATAAGACATTCATTCTAAAGTAATGGCCACATATAACATACCAACACTATGCCACACATACCAACAACAACAACAACGACAACAATATATTAGACTTGAAAAATGTTTTATTTTTGTTGTTGCTGTTGTTTCGCTGTTGACTACCCTCCTTTCCCTTTCTAAATCACATTCATCCAAGACACACTCTTCTAAAACAACTCAAGCATAAGGCATGATAAGGTTGCTGTTGTTGCAAGCGGAAAAACCGGCTGAAATACGTGCAACTATTAACATTTTCTTGGCAATACTTTTTTTGTTTATACAATAAGTGTAGGCACTTTTAGCATTTAATTCACCGGTTGTTATTGTTGTTGTTGTGTTGTTGACGTCGTCATTACTACTGCTTGTGTTGGTTTCCTACTACTTACACCCAGATTTCTATGTTTAAATTTCCTTTTCTTCTTAAAACCCCAGCTACCATATGATCAGTTAGAAACCAGCAACGTGCCACCATATAATAATTCCACCATATAACATGCACATGTCAAATTTGAAAGACTTGAAAAAATAATATACAACATATTTAGATTTTCTTTTTTTCCTTTATGCACCCAGGTATGAGTTGCAACACATTTTAGTTTTTGAGCTTACAATACTTGCCACATGAATGTTGCATAAAAACATGATAGTATAGTACCATTTTATGCCAAAAAAAAAAAAAAAAATAAAGAATGTTTATGGGTGTTTGATTTTTAGACTAAACCGAAGTTAATTTACACTTTCGTTCAAAAAAAAAAAAAGGATTTATGCGATACAAGTTTTAGGTGATTTGGATAGAATGCAGTTGAATATGTTCTAATTTCCTAAGAAAACTTCCACGTATGAGTACATGGGCATATATGATCATATGCGTTCATGCATGGTTCAGTATATGATCATACATGATTTCGTATATTTCCATATATTTTCGGATCCGAAAATTGAGGGTATATGGCTGTATATGGTCATATATTATAATATTTGATAAGTTATGATTATATATGATTATATATGATCATATATGATCATATATGAGCATACATAAATAATATATAATCATATCTGATCATATATATATATATATTAAAAAACTGCGCATACTCGCTTTGCATAGCATTAACAACCATCTTTAATCAGTCGCTTGCAGAAGGACATTTTTTAGATGAATGGAAATCTGCTTACGTCACACCGATTTTTAAATCAGGTCGTAGAGATTTGGTGTCTAACTACCGACCTATAGTAAAATTATCAATTATACCAAAAATTTTCGATAAGATGATAAACCAGAAGCTGTTTTGGGAGCTTAAAAACCACATTACGGTTCACCAACATGGATTTTTTAATGAAAGATCAACTTGTACTAATCTAACGTTATTTACTCATTTTTGTATCACTTCAATTGAGAGTGGTTTTCAAGTCGATGCTCTTTATACCGATTTCGGAAAGGCATTCGATAAACTTCAACATCAAATTTTGATAAATAAACTTTTAAAAATGGGTTTTCATTCCAATTTTTTAAATTGGATTTACTCTTACCTAACTGGTAGAGTTCTTTTTGTTAAAATTGGAACTTTTTTGTCCGATCCGATCTATGTAAAGTCCGGAATTCCACAGGGTAGCCATTTGGGCCCTTTACTTTTTTTGTTATTCATAAATGATATCGTTAAAGTTCTCAAAAACTGTCAGTGTTTATTGTACGCTGACGACTTGAAACTTTTCCACAACATTTCATCATTAGCTGATTGTTTAAACTTTCAGAGAGATATTTTTTCCTTAATAAGTTGGTGTCATATTAACCATCTTTTCCTAAACTTTTCTAAATGTAAAGTAATTAGTTATTCTCGTAAACAGTTTCCTATTACTTTTGACTATTTAGGTGAGAATAATAGCAAATTTTTACGCCAAAACTTAATAAAAGATTTAGGTATTTTTTTTGATTCTACTTTATCATTTAAAGATCATATAAATTATATTATCTCTAAATCCAATTCACAATTTGGTTTTTTAAAAAGGAATTCAAAAATGTTCCTTAATTTTAATACTCTTAAAATTCTTTTTGAATCCTTAGTTAGGTCTCATCTCGAATACTTAAGTGTTTTTTGGGACCCTTTTTATGATATCGATATAAACCGGATTGAAAGAATCCAAAAACGTTTTTCAAGATTTGCTTTGAAAAGGCAGTATTCATTTGAAAATATGCCTATTTACCGAAGTCGTTTGCAAACGCTCGGTATTCAATCGTTAATGGTTCGTAGGAAGATCCAAAGCATTACCTTTATAAAGGACTTAATGGATAACAAAATTGATTGCTCTCCTTTATTATCCATTTTGCCATTTCACGCTCCGATCAGAGCGTTAAGAGAATATCATTTATTTGTGGTTCCTTTCCATAGAACCAATTATGGAATGTACGAGCCGATATCTAGATGTATTGTCTTGTATGATTCGGTATCAAACCGAATTGATTTCAATATTAGCAGACAACCGTTTAAGAGGATAATTTCCAACAGATAAGGAAGACCCATAATCTTGTACAGATGTTAAAATGTTTCCAATGATTTAATGGAATGGCTGATTTGAAATTGTAAATAAAATTAAAATTTTTTGTAATTATGTATATATTTTAAATGTAATCTGTAAGGGCTAAGCCCGATAGATGAAATAAATAAAATAAAAAAAAAATATACGACCATGTATGGGATCATGTGTGGTCATATATAGAACTGTGTATGACGTATATGATTATGTATGATCATATACACGCCTATGTATTACTATACAATTTACGTTCATATATATTTCGGTTTTATCAAGTAATTTGTTCATATTAATAATCCTTTCAGACCTAAGCTCACATTTATGGGATTAAACGTTTCCTTGGAAAATAAATAATTTTTTTATTACGAGGGGTATCGAAATTTTAAAAGAAGGTTTCTGTTGGATTATTTTTCACAACATTCGACAACAAGAATGTCTCATGGAACTCAGTTCTTTGTATGGCAATAAAGCACTCTCAAAAGCCACAGTATATCGCTTGTGAAGTAAATTCAATCGTGGTCATGGTTCGGTCGCCGACGAATTCCGTGAAGGTCGTGCAAAATCAATTGTTGTGACACACAACATCGATACAGTGCCTGAACTGATAATGCAAGATCGTCATGTGATATATTGTGGGATAAAGGCATGCTTGCACATTAGTTCCACTTCAATACATTCAATTTTGCATGAACACCTGGTTGTCAAAAAAAATTTGTTCTCGTTGGATCAAATCATCGCGTTGATTGGTGTAAGGAAATGATTAAAAAGTTCGACCGTGGTGCTTCAAAAGACGTGTATAAAATCGTGACAGATGACGAATCATGGATATATACGTATGAGCCGGAAACAAAACAGCAATCGATCGTGTGGGTATTCCTAGACAAGTTAAATCCAACAAAAGTTGTTCGTGTCTCAAAAGGAATGAAAAAATTGCTATGGCAAATGGTGTGAACGAATGCAAAAGTGCATTGATCATCAAGGGGAATATTTCGAAAAAACAATAAAGCCATTTTCATTTTAAAATGTTTAGTTATTATTTGCTATTCCCGAAATATAAATAGTACCCCTCGTACCGTACATTGGGAAAAATAAATATTTTTGTGTTTTGTATGGATGTAATTGAGTAATTGCCCTGTAAGTAAACAAAAATACTTTTTATTCCCCATGTCTGGTATCAAAATATTTCCAAATTTTTTAGGAAAACGTTTGATCAATTCACGCAAGTGAATAACTGTAAATGTAATTGAGAATGTCCGATGCGCCGTCAGTATTAATAATCATTTGAACTTTTTTAATTGCATTTTTCATTATTATGAAGAGAACTTCGGGCGATAAGTTCTCGCACTCTTGTCCGATATTCTCTTTGACAGCTTCCAAAATCTGGGGCTTGTTCACGTAGACCGGTGAATTCATAAAACCCCAAAAGATTTTATTTCAGTTTATTAAGTCAATGGAATATATAAAATTTCCTTACAGACTAGATACAACATGTATTATAGTTAAAAAAAAAAAGAATTACAAATTCAAAAATTCAAAAAGTAACAATTTAAAGGTTTCTTTCGAAGTGCAAAATTCAATGACATGGTTTGGATTTTTATTGAAAGCAATCTCATTAATAGAATTTATATCATTACACGCTCGATTTAAAATACTATTTTAATACTATTTAACCGCTATAGACTTTTCTATAGCGGTTCAATCAGGCAAGCTTTGCTGGCCGTAGCAAATCGCCAAAAAGACATGTTAGGAGACCCGGGAACGCATCCCTCGAAATGTCCATTATCGCACGAGCTTTGTGTGCAGTTGCGCCATCCTGTTTGAACAACATGTCCTCCAGTCCGAATTCATCAATTTGCGGCAATGATTTTTCCCAATGACACCTCCAGCGTAAATAGCGCACCATGCAGTGACTTGAATTTAATAGCTTTTCGTGATTGACTGCGTGATTGATTTGCGCTTCTGGGGCATTCTCAGTGTTTTTGTATCCGTTCAGATGAAAATCGGCCTCGTCGTTCATAATAAATTTGGGCCATTGCATATTAGTCAGTAGCATTTAGCGTTCTTCTTTATTACTTTAATTAGAAAAAAATTGCGGCCGAGTCATAGAATTTTTGTGGAAGTTAACGGTGAACATGCTTTGTCTGAACAATCGTGTCGGAGGTGGTTTGGCCGCTTTAAAAGGGATGATTTTGAGCTCAGGTAAACTCAAAAAGTTTGAAGACGACAAATTTGAATCATTGTTCTATGTGGACGAATGCCAAATGCATCCGGTGTTGTCAGAATCATGGGGAGTCAATGAGTCAACAGTCAACAAACGCCTAAAAGCCAATGGATTGATCTAAAAGCAAGGAAACTGGGTGCCATACGAGTTAAAGCCGCACGATATCGGCTATTTTTTGCTTGTGTATTCGCATTTGTAACTGGCAATGAAAAGTGAAACCATTTCAACAATACCAGCGCAAAAAGTCATAGGTTGTGTCCGGACAGCCATTAACATCCTGCGCATGGCATGACTCGGGCGTAACTCATGCGTTTGAGCCGCGCAGTGAAGCAAATATGGCCGGAATACGAAGATAGGCACAACAGAGTGATTTTGCAGCATGACAACGCTCCGCCACATGTTGTAAGACCGGTCAAGAACTAAAGGGTGTCCCAAGAAGAACGCAATTTTTAAATGGCAACATTCAAAGTGTCATTGTTTGACATTTGAACAATTGTTATTGTTTGCTAGTAGAAGGTACGAGGTTAGTAAAAATGGAGCGCTACACGAATGAACAACGCATTCTCATTGTGAAATTGTTTTACCAAAATGGTGAAAGTTTTGCGGCTACAGTTCGCAAATTGCGATCAATTTGGGGTCACAATAATGCTCCAAAAGAGTCAACTGTAAAGAGATTAATGGATAAATTTGCCGAAACTGGGTCTGTTAGTGATGTAAAGACAACAACGCGCCATCGACCAGGTCTATCGACCGAAAATGTCGCAGCTGTACGTGATGATGTCGCTCAAACTCCATCCACCTCAATTCGACACCGAGCTCAGCAAATTGGTGTCTCCAAATTTACTTTGCAGCGAATTTTGACGAAAGATTTGCATCTTCATGCATACAAAGTTCAATTGACTCAGGAACTGAAGCCAGCTGACCATGGACAGCGAAGGGAGTTCGTTAATTGGGTATTGGAGAGACAACATGAAAATGCTGATTTTGCCGATAAAATCATCTTCAGTGACGAGGCCCATTTTCATCTTGATGGCTTCGTCAATAGGCAGAATTGTCGCATTTGGGGTGAGGGAAAATCCTCGAGTGATTCACGAGAAGCAAATGCATCCTCAACGTGTCACTGTGTGGTGTGGTTTTTGGGCTGGAGGAATCATTGGACCTTTTTTTTATGAAAATGAGGCAGGTCAAGCGCAAACAGTCAATGGTGTTCGGTATCGTGTGGCATGTGGTTCCAACAAGACGGCGCCAAATGTCATACAGCCAGAGAAACAATTCAATTGCTGCATCAGTCATTTCCCGGTCGTGTTATTTCGCGTTTTGGAGATCAGAATTGGCCGCCTAGATCGTGCGATTTAACACCATTAGATTTTTTTCTTTGGGGTTTTTTGAAGTCGATGGTTTACGCGAATAAGCCGACGACGACTCAAGCCTTAAAAGAGGAAATTGGACGCTGGATTAATGAAATACCGCAGCATTCATGCAAAACGGTCATTGAAAATTTCATAAAAAGATCGCGTGCATGCCAGCAAAGCCGCGGCGGCCATCTGCACGATATATTGTTCCATACATAACCTCATTCTGTCTACTTTACGATATAATAAAGTTTCACGATTTTTTTTTAAATATCTGGGTTTTATTTAAAATTTAAAAATTGCGTTCTTCTTGGGACACCCTTTACTTGGAAACGCTTAAATGGGATGTCCTACCCCACTCGACGTATTCTGCACACATCACTCCTTCCAACTACTACTTGTTCTAGTTGATGACAAATGGTCAGTCACAAAACTTCACTTCATATGAAAAATACAAAACAGCCTCAGAAGACAAGTCGTTCTTCCGAGCTGGTATCTGAAAATTGCCAGAAAAATGAGAAAAAGTTGTGGCTAGCAAATAAAATCCGTAAATTTCGAAAAAACACGATCATTATTAATTTAAAGTCCGAAGATAACATTGCGAAAACTCCAGTTGACTATTTAGCCAATTGTAAAGTATGTCTTTCTTTCATCTTATACAAAGTCCAAAATCCAATTGCTGTGCACGATAACGGACCACGATTACCATATGGGTCTTTCTTGATGTTACGTTCTATAGCAGCAATAGTTTCTTTAGTACACACTGTACGAAGTCTTGGAGGATGCGTGGGAAAAAACCGTTTATCTTCACACGATATAAAATGGATGTAGTGGACGATACATTTCACAAACAAAACTATGTTTTTCAAAATCAATCTGCAAAATCAATCTGCATAATTTGCCGGCCTCAGTCAATGCTTGATGAAAGGTAAACCAAACTAAGCATAAATCATGTGCCTAGATATAAAATTGGTTGTCAATGAAAACATTGTTGCCAACTCAAAGTTCTATAGCTTTAAAAACAAACACTCTTAACTTTGTAAGATAAAAATACTTATCCAAGTCTAGAACTACTATAAACTAACAATTTATAATGAAAATTTATAAATGGAAAATTTCCAGCTGGCATATTTAAATGAATTAATTCAAACCACTTACAAAAAAAAAATATTTAAGCCATTCCAAACTTAACATACTTTTAATTTTATACCGACCATAATTTTCTTGTTATTTTAAACAGCAGAATGAAGGCTTTCCAGTCATATAGATTCGATAGACTTTTTCATAAATACTACCTCTCTCTCCCTTAATGTATATTTTCATTTCAACAAATTGTTTGTGTGAGTGTGTTTATTTTAAAGTTTTCCTCAACATACAAGTTAAGGACGTTGAAGGTGAACAAGAACAACTGGTTTTACCACCTCTTTTATTACCATTTTTATATATAGTTTTTAATTGTTTTTATTTTTATTTGTTTTTGTGTTTTTGCATTGCATGTGTTTTTGTTAAGAACATTTTATGAAGCATTCAATTATGGAAAACAGAAAAATAAATAAAAAAAAAAATTCTAAGTATAATTTAAATTATTTATACGCCTAGATGGGCAAGCTTTTTTTAAACGACAATTTAAAGTGAGACATATTTAACTTAAAGAACGGTTTAAGCAATTTAGGAGACAATTGAACTAAATTATCTGACGATTATATAGTTCTCTGTATTTTTGATTTGTTGAATGTAATTTTGAAAATTAAAAAAAAACAAGTAAGAGCGGCTAAATTCGGCTATGCCGAATCTTATATACCCTTCACCATGGTTGGGAAAAAACTGAAGTTTATATATGGACATATATGAAATGGACAGATTTATATACGGACGCCTTTAAGAGGAAATTAACCATTTAGTTTGGAGATAAAACTTGGACTCGGGAAGATTTATGGTTCCAGAAAATAAGTATTTTAAAAAAATTTATGTTTTGGGCATAACTTTTTTGTATCTGAACCGATATTTCCGAGTTTTTCAGCAAATATGTTATACTAAAGATTTTCGATCTTTTGCTATATAAGACGTATCCATAGGTCATAATACAGCTCTAGAATAGTGTTTGTTGTTTGTGTATAAAAGGTGAAGAGGTGAAAGAAAAGAATTTCAACAAATCGTTAAAAGAAATCACTAGAACTGCATGTGTTTTATTTCTACAAAATAGTTTGATTTAGCTGGCAAATTTGCATTCGGGATTTTATTTCGCTTTTTTATCAAAAATATTTTTAATTTCTTTAGCTTAATTTTTAAAAAATTGAAGGAAAATAGTTTATAATTTTTTTTTTTTAAATTATTATAAGTTATGACCTAAAATAGTTGCACTCAAAGGTAAATTATGTATAAAATTTTTTTAATATGTGAGAAATAAAATGGTTTAAAAATCTTTTTATAAATTCTTTTAAAGAATAGAAATAAAACCGTTTGTATTTTGTTTGTATCAGAGGGTTTTTATACAAATTTTGATGTGTTTAGCCTATTTATGGATTATTTAATTATTAATATAAAATTTTATTTAAATTAATTATTAAATGTAAAAAAAAAACAAAAAATAAACAAAAAAAAAATCTTAACGAACCCGCGACCCTTCCACCTGTGGTGAAAGGTATAAAAACGTTTGTATTTTGTTTGTATCAGAGGGTTTTTATAAAAATGTTGATGTTTTAGCCTATTTATGGATTATTTGATTATTAATATAAAATTTTATATAAATTAATTATTAAATGTTAAAAAAAAACCAAAAATAAGCAAAAAAAAAAACAGTCTTAAGAAAATAATAAAAAAAATGTACAAAAAAAAAGTGAATTGACCTGACCGAGATTCGAACCTCGAACCCCGCGGCCTTAGAGAAAAAAAGTATTTGTGACATAGCGTCTAGACAACTGAGCTATTGAAGCTCACACAAAATCATCGTCAATAGAGGTACATATATAAAAGTCTTCGTTCATTAGCGATTTGTTTAGTTTTTATTTAAATGACAAATCTTTGTATGTGTGTTGTTTGTGTATAAAAGGTGGAGATGAAAGAAAAGAATTTCAACAAATGGATGTGTTTGTTATGCGTAAAATTCTACATACATATTAAACAAAGGGATTTTACGGAAAAAATTAGAGGTAGTCCTGTTTTTTTGCTAATATCTCAGCCATTTATTAACCGATCTGGCTGATTTTTAATAGCAAACAGAAATGGATCACATTTAACAGAAATAAATAACAATGAAGTCCTCATCATGTCTGGGTTCTTCGGAAAACCCATTTCAACACACAGACGGACAGACGGACATCGATAAATCAACTTCGCTCTTCATAAGGACCCAGAATATATATACTTTATAGGGTCTAAGATCAATATTGTAGAAATTACAAACGGAATGACAAACTTATATATACCCTTCCACCTGTGGTGAAGGGTATAATTAAAAGGATATATGAGAGATAGGCTACAAGTGAAACTAACTGCACTTTTAATTCTTAATTTTAATTACTGATGATGTGAACTCATTTTCGTCATATTTTTATAGCTTTAACGTTAGTTTATAGTTACTGGATATATGATTGGTAGGCGTGTCATTAATTTTAATGCAGCTAGTATTAATAAAAAAAAGATGCATCTTAAACAATTGCTCTCATTTCAATAAAATTTCTATCATTTTGGATGCATCATTCCCTTCATTTATTAAAAAAGAGATTTACATGAAGGATATGTGAAAGGTAGGCGTGTTCTTGCTACGTATCAATTATATTTATATACCAATTTTAATTGTATATCAGTACTTTTTGGAGCTTAATTCGGAGTTTAATTGTTTTAAAAAAAGCTAGGATATATAAAAGATGCACTAACTTCAACTCAATGCAATTTAGAAAAAGTTTAAAAATTTTCAATAAAAAAAAATACCTAAATTGTATAAAACTGTTTTACTAATACTTTTAAAGAAGTTTTATTTTATTATTTTCCCCTTTATTTACCCACAACAAAACACTAAACCTTTCACAACGGTTATTAGTTTTGTTAGTTTTTTATTATGTTGGCGCCTTGTTTTCAGTTAAAACAATTATTTACGAACTTTTTTACAAACGAAGAAATACTCATTAAATATTTTTAGAAAATTAAGAAATTATTTTTGATAATGATATATGAGAGATAGGCTAGAATTAACTGCAATTTACTATATATCTATATTTCTAATAACTAATTATGTCAACTTGTTTTCGTCATATTTTTATAGCTATAACTGTAGTTTGAATTTACAGGATATATGGTTGGTAGGCACAGCAAGCTTCAATACACATATTTAAAGATACATACTTAAAAAATTGCTTTTATTTCTGCTAAGTTCCTATAATAGTTATTGAGTCATTTCTTTTATTCATTAAAAACATTTTTAAAGTAAAGGATATATAGAGGACAGGCGTGTTCTTGCTGGGTATGATTTATATACAAGGTGACGCAAAAGTAATCCTCCTATCAGAAAATGCTATAAATTTTGCGATTGGCCCCTAATGTCAGTTCTGTTTTGACATTTGTGTAGTAAACACATGCGAAATACATGTTAATAAACAATGTTGCGCTACACTGCTCCAGAACGCGGAATATTGGTGACTATTTATTTGAGCAATAATGAAGATGATTTTTCATCAAAAATAATCATGAGTGATGAGGCCCATTTCCATCTTAGCGGGTACGTAAATAAGCAAAATTTACGCTTCTGGGGCACTGAAAATCCGCGTGTAACCCACGAAGAGCCACTACACCCGCTCACTGTATGGTGTGCTGTTTTCGCTGGAGGAGTCATCGGACCTTTTTTCTTCGAAGACGTCGCGGGCCAAACGGTTACTGTGAATGGTGAGCGCTACAGAGCAATGATCAACGAGTTCTTTTTGCCGCAACTTGATGAATTGGGATTGGAAAACATGTGGTTCCAACAGGACGGTGCCACAACTGATATGCTGAAGGATGAATTTCCCGGCGCCTAATCTCCCGTTTTGGCGATTTGCACTGGCCAGCAAGATCGCCTGATTTGACCTCTTCAGACTTCTTTTTGTGGGGCTTTTTGAAGTCGCGGGTTTATGTCAACAAGCCTTAGACTCTTGCAGCTCTTAAAGACAATATCCCTCAAGAATGTGAGGACCTATCGCCGGAAGTTTTGGCCAAAGTGATGGAAAATGCCATAAAAAGGGCTCAAATGACAATCAACTGTGGCGGCGGCCATTTACATGACATTATATTCTCGACTTGATCTAAAAAAAATTAAAAGACCAAATAAAAATAATCCACAAGAAGAATCAAAGTTTTTCATTTTTTTTTTTAAATTACAGCCAAAAAACATCGGAAGGTTATTTTTGCGCCACCCTGTATATTTAAGAATTTTTAATTGTATATCAGTACTTTTTAGAGCTAAAATCGAAATTTAAATTGAAAATAACTTCTAAATGTCCTAATTTCGATTCAATGCAATTAAAAAAATCTTGGATAATTTTCAAAAAAAAAAATAATAATAAATTGTATAAAACAACTTTACTGATACTTTTAAAAAAGTTTTAGTAATTTATTCCTTTTTTTTTACCCACACCAAACCTTTCATAATTTTGGCCAAAAAAAAAAAATATAACATTTTCCTTTTATAACAATTATTATTTTTGTTAGTTTTGCATTATGCTGGCGCCTATTTGACGCCCTTGTTTCCAGTCATAACAATTATTTACCATCTTTTTTCCAAACAGGAAAATACTAGACAAGCATTTAAAATACATAAAATGTTTAATTTCATAGTGTTTTTTTGTTTTGTTCATCCAACAACAAGTGTATGTCATGTCATTTGTCTGTCTGTCTGTTTGTATGCCGTTGTGTTCCTTTTTAATAGATTCGACAAGAAGAACATCAGGCAACAGCAAAAATCAACATCATTTAACTGGCGAACATGACAATAATGGTACTTTTCCAGCTAACAAAAGTTTGTGTTGCTGCTTTTGCTGCAGATGATGGTGGCGATAATTATTATTAGTTTCATAACTACCTACCAACAGCAGTAAAAATGAAAAAAAAAAAAACGATGTCAAATAATGATATGGTTGGTTGGACGGTCCAAAAAGAGAACAAGAACACCAACACTCGTTAACCGTAACCCATGAATGAACCAGCATAATATTTAACAATATGCCATAACAAAAGCCACATTCTTCAACATTTTTCTATTGTCAATGATATTCATTTTATCTATAATATAGATTTTTGTTAAGTTAAATTGTTTAAACATGATTTTTGCAAATTAAGTTTATACATCAAATTTAATTAAATTTTTCATACGAAAAAAAAAAATCATTTAAACTGTTTGTTAGTTAAACTTAACATGTTGTTAAATGTCCCAACAACTTTATTTTAAATTTTATGGGATTTATAAACATTTACACATGTTGCCTATTGTAAACCATTACTTAAATCCATATAAACAAAATGGATAGTCAGAAGTTCTTAAGGGGTTTTAGTAGGGAGTCACCTACATTTTAAGGTTATACTCCAGACTATGTCATAATCATTGCACCAGTTTACACATGGTCCTTCGAACCTACACTGATGGTAGAAGCTTTATTATATATATATTTTTTTTAATGTTTTATCAATTTCAATTCAATTACACTTTTATCATATTTTTAAAAGGTTTGTCATATTAATTAAATGTTTCATTATATTAATTAAACTTTTTATAAATATGCTTAAACTTAATGAAATGAAGTCAAAGTTAAATCTTCACTACCAACATTTTATAATTTTTAAACTTGCGCCTCTATTCTTCTTTCACACATAACAACATGGTCCTTCGAACCGAATTTTAATAAACTAACCCTAACTCGTGAACTATATCTGGTAAGAACTATAAATTCCCTAAAATTCGGATATGTGATAGAGGATATGAAATTAACGGACCTGTATTTTTCCTTGTAAATCCAATCTCTTGTTTAGGAAACAACAAAACTGCTGGTCGCAGGTAATTGGACGAAATTTGCTATGTAAGTTTATATTGCCCAAAGGACGCATCCTATTGAAAATAGTTAAAATCGATCCATGTGTAATATTTTTTTTTTGGTCAATGCTCGCTTCAAACGAATCAATTGTGTTCCGTACAGGTCCCCTGTGATCATCTGGCTCGATTACAGAGGCTCATAATACTAGATGGGACCATTCTGATCCCTTACCTTGAAGCCCTGGATATTCTGCTTTTTGGCTGGTTAGCCGGGTTTCACATACGATTTGTTGCTTTTCGGGTTGTCGTAATGGATTAATTTTTAATTGCCACACGCAGAGAAAAAACATAGTTGGGACAATAATATTCGAAGAGCATTATATATTTTTGGGATTATGATTGTGCCAACCATTGTCGTACTATAATAAAGTTATCACAATACCATAATATGAAACATAATATGAACACTACAGTGACATTATGATTTGAAACTATGAAAACGTTCCTTAAATTTAAGAATATTTCTTAAAAAAATGTTTTTCCTATAGAAAAAATTTGATACTAACGACTTTTTCAAGAAAACTTTTTTTGATTTTATAGAAAAAATATTTCAAAAAAGTTTTAAACTTTTTTAAAAATAAAACAGATTCTAGGGAATTTTTCTAATAGAAAAATTCTTAGATTCTAAGGACATTTTTTAAAGTTTTTATAGAATCTTTTTGACATTGAATTTTTTCGACAATGAATTGATTAGTGTAATTTATAATGTTATATGTATAAGGGATTTTCGAAAATAAAATCCCCCAGGTGAAAATGATCATTATTATTTTCACATGGGTGGCTGAAATAGTATAACTTTTTTTTTTTATGACTGTAAATGTCAAAGTTATGTTTTATTTGATTTATATTTATTCATTGATTTACATTTATCATATTTTTTTATAGTCAGAATTTTTGTTACCACAGTATGGTTACAGCCAATCATATTAAAAATTGGCAATCATGAAATAATAAAATATTTTCCATAATTATGATGGTAATGACTATATTGATGAATATAACCTATTTATAAACATACCCGTATGCAGCAAGCATAATATAGTAGCAGTTATCATATTTTAATCATGTTTTTTCGCTGCGTGCACTAATAAGTCGATGATTCGATGCAAAAATTACTTATTTTTATGGCGTTTAAGCAGCATGTCGGACAAGCAAAATAGTCTTTCAAGTTCTCTCGGTTTAAACTCCTGTGGTACCCAACTTCCTTGCCTTTGGATGAATCCTGCTTAAAAATAGCTGCTTGAGTGACTCCCAATAGCTGCTTGAGTGCCTCCAAATAATTTTGAAAGTTATTCTTGAATTCGGCAACAATCTTCATCGAGAAATGCCTCCAATTCATCATCTTTGAACTTACATATTTGTCTGACCTGGGCAGTCTTTGTTTTCCGTGCCCAATTAATCACTTCTACCACTACGCCATCTGGAATAGTTGTATTTTTTGTTTTCATTTCTTAGTCTGTTAGTTAGACAAGCTGCGACATCTACCTCTTGTCTATCTGATTGTTGTTCTCATTATAAAAGTTCTGATCAGCACAATTTTGCTTGTGAAAAAAAATTGTTCAAAGTTAGTTTATTGCTAAAAAAAAAATATAACTAAAGTTTTTGCTAAAAACAAAATTTCAGCAAAAAAAAAATTGCTAGATATAACCCATTTTACTAATGTTACTACTTAAATCCTCCGTGCATTAACAAAAAAAAAAAAATGGGGGTGTCGCAGCGCCAACAGATTGCGCAAATGGAACCGAGGTAGTCCTATGACTGCTCTAGTAAGGCGCTGATCATAGGTGAGCCAAATCTTTCTCTTCATCCATTAAGCTGGTCTAGTGCCGGCAAGCAACAGGTAGTACCGTTCAGTCTTCTGCCTACTACTCTTACTCCAGTCAGAGAATATCCATACATTTTCCCGATATTGCAATCGCCGCGTCGTCCACATAATCAATCGCCTTACAGCTCATGTTATCCATTCGAACTAGCAGTCGCTACCAGAGACCTTCTGTGCTTTTCTTAGGTACTTAATCCCTACTATTTATTTTTGGTCGCGTTTCTATGAATATGTTTTCTTAAAAGTTTTTCTCTTCGGCGATATTTCGCAAATATATCAAGAGAACCGTAAGAAGCAAAATCTCTCTCTAAATTACATAGTTTTGGATTCTACACCTTAGCAAAATTATATTGTTAGTTGTGAAAGCTAATATTTAGTTGTACAATTTAATATTTATATTCCACAGAAATATTATTACGTTCCATAAAATTTTATTTAAAAAAAAAAAAATATTTTTAATTTTTTCCGGTATCGAACCTGGGCAGTCAGATTCATAGTTTACACTCTTGCTTACTGCACCACAACTAATTTTAATTTTTTTTGATATATTTGCCATTTAAACATTTGAATGTTTTATTTTAATTAAAAAAATAATTTTTTAAATAAAATTCGGAGTACTGAGCTACCTCTCTACCCACCACACCACAAACACTTATAAATTCTAGTTGCTAATTTTGAATTTAAACAATTAGTTAGGAAAACAAATATTAGTATAAAATTTGTTTATCAATATCAATCACAAGTGACATATATTATCAATACAATTGGTTTTGATTGAATTGCAACCAATATTTTCTCATTCCACCCGGTGATGATTTAGAAAGATCTTAAGGAAGGACCTTAAGTTGGGCGCCAACCTGTAGTTAACATTCAATCTCATTTTTTATAAAAATTGACAGCTATTATGAAAATGGCTGTAATAAATATGTGCTTAAATGTAATATAACTTATAATTTTGATAAAAAGGCAAGTTCTTTAAATTCTTATTTCTGAATATCTAAAAAGTAATTATATTTTTCTGATAAAACAAAAATAATAAAACAAATTTGGTAATAAATCATATTTATGGCAATAAAAATCGATTAATTTCGATTCGTTTCGTCTTCTTTCCCGACCATTAGAGAAGTTCTGCATTGCCAAACACTCCCACATTTTAGTATTTTTCTTTTTAATGATTCATACTTCAATTTACAACAGTTCCAACCTTATAAAGAGTTGAAAAGCTAAAACACAACAAAAACTATAACTAAACAACAACAACAACAATAACAAAAACAGCAATAAAACAACACCCAATAAAAATAAATGATTGTTGCACTCGACATGTTGGTGGTCAATTGGATTTGCAATTGCTTTAAATTGAAGTACTACCTCCTAACAATACAACAACAGTATCCAGTATCGAATGCCAATACACACACACACACACCACACTCTACACTCACGAAAAAAAGTATGTAATGGCTACTAAAAATGTTGCTGTATTTACGGGAAATTTTGCTTATATAAGCTCAGTGGTATATTTTGCTAATCTTAGCAACTTATGTCTGCTGACATGTAGTACAATGAAATTAGTAGAAAAAATTAGTACCCGCTACAAAATTTAAGTAAACTTTTTGTAAAGTGCAATTTAAAATCGGTTTGCTAAAATCAGCAAAAAAAATTTACTAAATATTATTAATATTAGTACAAAATTTCAAATTTTTTTTTATCGAGCATAAAAATTTTTTATTTAATTTTTTTTTCAAAAAATAATTTAGACAAAACTAAAACAAACTAATTTATCATTTTGTTTGAAAAACATTTTTAATATTTTTTTTTTACTTTTAATGTCAAATTTTAATTGTCCACTTAGTCCAACGTTTCTCCAATTTTTGTATCTCTTCCAAAAAATATGATTTTTTGAGGTCCATAAAATAAGCATTTGTTTGATCAATAATTTCATCGTTGGAGCTAAATCTCGGATGACGTTTGAGCTAATGGCGGATGAAGTAACAATTCGTAGCCCAATTAATGGAATTTTGTCAATCCTTTGAAGTTGACACTCGATTACGTTTATGGTCAATTGAAAGCAAACGCGGCACCCATCTTGCAGACAGCTTTCTTAAATCCAACTGATCATTTAAAATCGAAACCACACATCCATATGAAATGCCTATGGCATCAACAATCTCACACACTTTTACTTTACACTATATCATGGATTTTCGAAATTTTCTTTTGTATCGACCTCAATAGGCCGTCCATAACGTATAGCTTCATTTGTACTTGTGCGACCACAACGAAAGTCAGTAAACCACTTGTTTACCATTGAAATCGATGGTGCAGAGTCCCTATAGCTTTTAACAAGCTTTTCCTTGGTTTGATTGACGTTTTTTTTTCGCAAACAATAATGTTTAATGAGCACTCGAAATTAATTTTTTCCATTTTTAAAAAAATCCACGAGGTTATTGTTTTGAACAGCTGTTAAACGCCAAGTAAATGACGGAACTTGCTCAAAATTTGGCAGTAGTCAATTAACAGGTGGTACTTGATGGCAGCAGTGTTGCATTTCATATAACTTCCAGGGAAGTTCGAAAGTCACAGACTTATTGATCCGCCCTCGTATGTAACATTTTAAGGCAATTTGAGTTTGTAAGTTTTAATTGGAAATAACATTTCCTTCAATATCCACCTTTTTAAATTTAGTGAATTTTTTTTTGCTAATTTTAGCAAATCGGTTTTCAAAAATTTGTAAAATGATATCTGAAATTAGCAACAAAAATTTGTTAATATTCTGTAAAAATTCTGTAATTTGTAAAATTTAAATAGCAAAAAGATTTGCTAAATAATAATTTTTTTTTTATTAAAAATCTGTACAAAAATAGTATAGTGGGATTGAAAACTGTTTACAAATTTACTAACTTTTTTTTCTGAGTGCACACTTTACTCTTCTCCTACTACAGTGCATATCCGTATATGTCTAAACCATACACACCAAGTGCACTCACTGGCGATTGTATTGCATTTCCATCTATTGTTTTCCACTTTTTTATATTTTTCATTCGTTTTTCATATGTTTTTTTTTTGTATAACTATTATTTCTTTTAGAATGATTGTAGTTTACGGTATGGAAATTTTGCAATGTCAGCCGTTGTGGTGTTGGTGGCATAAACAGTCAAGCTAAATGGTTAGAATACAATAAAATCAGTTAACAAAATTTAACCAAGCAGAAACAAAATTTTATTTTTACAATCTGCTTTTTCTTGCGTGTTTTTGTGTGTTGGTTGTGTAAAAAAAAAACAGTAGTTTGGAAAATGAAATACTAATAGGCTGAAAAATTATCGTATAATAGATGTGGCACAGCAAACAAAAAAAAAAAAAAAACAACAAATTTAAAAAATTTCTTTAAATCAACACTCATAAAGGTTTTACCAATAATTTTATTTAACTGTTTTTTGCATGATCTTTTTTCTGTAATAATTCACTGCGATGTTATTTATGCTCTAGATTAAGGAAAACTATTTAAAAAAATTCCTACTATAAATAGATAATATAATTAAAAAGCAGTATGATGGAAATATCCATCACCATAGCAAAGTTATGTGTTAAGCTCAGTACTAAGTAAATAAAAAAAATATAATAACTGAAACACTAAAAACAAACCTATTTTCCATCCATTGTCACTTTTATATTCCAAAAAATTTTACAATTTTTTCTAATCAAAACAAACAGCGGAGCGACAAGTTAATACCTGTCAGTTGATAGCGATGATTGTTTTTTTTTTTGTGCTCCAATTTATTAAATAGTCATGTAAATTGTTGCCAGCTACAACCAATTTACAATACACCTATTTGTGTGCATTTTTTTTCACTAAATTTTATGATGGAAATTTCCATCATCATGCAAAGAAGGCTTAAAATATAACGTTTTAATTCTCGAATGCACTAATTTTTGTTTTCAATGAAATTTAAACTACGGATGTGTTGTTTAAATTTTGTTTTATCGCTTAAATTAGGCGAAAATTGACGAACTTAAAAATTATCCTAGAAAGTCAACGTCGAAAGAAACTCAGTTTTGTGTTTATTCTGACTATTTTCATGTTTTAAAAATATTTTTTTTGTAAATTGGCAGGGAATTCCCGTTATCGATTCAATACCCTTTTAACTCAGTATCGTTACCCCTAAAATACCGTTACCGAAGTAACTGAAAAAATCGTTATCCTTAAAATAACGTTACCGAAATAATAGAGAATATCGTTACCCTTACCGATAACCGCATTTGTTTCGGTTACCATCCATATAATATATATTAAATCTTATTTTCAATAAGATTTATGCCAGTGCCGTCATATTAGCGCAAACAACGGCAAGCCTAAGGCTTCAAGTTCTCTCCATTGCTTTTCTGCCGGCATGGGTGCGAATTCCGCAATGCCAAAAACATTAAAAATAAACTTTTCTAAAATTGATTTTTGAAAAAACTATTTTTTGATTGTGGTTTTGTCATCGTTGGACATTTTGTTTTCGACACTTTTTAAACTGCAATAATCAAATGATATTATCATTTTGGGTTTGGGAAAACACTACCATTGTATTACCTGCTAAAGTATATTCTCAGCTCTTCCCCGTGTATATTTTTTCTTACTGGTTACTGGTTTTCCTTATGGTTATATACTGAAACTAATATTTTTTAATACTTATTATTCGGCGTCAGTATAAATATTAGTTGTTTTTGGTAGTCGAAAGTCGGTTTTATAAGCAGTCAAGCTTACTCGCGACTACTTAAGGGGTTAGTTAAGTGGGCAAAAGGTTGCCCTGTATATTGTGGTTGTAACAGGTTCTTGACATATTTTATCAGGCAATACGTGGTAAAAATTAGACCAAAAAATGGTACATTTTGTTCACAACTTCGCCAAAAATTCTAATTTAAATTTTGTTTTAATCTCTGATGAACCAGTCATGAGTTATCCTAACTATACCGATTGAAATTTTCTTGAGAGGTCAAGGGAAATGAGCAACATTTTTAAATAAATATTTCAGCAAGTACTTATTAAATATTCATCTTTGATTAAATAAAATATTTCATTTCATATATTAAAAAAAAAAACAGTAAAAATACGCTTTTTAAGCCCTCGAAACCCACTTAACCCTTTAATTAATTACAAAAATATTGTGATACCCGGCGGAAGAGTTATATATAATTTAACATAAAGGTTGGTTAAATTTTAAGGGCCGATGTTGAATGTGATCCACACCTAAACGTCTAGTTTTTTTCTGCATTTCATTTGACAATTCCCAATTTTAGACTAACTTAATTTGAACCATGGAAAGATACACAATCGAGCAATGCGTTAAAGTTATTCAGGCGTTCAAATCAAAACGCACTTTGTGATTTTTTTTGGTCAGCATAATCGACCAAATGTGTCCACAATCGGGTTAATTGTGCGGGTCTGTAGGAAATGAGAAAACACCTGTGCATGCTCGCCAAGTTTGTCCTTCGGAAAACATTGCTGTTGTTCGAGATAGTGTGGCAGAATAGCCGTAAACCTTGACTCGCCGTCGCTGTTCGCTATCGCGAGATCATAACGGAATTCTTGAACCCAGAAATTGAGGATATGGATGTGCGCGATATGTGGTTTCAACAGGACGGTGCCACTTGCCACACAGCTAACGAAACAATGGATCTTTTGCGCGACAAATTCAATGGCCGTGTTATCTTACGTGGTGGCGATGTTAATTGGCCGCCAAGATCATGTGATTTGACAACGTTGGACTTCTTTTTTTGGGGTTATTTGAATGAACAATGAGCAACAATTCAAGAGCTAAAGGATGAGATAATTCGGCACATTAACGGCATAGAACCTCAATTATGTCTCAGCGTCATCGAAAATTTGGACCATCGCAAGGAGGTGTGCCGCCGAGGTCGCGTCGGCCATTTGGCCGATATTTGGTTCCATACATATTTGAACCATACCATATTATCATAATAAAAAGAAATTACAATAATTTCCTAAATAATTTGTGTTTTATTCAAAATCAACATCGGCCCTTAAAATTTAACCACCCTTTATTAGGTGTATAACTTAAAAATGCGGAAATTTTTATATTTATTATGAAACATTGGTGCAATAGAAATTTTTTCAAAGTATTGGGCATCGTTAACTATGACCTTTTCCCATCTTTCTGGCAACATGGATTCCGCGCCAAAAGAACTGCCCAGCTTTTGAGACCAAGAACGAATCAAGTCAATTTCGTATACCCTGTTATGAAGTGAAGCGTGTTCCATTGGGAGCGTTCTGCATTGATCGACACAAACGGTAGTCGGACGGGGAAATATCTGGACTATAACGCGGGTAAGTCAAAACTTCCCAACCACTATTTTCTGAATAGTTTTTAACCAGCCTTGCTACATGTTGCGATCGCTGTTATGATGTAATATTACGGCTTCATGTCTGGTCACAAATTTTGGGCGTTTTTTGGCCAATGCTAGCTTCAAATTAATCAATTGTATTCGGTTAAGATCCCCTATGATCCTCTGATCCGATTTAAGCAACTCATAATAGATGGGACCCTTCTGGTCCCGCCAAATATAAAGCTTTACCTTGGCGTCATGGATATTCGGCTTTGGCGAGGCATCAAATACAATTTCTTGTGCTTCCATTTTCATCGCCGCTAAAGAGCGGATATTGCTATGCAAAACATTACTCCTTTTTATGGCGTTCAAGCAGCATTTAGGGCATGTGGTACCCAACTTCCTTGCTTTTGGATGCATCCTGCTGCTTGCAAATATTTTGAAATTGCTGCTTAAGTGACTCCTAATGATTTTCAAAGTTCTTCTTAAGTTTGACAACAATCTTCATCAAGTAATGCCTCCAATTCATCATCTTGAAACTTTTTTGGTTGACCTGGGCGGTCTTTGTCTTCCGTGTCAAAATGAGCACTTCTGAGTCGAACCAACCATCTCTCAAACCTTGAAATCGATGGAACATATATTCAGGATAAGTTTCGGTGAGTAATCGATGTGCTTTAGCTGCACTTTTTTTAAAATGAAGAATTGAAGCAAAACTTCCCGCAAATGATGACACAAAATTCGACATATTCAAAGAAAAAAAAAAAACTTTATTGTTTACACTATTTCATTCAATTACTGAGAATAAATTAGAGATATATGTTACCAAAGACACACACCATATAAAAGATACACCACCTGTTGTGAATCCCGCATTTTTAAGTTATACTTCCAATAGATATAGAAAGAAGTACCCATTATTGAGATTTTTTCTAGGAGTGACATATGTTAAGAGAGCTTATAAAGGGTGTCCCAAGAAGAACGCAATTTTTAAATCTGGCAACATTCGAAGTGTCATTGCTTGACATTTGAACAATTGTTATTGTTTGCTAGTAGAAGGTACGAGGTTAGTAAAAATGGAGCGCTACACGAATGAACAACGCATTCTCATTGTGAAATTGTTTTACCAAAATGGTGAAAGTTTTGCGGCTACAGTTCGCAAATTGCGATCAATTTGGGGTCACAATAATGCTCCAAAAGAGTCAACTGTAAAGAGATTAATGGATAAATTTGCCGAAACTGGGTCTGTTAGTGATGTAAAGACAACAACGCGACCAGGTCGATCGACCGAAGATGTCGCAGCTGTACGTGATGATGTCGCTCAAACTCCATCCACCTCAATTCGACACCGAGCTCAGCAAATTGGTGTCTCCGAATTTTGACGAAAGATTTGCATCTTCATGCATACAAAGTTCAATTGACTCAGGAACTGAAGCCAGCTGACCATGGACAGCGAAGGGAGTTCGTTAATTGGGTATTGGAGAGACAACATGAAAATGCTGATTTTGCCGATAAAATCATCTTCAAGTGACGAGGCCCATTTTCATCTTGATGGCTTCGTCAATAGGCAGAATTGTCGCATTTGGGGTGAGGAAAATCCTCGAGTGATTCACGAGAAGCAAATGCATCCTCAACGTGTCACTGTGTGGTGTGGTTTTTGGGCTGGAGGAATCATTGGAAATTTTTTTATGAAAATGAGGCAGGTCAAGCGCAAACAGTCAACGGTGTTCGGTATTGTGAAATGATAACCAGTTTTTTCTTGCCTAGAATTGAAGAAATGAATGTGGTTCCAACAAGACGGCGCCACATGTCATACAGCCCGAGAAACAATTCAATTGCTGCATCAGTCATTTCCCGGTCGTGTTATTTCGCGTTTTGGAGATTAGAATTGGCCGCCTAGATCGTGCGATTTAACACCATTAGATTTTTTTCTTTGGGGTTTTTTGAAGTCGATGGTTTACGCGAATAAGCCGACGACGACTCAAGCCTTAAAAGAGGAAATTGGACGCTGCATTAATGAAATACCGCAGCATTCATGCAAAACGGTCATTGAAAATTTCATTAAAAGATCGCGTGCATGCCAGCAAAGCCGCGGCGGCCATCTGCACGATATATTGTTCCATACATAACCTCATTCTGTCTACTTTACGATATAATAAAGTTTCACGATTTTTTTTTAAATATCTGTGTTTTATTTAAAGTTTAAAAATTGCGTTCTTCTTGGGACACCCTTTAGTTTTGCTATATAAAAATTTTTCAAAAGCTTTAAATAAAAATTATTTTTATTGTTTATCTTTTTTTATATTTTATTTTTATTTAAAATTAAATTTCCTTTATAATAAAAAAAAAAACATTTTTTTTTATTAAATAACCCGTGCGTTTAATTTAAATTTCTGATTGTTATTATAGTTTGGCACGCCATAACCAAAGCACACCACACAGTTTGCCATCCATACTAACAGTATCAAGATATTTTAAGTGAGAGTAAGTAAATAACATAAGTGTTGTGACGGACGGTCGGACGAACGGAATGAATGAATGGATGGATGAATGCATAGTTATTAATGACAATTTATTTTATTATCAACAATTTAAATGCTATAAATACAAACATAAACACAACATTTCAATTTTATTTGAAATTTATTTTATAAAATGACATTCAAAATACAAACAAGAACAAACGAAAACAGTAATAAATTTTATGTATAATTTAGGAGTACATATGTATCACAAAAAAAAAAAACAAAACTAATATTTAAATTGCATACATGCATCCAGACATGAAAATAAACATAAGTAACATAAATTGTAGGGATACTTCAAACATTAGGATGGTCTTTATTTCTGAGCCAAAAAGACAGCGATTTTTATACAGATGCATTTTTATTTTGTCCAAATACTTTTCCGAATCAAAGAATTTGCAACAAAATCGCTTCGATTTGTTGTTGCATATTTTTTTAAAAATGCATATTTTTGTATATTTTGCTTTTAAGTGCATATTTTTGGTAATAAATCTGATTTTTTAAAATCGACAAATATTTAGTGAACATTTTTTCTATATTTTTTTTTTTATTAATTTTTTGATTTAAGTGCATTTTTTTTTATTGCATATTTACAATTAAGTGCCTATTTTAAGCGCTTTTTTAAATTCGTGCCTGCATATTTTAAGAAAATGTTTACTGCATGAAATTGCTGCCCTGGTTATGAAACTAAGTTCTTACAAGTAAAACTGAAGAAATTTGTAATTACCCCAACGGGAATTGAACCTTGACTTTAAAAATATGGCTCTTAACTGCTCCCATAATATTACTCATTACTTGGGAAAATTATTTAATATTTTTTAAATCAAATCATTATGATTTTAAACTTACAACAATATGGAATTTTTTAAAAAAATGATTTCTTTTTACCCCCTCAATTAAAGTCCATCCTATTAAACATTCGATATTTAATATGCTTAAGGAGAAGAAATCTCCATGTTTTATATGTATTTCATCGTTTCATCGTTTTTTTTTTTTTTTTTTTTTTAGTAAAAACTATCAAACTTAATTTATCACTATATTCACTTAAATAAGTTTCATTTTGCTGGCAGAGAAGAAGCATTTTTATGGAAATACATCAGCAACATCTTTTTCATTAGTTGCATTTTCTCTAGAAATTTTATGTTATCATGATTTTCGAAAAATTTTCTGTTGTTAGAGAAATATGTATATGTTTTGGGGGTAAAAAAAAAATGTTATCGTATCTATGCTTTTACACAGGCTAGCAACAGCAGCCAAACCAAAGATTCAATGAAACATATAGACTTTACTTACATACTAGTGTAGTAGTAGTACAAGAAACCTCAAACTATTTGCTCTGGTAATTGTCTAATTATGCAAAATTTATTTTACGCAACCACTAGAGTTCATAAAACTTGTGTAAAGTAAAGATGCTGTAAGTGCTATTACTCGAATGTGGGGTAGATTGAAAAGATTTTGAAATGTTGGAATTGAAAGGCGAAATCATACTGTAATTCTAAAGGGTTCGAAATAAATTTAAAAATTAACATACTTGAGATTATTTCTTTTGGGATCGCAAAACAAATTCAGATATTATAATTTTCAATTTTTAACGAATTCTTTTGATCCAATCGAGTTTACAATGTCAAATCCTCTACTGCGCACGTTAAAAATTAAATACGATATGTTTAAATTTGTATATTTAAATAAGTAGATTCTGTTGCTCAAAAATCAGCAAAAAGTTATATCTGTTACTCGCAGATCCCGGCGTGCTTCGATACGCATGAATATTAACATTGAATCAAATTCATTGGTTCATTGGTTTCTCGATCCGCGAGTTCGATAAAAAAGAACCTTAAAATGATCACTCACTGACAGCTGTCAATGTGTATGCGTGTATGCGCTACAACGTGTATTTACCGTGTGTATGAAGTCAGCACACAGTATACAGACCGCACACGCTCATGGGCGCCTACGTATTTGTTGTTGTTTTTTTATATGGACAAAATCACATGTTGACATGAAAAGTCATAACTCACGAACAAGTCAACCGTTTTCGTGCAAACTTTAGATAAACCATGTACACCACCATACGAATAAGCCTTAAAAATTTAATCGAATTCGGTTTGACTGTTCGTGAGTTATAAAGTCACAACACACTTGCAACAACTTTTTATATATGTATATAGATTTTCTGAATCAAATTAGTTTTGTGTAGAAATATAATTTTTTGTCTCTTCAAGTAGATTTCGCGAAGTCAAATTCGTAGTAGTCCAGCCTTTATTATAAGAATTGCAAGACTTAAAATTTTTTTTACCCTCAAGGTAGTGACTTTTGACATAATTTTTTTTTTTTTTTTGGAGTTTGGGCTCAATATCCACTTCTCTTCTTTGTTTGCGGCAATGTAGGCCTTTTAAACCTAAACAACGTTTTTTGATTTGATTATTCTCCACTGCCTGTGCACGTAAGCAAGTGTCTTAATACTTTTGACCTTTTGTAGACCTTACATTCCGAAAAATATTTGGTCAAAAAACTCGCTCCTCAGATTATTTGACAATTGTCCATTGCGTATTGCTTCACCACCTGCGCAACGTTTGGTTTTTGTTTATCAAGGGGCTCGTTGGGGGAATCTCGACCCCTTTTACATGGACTTTAATCGAAAGCTCTGTTCTCTGATGGTGACATCTATGGCGTCGCAAAAGAATGCAGTGCAGTGATTATTTTTGGGTTGTGCACATTCATACTTTTAAAGCAATGTGGCAATGGAAATGGGGCAAAAATAAGTGCGTAATAATTAAGCTTCAACAAAGAGTGGTGTACAAAAGTGTTAAGATGTGAAGATTTTCTTTATGAGCAACGTTACTGCTTTGTCAACAGAGTAAAGAATGGTACGAGTACCTCGATCCCAATTAGTTTGAAGAAAGACGAATTCAACGATCTGATCGATAAAGCCCACCTTGTAACTGAGCTATTTGCAAGAAATTTGTTTCTTCCAGTATGCTACCGAGGGTATCTCGCACTTTGTCCAAGATGTTTTTTCAAACATGTACGGTCACAAGGGTTCTTAGGCGACTCAACGTCAATAAATCTTCAAGGCCGGGTGGTAATTCAGCACCTACTTTTAAGAAGTACTCTTCGGCATTAGCTCGACCTACACAATGGTCATGGCATTTTATACCATGCAAATATTTTTCCATCTTGTTAATGTTCAGTTAATTCTCAAGAAGGGTGAGGCTACTGATCACAGAAAATACCGTCCAATCGCCATATGTTCAGCACTCGAAGACAATGGAGAACGTGGTAGACTTCCATCATGTGAACTTTCTGAAATTCAATGATGTTTTAAGTGATCGACGGTGTAGCTTTCGTAGGAGTAGTTCTGCTGGAGACCGATGGCGTTCCTACGGAACAGTGGAGACGTTTTACTAATCACCTGGGTGAGACTATGTAATGTGGTAGATCTGGATATTTCCAAAGTGGTTTGACAGAGTGTGGCACGAAGCACTTCTTTCGAAGCTTATTGCATTTGGTGTGAATTTGCTCGATTTATTTCGATCTTCCTTAATGTATATGACTTCTCCCCCAGCGATTGTGTATTAAGTTCAGATTACCTGAGGGTTCCGCTCTTTCCCACATCTATTTTGATTTTTTTTTTTTTTTTATCAATAACCACTTTAATCTTACTCTGACCGCAGGTCAGATATGTTAAATGCCAGCAAGACCCATTGTTGCTTGCTGACACATAAATAACTAATCGTGAAATGTTGGCTGGGTGTCATTATTTTAACGATCTTTCAATAAGAGCTGCTCTACTGACATAAGAAATCTCATTCCAGATGAACGTACTTTTTGTTGCAATACGCGCTTGTCTAGTGTTTCACATGGTTCAATCGACCCTACTACGCACTGTGGAGAAAATATATATTGGACTATATGGATGTAGAATAAGCTAAATTCTACTGTTTTCCGCGCATATACGATATTTGAAAATTCAAATCCAACATCCATATACAATACTCCCTCTTACCTCCTTCTCTTACCATTATTTCTCAAACGTCAACACAATGCATTGCATACATAGTAAGCATCCCTTGAGTGTTGACCTTATCTAAAAAAATGAGTCTAAAAGAAACCCAATCTGAGATTTAATCGTCATTTTGAATTGGACAGTAAATGGGACCAGAGGATGCTATTATTATGGAGACTGGTTATCGATGAGTTGCACGAAAGTCTAAACGAATTGAGATTCAGAACCTGTCATATTATCCCTCTACGGACAAGACTATTTCTGAGCGTACACAACATGTTAAGAACTCTTGCTAATGTCAGGAACACATCCAAGACGATCCTGAGAGCATTTACCAACATGGTTAACGGTTAACCTGTTATGCATGTTATTGGGGTTACAACAATAGGATTGCCGGATAGAGTGTAAAACCTGGGAGTAATGCTTGACTAATTCCTTACCTGAAATGTTCACCTTGACTGTTTGTCCACATGGTTACTAAGATATTTTATGCCGGCCAAATTCTTTTAGAATGGAATTAGGTTCAAAGGCCACATATGGTCGTTCAACGTATGGTCACCTATGAGGCCCTAGCATGTCGAAATATTAAAGGCAAGGGGTACTCTCAAGAGGATGTATCGTCTTGCGTGTATTGAAATTAGGGGGCTGACAATCGTGGGCATACTGGTTATTCTAACGTTGCATTAAACTATAATGGAGGTTGCCATTAGACTTCAAGAATTGTGGTACATGTGTAGTTAGGACGCCTATGAGGCGTTATCTAGATTCTTGGATGAAGCAACCCCCTTAACCTAGGGTGGATTTTTAGCCATGAAGGTAATGAAAGGTTAGACTGTCTAGAGGCAGGTCCCTTTATCGGAACTGAACCCAACGGAGTATGTTAGAGAGCTCAGGTTGTGGAGAGAGTCAGTCTAATAGATTTATTTCCCTGTCTAACAGAGGGTCAGAGCGACTCCTGGACCTTGTTAGAAATATCCTAAATATACTTTACTGGACTCTGATCACAGGTATCAACGGCACAAGGAGGGTCAGTCGGATACTGATGTGTGTAGGTTTTGTGCATTGGGGTCCGAGGCCTCGAAAAATATTCTCTTCGAATGTGGCAAGAGTCTTGCGTTTCAGGGTGATCTTTTCATGTCGCCTTCCGACATTTGGAATATATTGCTTAACAGGATAACTGGCTTAAATCTTTAGAGGAGCTTTCCGTAGTGCGATTTGATCATATACATGACTACAATCCTATGCTTGTTGGATGTTCATTATAAATCTCACTTGTTGTTACCGTTTCATTTAATTGCCAATTAATCCACGCATATCTCTATAACTCCCTTTGTTAGAATCTACTAACAGTGATTGCATAACATCTATTGCTTGTTGCATTTCTACTTAAAAATTTTATTTCTCGTTTGGTATTTTTTTTTTCCGACGTTTTCTTCTCCTCCTGGTTTAGCTTGTAAGCTACATTGATTTTATGACTTTACTTTATCATTGTGTACACTTATACTCGTAAATTTGTATGTTAACTTAAAAAAGTATACTTTACTCTACTTTTCAACATTTTACTACAAAATATATAATGGTGACTGTTGAGAAATCAAATCAGAAAAAAACAATATAATTCATTTTAAAGATGAAATATTTCTTTCGTAAGTTTATTTATATTGTGTTTACACTACCAAAATATTGGATTTAAGATTTTGATACAAAATTAAGTTCAAAATCGTAAGTATAAATTAAAAAAAAAAATTCTATACTATGGAGATACGAGGGCGGATCAATAAGTCCATGACTTTTCGAGCTTCCCTCGCAGTTATATGAAATGCAACACTGTTTCCATCAAGTACCACCTGTTTATAGACTACTGTCAAATTTTTAGCAAGTTCCGTCATTTACTTTGCGTTTAACTACAGGATTTTTCGAGGTGCATAAAATAGGCATTTGTTTGATCAATAATTTCATGTTTGAAGCTAAATCTCTTTCCACCGAGCCATTTCATTAGGTTTGGAAATAGGAAGTAGTCACTGGGGGATAAATCCGGAGAATAAGGCGAATGAGGGGTCAATTCGTAGTCTACTTCATGGATTTTTGCCATGGAAACTAAGCTGTCACACGATTCCGTTGTTGGCCGATTGTGAGCAAACGCGGCAGCCATCTTGCGAAAAGCTTTCTCATACCCTTAGTGATCATTCAGAATTTAAACCACTGAGCCATGTGAGATGCCTATGTCTTCCACAATCTATCGCACATTCAATCTCCGATCGGCCAACACCATGTCGTGAATTTTTTCAATTGTTTTGGGTGTAGAGACCTCAACTGGGCGTCCAGAATGTATGGCATCTTCCGTGCTTGTAAGGCCACAACGAATCTCAGTAAACCACATTTTTACCATTGAAATCGATAGTGCAGAGTCCTTATAGTATTTATCAAGCTTTTGCTTAATTTGATTGACGTTTTTTCGCAAAAAACTAATTTTTAATGAGCAAACGAAATTCACTTTTTTTCACGAGGTTGTATGTTTCGAACAGCTGTTAAACGCAAAGTAAATGACGGAAATTGCTCAAAATTTGACATTAGTCTATTAACAGGTGGTACTTGATGGGAGCAGTGTTGCATTTCATATTACTACGAGGGAAGTTCGAAAAGTCATGGACTTATTGATCCGCCTTCGTATAACTCTGTGGAATCTAAGATCCGAAATAATTGCACCACTGCATTGCAAGAAACTCTGATACAAATCGTACATGCTCGATTTTTGTTCCAACATCTGTCCTTGTAAAAATTTTGCCTTAATCGTTTATCTGTCGAACTTTTTAGATTCTGCAGATTTTAAAAAAGATTTAAATTTAAAATATAGCAAGTTTTTAATACAGCTTAAATATGAAGTTATATTGTTTCCCTGATTTTTTCCTGTATGCAACAATAACCACCTCAGCTTATCCCCTCTCATACCTTTGCAGTTTTGGATAAATTTTAAACTTTGTTATTAAAACATTTTCTTTTGTTCTTTTCAAAACCAAATCGCAAGAACTACACATAACTTTTCCTTCATGATTGTGTTAACAATTCTTTAGAAGAAAACTATATTCTTAATGAAATATTATTTTCCTGCTAAGTAAAGTTATTTTAATTTGGCATTGTTAAAGTTTTATTATTATATATTGTAGTTCATACGGGGTAATCTTTTATGTTTTTATATTTCTTATTTTGTTTTAATAGGAGTTGTAGTGTACGATATAATGAATAAAATATTAATTTAAAGTTTTTATTTCTTTAAATAATTTCTTATAGTTTCTGTGCTAATTCATTTCTTTCCTTGTTTCTCTTTACAGGTAAGTTTATTTGTACAATGTTGCTGAGATTTGCATTATGTTGCTGAGTGAATGAGTGAGTGAGTACCTGTATTAAAATGTTGTTTACATTTTTTGAAGCGTTAGGTGTAAATATTTTTTATTTAGTCTAAGTGCTAAAATGATCAATTTTAAATATAATTTAATTTTATTTTATCAGTAAATATATTAAACATTCACATTCTGCTGCTTTAAAAGTGACAAATTAGAGAGGGAAATATTAATACAAAAAAATTTTGATATAAAATCTAATACGTGGCCACTAGAATTCTTAAATTCAATTTACGGTCCTCTCTAGGATCGTTATGTCATATTAGGTCCGTTCGAAATGTTCTTAGCCTAGCAATGAAACACAAAAGTAAGATTTTTAAAGTTACGTTTAGTTTTGAATACACTTAATCCAAAGCTTTTCGTACAATTCCATCCCTTGATTAAAATAATTTTCCCCTTATGTACATAACCTTACCAGCCCATTGGTGCTGTTTTACATGCTTCAGTCCATTGTTTTGATTTTTCGTTGGTCTCTGATGTGTAGTAATGGATCCATGTTTCATCAACAGTTGTGAAACAATGCTTAACATCCATTTTATTTCGCCTTAATCGATCCAAATAAGCTTAAGAAATTTTCAATCGAATGCGGTTTTGATCAACAGTTAACAAATGCAGAAAATTTTTTCATCTGTAATTATTGATGCCAAATAAAATACACTCGATCATTTGAGATGCCTATAGCTTTATATATTTCACGCACTTTGACTTGTCGATGGTCTAATACCATATCATGTATTTTATTTTTTGTCCCGATGAACCTTTCTTAGGTATTTAATGAGACGACGAATTTCTAATTTTTCTATTATATAGCTGTTAACATGCATTATTATAGCTCTTAATATACGAATGAGTTGCCAGATCGAAATAAAATTTAACATGTGTTCATATGACAGATGGAAGTTTCCAATACACTTAACTTTTGGCTGTTTATACCGGCATCTTTGTGTCCTGCTAAAACAATTTCGTACTACCCTCTTATATATTTTTTTTGTAACAAATTCTTTTGTTAAAAAATACTTGTTCCATGTTCCATTTCATTTCGTTCCCCTTGTCTACTGTGTCAATTCCACTCAGTTCCTTTTCTATTCCATTTCGTTCCCCTTAAATAGCGTTTTAATACCACTTGTTCCCCTTTCCATTACTTTTTTGTGTCCCTTGTCCAACTTCCAATTCTAGTGCTTCAATTCCAATCGTTCTTTCGATAAATATCATTAAAATCCAAGTTACTTTCATTCCATGTTGTTCACAGTGTCTAATGCTTTAATTCCACTCATGCCAGTTCATACCCTTGCCTAATGTTTTAATTAATGGTTGTTAAACGTTTCAATTTCACTCATTTAAAGTTCCACTACATTTCGTTACCGATTTCTAGTGTTTCAATTCTAGTGTTTTCAATTATTCGACCCTGCCAATATTCGAAAAATGAAGAAAATTGATTAAGCGGTTATTCGGGTCGATTAATCCGAAAAATTGGTGATTAATCGATTATTCGTTTAAGGCAAAAAAAAATATATTTATTTCATCAATAAGAACATAAATAGCTGCTTTTTGCTGAAATATTAGGGTCAGTCTATTGTGTTGGTTTCTAAAGTGTTTGTTTAGGATAATTCAAAGCATCCTGATATTTTTGAAAGAATCGTGCCTTATACCCTTGGGATTTTTCAGAGAAAATGTCAGACGTGTTCAGTGGAAGGAAACCCTTAAAATGTAGATAGTCCATAAAGTTGGATTTTATTTTTATACCCTCCACCATATATGGTGAGGGTATATATCAGGTTGTCATTCCGTTTGTAACATGTCGAAATATGGGTCTAAGACCCATAAAGTATATATATTCTGATCCTTATGCAATTTTAAGTCGATTTAGCGATGTTCGTCTGTCTGTTGAAATGGCGATCACGACGCGAAGACGCAAGTGTTGGACATCCTCCCGAGCAGTTTGGTATTAAAAATGAGCAAAATCGGTCCAGCAGTTAAAAAGTTATGAGTGAAAATGTGAAGATACCTCTAATTTTTCCATACAAATTGGTGTATTTTAGTACAATTTCATAGTAGCGACTGGTAAATAATATGTTTTCTCACTTTTTTCACCAGCCGATTAGAAATGAATAATTTTTTGTATTCACCTCAAAAAATTTTTTTGACCACTAAAATTTTTTTTCACCACATACAAATTTTTTCACCTCAAAAATATTTTTTCACCTCCATAATTTTACTTCAAAAGGTTTTTACATTATTGGCATCAAAAACAGTAGAGAACATTTTTTATGATATTTGGGTCGAATAATTATTTGAGTTTTATATTATTTGTTTCGACATTAACCGAAATAGAGGCCATTAATCGAGGAATCGGTTAATCGATTAACCGAATTGGAAACACTATTCAATTCTACTCTATGCGTTCTCCTTCTTTAAAATTTCAAATCCTCGTTACTCGCGTTCCATACCATTTACTACCTTTTCCAATTGTATTTCAGAAATTGTCAATTGTATTTCAGAAATTGTCAATTGTACCAGTATTTGAGAATAGTCAGTTGTATATCAGAAATAGTCAATTGTATTTCAGAATAGTCAATTGTACTTGAGGAATAGTCAATTGTATTTCAGAATATTCAAATGAATTTCAGATATAGTCAATTGTATTTCAGAAATAGTCAATTGTATTTCAGAATAGTCAATTGTATTTCAGGGTCAGCTTCGGCGACTTGGTTTAAAGAAAGCCGAGTCATTACATTAAGTAGTTTTGTGATGTAAGATCGTAAACTTGAAACATTTATATAATTATTGCGGTTTTTATTTCAAAGGAAGCAGATATTAAATGAACCTGGACGGACTGAGTCGCATAACAGCCGAAGATAAAACTGCATTATAATACTATGTCCTATGTAGGTCTATCTGATAAATAATTCTGTGCTCGATGTGTTCTTTAACAGGCCCTTAAGTTGTATCTTTTGATGTCTAATTATAGTTCCTTTGCCAGGCTCTTTTTTGATCCAATCGTAAATACTTTTGGTGTGCCTCTTCAGTCTCAATTACAGTTTCTTAAGCAGTCTCTTGTGAGGTTTAATAATCGTAATTTCTTCCCTTTTGAGTTCGAATTGTTATTCTTTTATACTACATGGATTGAAAAGTATGTGCCCTCACATAGAGATAGTGTGACAATATTGTTTCTTTATTCAGTAGGGCCAACTGTTAGAAAAATTGTCTCACAATTTCATGACATTTCATTAATTAATATAAAAATGATGCTGTGTTTAAAGTTTGAGAAAAAATCAATTCCAAAGAGTTTCGTGTTTTGATTAAATAATATTTTTTGGTGGGAAAAAATACTGTCGAAGCCAAAGAATGAATTGATAAACATTATGGTGAACTTTCGTCATCATATTTAATGGGTAAAAGGTGATATTCCTAATTTAAACGCGGTCGTATAAGCACAAATGATGCAGATCGTCCTGGTCGTCCAAATTAGGCAGTTACCGAAGAAAACGTAAGAAAAGTGCATCAGATTGTATTGGATGATCGAAAGATTAAAGTCAGTGAGATTTCTGGCATCATAAAGATAACAACAGAGCGAGTTGGCATATATTACATGATCCTTTAAATATGAAAAAGGTTTCTGCTGGATGGCTGCCGCATTTTTAACAGCTGAACCAAAACTGAAACGTGTTCATAATTCAAAGTATGTTTCAGAGATGTTTCAAGTAAATTCAACAAAATTTTTACGTCGATTTATAACAATGGATGAGACGTGGATTCATGATTATATACCGGGGAGTGGTTACAAGCGTGCGAAAGCCGACCACTGCGGCCAAAGACTCAACAATCGGCTGGAAAGGTAATGACCAGTGTTTTTAGGTATGTAAGTAGTATAATATTTATTGATTACTTGGAGAAAGGAAAAACAATAACTGCCAAATACTATGTTGAGTGCTTGGAGAGATTGGGTGAAGAAATTAAGAAAAAAATGACCCCACTTAAATAAGAAAAAAGTCTTGTACCATCATGATAATGCACTGTCGCATTCATCTGCTTTGGCTTCAGAAAAACTGAAGTCTTTACTTTACAAATTGCTTCCCCCTCCCCTTATTCTCCAGATCTGGCCCACAGCGATTATTATTTGTTCTCAAACTTGAAAAGATGGCTTCAGGGAAAGATATTTTCCACAAATGAAGAAGTCATATCAGAGTCCGTCCCTATTTTGAAGAGTTTAACAAATCGTGTTTTTTTTAAAGGGTATCAAAATGTTAAAGGATCGTTGGAAGAAGTGCATCTTACTTGACGAATATTACGTTGAAGAATAAAATTGATTTCAAATCCAAAAAACTAGGTTTTTATTGTTGGAGTTTTCAATCCATGTAGTATGCCTAATAGATTCTTCAGTACAGTCTATTAATGCATTTTTTAACGTTAAGTTGATCATGTTTGACTAAAATGTTCGCACTTATTTGTTAATTACATTTTACAGTTCTCTTTCAGATGGCGCTTTATCATAAAACTTCAACTCTGCCTTTTTGATGTAATAAAAATACTTATGCATTATGTACATGTTTTAATTTATTTTCAAATCATTATTCTAAACTGTTAAGTGTGCTTTGTAATTAAAATATATATATTTTTAAAACAATTTTATTGGCTGTTCATAGCTTTTTCAAAGCTACTGTAGAGTATAAAGTCATCACAATCTGCATATCGTAAGAGCCTTTATAGATTCTATATCACTTATGCAAATTTTTCATGACTTCCGCTACATATAAAACGTTCCATATCTCTAAAATAAAACATAGATTCACATACATTTATGTTGAATAAAACATGTGCTTTAAAATAATGCAGGAATATATAATCTGTCCCAGATCAGGGATGGCGTAGTTCTTACAGAAATCAGTTTGAGTATTTTAATCGTACATCTAAGAATGTTATGAAGTAGAATGTGCAGAATGAATGCGACCGAGCAAGCTGTTGAAACTTTAAGCTACCCATTAAACATTTGAAATAATTAACACATCTTTGCATGATTTTTTTTTTCTGAAAAGAATCACTGTGATGTTATTCATGTTCTAGATTAAGGTACACATATTTAAAAAAAAATCTAGTGTATACAGATAATATTTATATAAGTTCAATATCATATTAAATAAACAAATAATTAAAAACAGTGTGATAGAAAAAATGTAACAGTATGATAGAAAAATACATCACCATGCAAAGTCACATGTTATCTCAGTACCAAATAAATAAAAAATAAAATATAACTGAAACACTACAAGTAATCCGTTTTTTTCACCCATTATCACTTTTATGCTCCAAAAAATTTCAGATAAGCTTCCTAAAAAGACACATTATTCAAATAGCGGAGCAACATGTTAAAGCCTGTTAACTGATAGTAATGCTTGCTCTTTTTTGATAGCTGTGCTCCAATTTCTTAAATAGTCATGTAAAATGTTGCCAGCAACAACAAATTTACAATACACCTGTTTCTGTGCATTTTTTGTTCAATAAATGTTATGATGGAAATTTCCATCAGCATGCAAAGAAGGTAAAAATAAAATTGTATTCTTAGTAATAATTTTATGTTGAATTAATCACATTTCAAAGACTTATTTGTTTCCTCAGCTAAATATTAAACACCTACAAAGTGGCCAAGTTTTAGATTAATCCTTTTGGGTTTTTAATTAATTTTTTTTTAATAGTTAAGAATTTTTTAGACCAAACTTTTTGGAAACATATTTTTTTACATGGCCAGTGTTTTTTTTTTGTTTATCTTGCTGAATATGGTTCGTGCGTAGTTTGGTTAATGTAATAAAATGGGAAATTCGGCAAATGAACGAATTTTCCCTGTAATGCGTTGTGGGCCAAAGGGGTATGTTTACATGGAGCCCAGGGTTAAGTTTACTTATTTAAGCAGAAAACTTCCCCTGGAAATATGCATAGAACACAACCCACATTCCGATGATCATCTTTGGAGGTGGTATAAATAGTAAGAAGATCAGAAGGATTGGAATAGTTCCTACATGGTTTAAGAAAGCTAATACACTCGATTGTTTCGTTCTTCAATAACATGATTTTTTTCAACGGATATCACTTTAGGTTCTCATGCCCAGAATATCAAGTTTCGGATTTCTCAAAGTAAAAACCACCCATGTAAACAGATGACCCCACGGCCGTATGGGTCAACAAATAGTATTGAGTCTTGCGTGCATTTAAACACGGCCCATTTAGAGATTGCCAATAGGTGTCGATCTGCCTCTTGCCCCCAACTACCCGAAGGCTTGGCCTATGATCCACGGAATATAAATGACAAATATTGCGGTCATCTGCAAAAGAATATATAGGATTGGAAGTTTCACCGAGAAAGTCGTTTAGAAAGAAAAGGAAAAGAGAAAGTACGCAACCATGTGGTACTCCTGCAATTAACTGAAACTCATTGTATGAGATGGAGCCTCATAATAACTCTTTACAGTGATGGAGTTGGTCTGTTCACAGATTTGGTGAGAGCAAAATGGTTGCGCTGGATATTTTCAAACCGTGTCAAAAAGTTTATTGCTTGTTGTGTGTCGGTGATTACTTCTCGCGGTTTATATCGAGTTTTCACAGGGAGAAAATAGACCAAGTCCATCGCTCCGAAAGAAACGCAATCAGGTCTTCCAAAGGAAGACTTGTACGAAAGCCTTATTATCGATCATTAAGCAGTGAATTGGTCTCTAGATATTTAGATATATAGATATTTAGATAGATAGTTAACAACCATGCTCTCCATACCCAGCAAAACTTTGGTAATGGGTGCGATATTCTCATGCGTTACCTTGTAATGATAGCTCGTTACCTTTTTCATTATTTGCAAGCATAAAACAATGAGTTACTCATTATTGGTTACGTAATATATTATTTATAAATGTAAAGTAATAAATGAAATACTTTTGAAAATCTATTTTTAGATACATTACTTTGTGTTTTTTTGTAAGCAAAAGGATAATGTATGTTTGTTTTGATACACTAGCGGAAAAACGAAGCGCAACAATTCATTTGAGTTTAAAGCAATCAAATACTATATACGTCGATAGTGGGTAGAGTTCTTGGCTGGCAACCAGATTTCGACCACATTATTTTTAATTACAAAAATTTTAAATAAAATATTTGTAATAATTTTTTTTTTATAAAAATTGCTCTTTTTTAAAAAATCTATTTTTAGACACATTACTTTTTCCATTCTCGTAACCATATAAGTAACCCCTTACATTATCACCTCTAAAGTAATGGGTATATACATTACTTTGAGGCTCATCGCGTGTAAAATTCATCAATAAAGTAAGGTGTAAAGTAATCCATCGGCCCCTATGGCTATACATTACTTTACCCATTATTTGGTAATGTGTGGTCTTGCCGGGATGCTTAAATTTCCACATAATATTTTTTAAAAAGTCTTCATTAATTTGCTTTTATAAGAAACAGCTTCATCATATTTAAACAAAAATATATGAAGTTTTTCATCATATCAATGAAGGTTTTCATTGCTGAAGCTTTTTCCCTAAGTGTTTTATTTACTTACCAACGCAATTCCCTTCAATAGTAGAGAAATTCTTTAAGCGTTATTTTGAAATTTAAAAAAAATATACCTTGCGGATTTATGACAGAGGTGTTACTGTAAAAAAAAGAACACTCCATTCATCCATTAGCGATAAATGCTTATTTACTCAATGACTAGGTTGCTTGTTTTGTTTGTGTTTCTGCTTTTATTTATGCATGAATGAGAAAATTGCAATTTTAAAATATTTATGTTTACATAACTCGCATTCAAAATTTATGTATGATCTTTACACGTCTGCTCCTGTCTTACAGTTCGGCACAACAACAACAACAACAAAAAAGCCGGCAATATACTACTATAAGTATGTTTGCACGATTTACAATTCAAATTAAATAATAATATAAACCCCAAAACAAAAGTGTGAAAAGTACAAAATATTCCAATATTATACGCACACATGCAAATTAGTTAACCCCAACAAACAAACATTTACAAATTTGAAGAATTGTTAAGCAATAAAAGCATTTTATCGAATATATATTCTATAAATATATACTACGAGGGCGGATCAATAAGTCCGTGACTTTTTGAACTTCCCTCGTAATTATATGAAATGCAACACTGTTCCAATCAATTACCACCTGTTAAATTTTGAGCCAGTTCCTTCATTTACTTTGCGTTTAACAGCAGGATTTTTCGAAATAGGCATTTGTGTGACCAATAATTTCATCGTTGGAGCTAAATCTCCTTCCACCGAGCCATTTATTTAGGTTTGGAAATAGGAAATAGTCACTGGGGGCTAAATCCGGAGAATAAAGCGAATGAGGGGACAGTTCGTAGTCTACTTCATGTCGATTGTGAGCAAACGCGGTAGCCATCTTGCGGAAAGCTTCCTTATACCCAAGTGATTGTTCAAAATTGAAACGACTGAGCCATGTGAGATGCCTATCTCTTCCACAATCTATCGCACATTCAATCTCCGTGCGGCCAACACCATTGTTTTGGGTGTAGAGACCTCAACTGGGCGTCCAGAACGTTCGGCATCCTCCGTGCTTGTAAGGCCACAACGAAAGTAAGTAAACCACTTTTTCACCACTGATTTCGATGGTGCAGAGTGCCCATAGTATTTATCCTTGGTTTGATGAGCACTTGAAATTCACTTTTTTCTATTTTTAAAAAAATCCACGAGGTTGCATTTCATATAACTACGAGAGAAGTTCGAAAAATCACGGAGTTATTGATCCGTTTTCAAAAAAAAAAAAAAAATAATAATAAACCCAGTTCAAATTGCATAAATTTGTATATTGGGTTATTGATGAGATTCATTTAATTGGAAAATTCTATAAAATGAGACCGGAAGTACAATTTGCAGCATAATTTAAACGAAAATGATTTTTATTTGTTTATTCCAATCCTATTTTAACGTTTATTGAATCTTTTAGTAGAATTTTGTCTTTTCTTTAAACAATGCAATTTATCTTGTTTAATAAATCTCCGTAAATTTAATTTAAACTAATCTGTTTATAATTGAATTGTCACAAAAATTTCCATATCCTATATAGTGTTTCGCATATCACATGTTCTGTTTGATGTTGTACTACTCTTGCAACTGTAATCATAATTTTATTCATACATACGAGTATCATAAAAGCCGGTCATCTGACATTATTCTGCCTGCATCTTTTTTGCATTTTTGTTGATATTGTATATTCTGTTTTACTGCATTTTATAGTTGGATACCCGAAACTATGTATGTATGTGCATATATTGTATATAAACTCAAACATAGTACTTGACCATTCGTTGTAGTTGAGGGGCTTTATCAAGTCCAAATACAAGTCGTTATGACATATCTTTTGGTCTTACATTATGGTTGTCTCTCTATCTGTCTGTCTGTCTGTTTGTATTTCATAGTAAAATGTATGATTAAAATTGTTCATATAACACCAACTATTTTAAAACCCTTTTGTGGTGTCATGTATGAACACATGTCTACTTTGACTTTACAAAAACTGTTAAACAAGACATGAACGAGACGACTATGATTTCGACTATAGTGATGATTCTGATGCTGTTTATGACGTTCATTGTAATTGTAGCAAGTAAAGTTATGTTACATATATTATGGAACTATGGACTAGATTTATTTTGGATTTTTGACTTGAGTTAAATTTTTGTGAACTAGTAATTTATATGAACTTGACCGTAATTTTATCCTTTGTGACATCTCCCAAAATCAACTTAAGACAGGGGTTCTAAAAAAATACTGTAATTTGTCGATTAAATGGGTGGGAACCCATTTCACTCCATAAATTCTCAAAAATAGAATATTAGTAGATCTTAAATTTCCCTTCTTTACCACATATGCAAATTTAATTTGGATTGAAAAGTAAAGTTCTTCTTGAAAGTTCTAATTCTGTTAGTTCACCTGAAATTAATCGCCCTCTCCGAGTGGAGCCGGATGCTTAACTTACAAGTTGCCAGCGGAATGAATACATGCACTTCCTAATTCAACAGGAACATGAGGTGGTTCCCAGCATTTCAAGTTTATTCATTCTACAGTTCCTCAATATGTCTCTTTGCCTCTGGACCCATACGAGTCAATTATCATTTAAGGATGCGCGGCAGTTATGGGCAGTTACCTTAGAGACGTTGATCCCAAGGACTTGACCGCAGCCTATCAGAATAGCTGATAACGCTTGTCGTGGAGAGAACATTACTCCTAAGCCAAGTGGGAACTTCCCCTATCATCATAACCTCAGCCAGACACGCTGAAGTGGTCTGGCAATCTCCAAGCTAGATTCAAACCAAACTCCCTGGAATAGGTCACAAAGCCAGCTGTTTTTTTTATAAAGAGACGCGACACTCAGAAAATGTGTTGCTTTCTTTGGAAAGGATATAGAGGAGAGATGAAGGTGGTGAAAGGATGAAGGGCTTCAAATAAGGCAACACTGAAATTGCCCGCCATTAAATGGATAGTTGGCGAAATTGTTGAAGCTTAGTTCATACCCATGTTGTGTTATTTAACTTCGATGGGGTTAACTGCTATGGGAACACTGAAGGATGACGTGCGATATGCTTGGTAGATAGAAAACTCATACACATTATTTTTACTATATTATTGTTGCCATTGCTGGGGATCGAACACGCAATCTTCTGTGTAAAAATTCCAGCACGCTAACCATTACACCACAACGTCCACTTGTCTCCACATCCGCCCAGGAGTCCCTGATCGGTAGATGTGTAGCCAATTATGTCATATGATCCATATTCGGCGGAAGACACTATTCTCCAATATCAACATGTGGCTACGTCCATTGTGACTTCAACCGCAGCCATATAGCCGCAACCTGCTTCCCCAGTATTTACAAGGGCATAAGATGCAGTAATGTTTTCCAATGTGTTAGATGGTGTAGAAAGTAGTGCCCCCATCATGCTATTTACCCTCTGCAAATATCTAAGATTGTCTACATTATCCAGTGCCGGTCAGCATACCAAAGAATAGGTTGAACTACCGCTGGTTATATCCATTTAACGATTCTGGGACTTAGCCGCCTGTGACTCTCCCGATAGCCATTCTACAAGAGAACAGCAAAATCGCCGCTCTTTTCGCCTTTTCCTGGACGTTGTGTTTGAAGAACAGCTTCCTGTCTTAAATTACACTAAGATGCTTGTCAGTGTGGAAGTCCAACTTTCTGACAGGATTTTTACATCGTCCAAAGTAACATGCAAAAAAAAGAGATCCTTAAGTCCATAGGCCCTTATCCAGACAGCCAAAGCCCTTAGAGCTGTTTGTATAAAATATCTCAAGGTGGAAGAAAACTTTTCCTTTCTATTATTCTGAAGGTGATTAGAAAGGTTACAACCCCCCATACGCCCAGATCAACTTAGGCATATTGACTGGCCTGAAAGACATCGCCGACGTATGGGGGATCGGAATAATCCTCCCTCCGTCTAATCGTAGCAGAACTGTCAGGAAAGTGCGTTTCAAGTATAGACCAAGTGACCTCAAACTGGATGTTTCCTACACTCCGTTGAAATCCCTCAGATGGCACAGTATTCGCAGAGGTTGTTGGAATCTTGTACAATCTCGATGTGATATGTGAAAATGTTAAGGCCCATGAGGAGTATTCCCATTAGGAATATATCCTCAAAAATTGTAGGCCCTAAATCCCAAAGCAAAACTGGGGATAATGTAAGTCGTGTTTTGCCACGTCACCATTGCCAAATTTGCTTAGAAACTACTCTTTAGGTACATCTTTATCACAGGTCGTCAATTTCCCCTTCCTGTGTTATTTAAAAGTTGTTTTGCGATTGAAATCACGAAGAAATAATCCGAACTGGCCGACCAGCTTGTCTACATGGTACTTATATGAAAGTAGACAAATGGAAGACGAAATGTATGATCCGCTTGACTGTCGACAAATATTCCCATGCTTCAAAGAGTTGTACCGGCATACAGGGGTTCCTGATCAATGGACGCTGTGTAGCGCTCTTGCAGGTGTACATTATGTACACTAGTGTATCAACTATTTGTCTTATGCTTCCCCAAAGAGAAACCAGATCCAAAATGACTTTCCGAAATCTATTCTAGAATCACATGGCATCTTTTGTGCAGCCTTAAAGTTTGCACTCGTACATTTAGGCTTCCAATAAAGCAAATTATGCTGTTTGATGTAAGCTTCCAAATACCCCTCGGGATCAATATCGCTCCTGCGAGGTATCTGAATACATTCTTCGCCTAGAAGGACACTAACACAATATATAATCAGATATTTTATCATCCTGTACTTCCTAAATTCTAAGGAACCGAGTGATACCTAAGGTATCCACGTTCAGTAAGGTAAACCATCAGTTTTATAAGATCATACTGTTTAATATATAGTCACACCTGGAACCTGCTACTGGTCTTTGAGAAAAATATTGTAGCCAGCATCTAGTAATACATTGCAAAGCAAAATCCGATTCAACTCAATCCCTCAACCATTCCTGGACTTACCCATTGTTCCAAAGAATAGTTCTGGACCAAACTGCGCATACATAAATATATGTATTCATTATTGAGTTAACCCTCGAAGTGGCACATGGTTCTGGCCAGGCATATTTAATTTTCATGTTTCAATTTAGCATACTTCTATTTTAGGTACATGGCTGTAATTTCAGGTAATCTCCCAAAATATTGTTGGCTTTCGATGTATAAATTAATAATTGAAAAAAAGTCCTTGGAACAGGACAAAAAATCCAAATAAAAAATCTTCACCTTACTTTTGGTACATGGTGTTTGGCCAGACCCCTATGCATTTTGTATGATCGCATAGACAAAGCACATGGCACGAGTTGGAAATTTGTATTTACTTTATTCTTTTATGCTTCTTTCTTTCTTCTGATTTTGTTTGTGAGTTAGTTATTCATTGAACGTTGAACAGTGAAGAAGTAATCTAGTTTTTGTGCGGTAATTTTGAACTTGTGAATAATTTTACGCAGGCAGATTTGTTGCGTTGTTAGTATATTATGGCTGATGAACTGGAATTTATTTATAATACACGCTTGCGTAGCGCGAATTTGCAACCCCAATTGTCAGAGGCATTAGTGCGTGATTTTCAAAGTCAGGTAGAAGCTGATGAAAATTATGATGTTTTGAAACCGATGGTGACGACACTGCTGATTATGTGCCAGAAGATGATGCATCAGACATAGAAAATGATTTGGAAATTGAACCTAACGAACTTTATGATAGTGATGAAGACGTAGATGAAGAAGAAGAAAGTGGAAATGATGCTGAAGCAGCAAATGAAGTCGACTCAGGCTGTTTTTATGGTAAAGACGGTACTAAATGGAACGAATAATATCATGCGTTTTCGATCTGGAACAAAAACAAGGTTCACCAATCCAGTTGAGGTATTCAAGCTATTTTTCTCAACCAATATTACGTTCGTCATCATTAGTGAAACAAATCGGCATGGGCGAGAATCAATTAGAAAATGGAATGAAGAACATCCAGAGTCTACCCAAAGAAAATGGATTGATTTGACAAGCTCTGAGCTAGATGCATTCATTCGGATTTTGTTGGCTTCTGGTTTCAGCCATAATAATATGCAAGACTCCAGTATATTGTGGCGTTCTGATTCGCTGCCCATATTCCGTGCGGCTATGTCGCACAAACGATTCATTACTCTGTCCAGATATATTCGTTTCGATAATAGTCGTACGCGGGCATTCCGACAGCAAACAGATAAAGCAGCTCCTTTCCGGGACCTTTGGAATTTTCTCAATGAAAATCTGCAAAATTATTATGAACCTTATGAAAATACCACCATCGATGAGCAGTTGTTTCCATATCGTGGGCGCACAAAGTTCACCCAATATATTCCATCAAAACCTGCAAGGTATGGGATCAAAGTTTGGTGGGCATGCAATGCTAAGATTAAATTTCCATTGAAAGGAAAACTATACACTGGAAAGGAAGGAAAAATCGGGAGATAAATCAAGGTGAAAACGTTCTAATGTATTTCGCAAATTGTTACGCAAACAGCGGCAGAACAATTATTTCTGATATTTTTTTCACCTCATTGAACGGCGCTAAACGACTGGCTGCTATGGGACTGGCATTTATTGGCACCATTCGAGCAAACAAAAGATGTCTTCCTAAGGAAGTTATGAAGAGCACCAGGCGACCAATTCTTTCAAGTGTGTTTGGTTTTCATGAAAATCTTGTTGCACTTTGCAGCTACGTGCCCAAAAAAAATAAGGCAGTCAATTTAATTTCAACCGTGCATTACACGAAATATGTTGAAGGCGTAGCCATGAAACCGGAAGCAATTTTATTTTATAATTCAACTAAAGCCGGAGTCGATACGATGGATCAAATGCTAACTCATTACACAACAAAACGGTCAACCAGACGCTGGACATACGCGTTTTTCTGCAACATGATTGATGTGATGGCATTGGCAAGTTACATTATATGTAAGCTAAATGATGAAAATACAAGAAAAGAAAGAAGACGCATATTTTTATATAAACTTGCAAAGCAATTGGTACTGGCCAACGTTGAAAATCCAGACACACTAGCTGCCAAAAAAGGTTGCAGAATTTGCCTGCAGCAAGGTGACAAAATACGCAGTAAGACACGCTTTTTTTGCTGCAAATGCAACAATCCTGTTTGTCAGCAACATTCAAAAGTAGATTATTTATGTTTTTGTTGCCTTCCGCAAAATTCTGAAGAAAAAAATCAATGTATTCTTCATAATAATTTTCTATTTTGTCATAAACATTTATTACTTTACCCATAATAAAGAGAAATATATATAGAACAAAAAAATTGTTGCCCTTTTCATTCCAAAGAATTTTTTAGGTCTATTTTTTCTTCCTCAGGTAGCTAATAACATAGTAAAAAGAAATAGAAACACAAAATATAACAAATATTTTCCTATCTTAGTAAAAACTTTAACGGCAAACAGCCCTTATTTCCATACAAATGCATGTAAATGTATAGGGGTCTGGCCGACACCATGTGCCAGAACTAAGGGCTCAAAATATGTGCCTGACGAAGGGTTAAGAATTATTTGATTTATTTTTATCTTATGTTATGTAATCAAATTCAAGTTTCTCTTCCCATAGTGGTTTATTGTAATTTATATCTGAATTTTAGTAGTATTAGCAAACTCTGAACTTTTCAATCAATGTTGAACTATAAGTTTAATTGGAGTTTCTCTTCTGTTATCGTTCTACTATTCTAACTTAAGTAGGTTTTATAATAATTGTTGGTATATGGGTTTAACTTTTCCTTTGATTTTTTTGTTTTTATTGTACAATATTCAATTTGTTGCTAAATTTGTTTGTTGTTTTTTTTGCCTACCCAAAACTCTCTTAAATCATTTCATGGTTAATAAAATTTGTATAATGAAGTGACTTTTGTTTAAATAATTTCTTAAAAACCCAAATGTTTCCCAATTTAATTGTAGAGCACTTTAAAAGTGTTCTTAATTTTTTTGTACTTTTTACCATAAAATACTTTTATTTTACTTTTTTTATCACCCTATAAAGTTAACATTATTTAGTTAACAGTATGTCTTATCAATTTCGATTTGTAATAAATTTTTTTCCTCATTTCCATTTCAATTGGAAGAATGTTTAAATTTGTTTATGATGCTACAATTCCCCAAAGAACTTGCAAATACAATTATTTCTGGCTTACAGTTAAGATGACCATATCAGTTTTAGGTCAAATTACAGAAGTTAAAATTTGATGCAATCTTTAAAATTCATAAGATGAATTACATGTTGCTCAACTTCCTTTGCTTTTATATTTTAAATAAGGGTGATTGTGAGAACGGATGATCGCCAATAAAAATGCGGTAGTGAGATCCACAAAATTCCTTTGATTTCTTTGTAAGATTGATGCAAGTTCGCCTTGTAAATACAAGGGCGGATCAATAAGTCCGCGACTTTTTGAATGAAACACAGATTTTCCAAACAACAAAAAAATTATTTATCTACATACAGGTTGGTTGAAAAGTTCCTGCGCTCGAAATGAAAGAATACTGTTTTTGTTACGAAATATATTTTTTTTATTCAATATAAACTCCTAGAAGCTCAATACACTTGTTGCAATGATCTTCCAATAATTTTATCCCATCTTTATAATGGTTTTCCGGAAGCTCTGCAAAATAACCGTCTACGGCTGCTATGGCCTCTTCATTCGACGAAAAATGCTTTCCACGAAGGAATTGTTTGAGATTTCTGAAGAGATAGTAGTCACTGGAGCCAAATCTGGTGAATACGGTGGTTGTTCAAGCAATTCGTACTTTAATTCTTTGAATTTAGCCATAGTCAAAACACTTTTGTGAGCAGGTGCATTGTCTTGATGAAAAATGATTTTTTTCTTCTTTAAACCAGGTCATTTCTCACGAATTTTTTCATCCAGCTGATCCAAAAGGCTGCAATAATATTCCGAGTTGATTGTTTTACCTTTCTGAAGATAATTAATCAACAAAATTCCTTTTGCATCCCAAAAAACTGATGCCATAACCTTCTTTGCTGATCGTTGTGACTTCACCTGCTTTGGAGCTGAACAACCAGCTTCAGTCCACTGTAAACGTTCTTGTTTCAATTTAGGATCATGGTGGTTAATCCAAGACTCAGTCATAGTTATAAAACGACGCAAAAAGTCGGTTTTATTTCGCTCCAAATTACGCTGAGAAATTTGTTTTCGATCCAGTTTTTGTTGAATTGTTAATGTGTGCGGCACTAACTTTCCAAATAGTTTTTTCATGCGTAATTCTTCATGTAAAATATGGAGTACTCGTTCGTCTGAGATGCCTGTGGCATTAGCAATTTCACGCTTAGTCAAAATTGGATCTTCACTAACCATATTATCTCTTTCCACCGATCCATTTCTTTAGGTTTGGGGGCTAAATCCGGAGAATATGGCGGATGAGGTACCAATTCGTAGCCCAATCAATGGAATTTGCAATTAAGACTACACACGTCTGCACCCGTGCATTATGGTCAATGGAGAGCAAACGCGGCACCCATCTTGCAGACAGCTTTCTTAAATCCAACTGATTATTTAAAATCAAAACTACACTGCCATATGAAATGCCTATGGCATCAACAATCTCACGCACTTTTACTCTTCGGTCTGCCAACACCATATCGCGGATTTTTTCGACATTTTCGGGTGTATTGACCTCAATTGGCCGTCCAGAACGTTCAGCGTCATTTGTGCTCGTGCGACCACAACGCAATTGATGGTGCAGAGTCCCCATAGTATTTATCAAGCTATTCCTTGGTTTCATTGACGGTTTTTTTTCGCAAAATATAGTGTTTAATGAGCACTCGAAATTCACTTTTTTCCATTTTAAAAAAAATCCTCGAGGTTGTGCTGTTCAAAACAACAGCTGTTAAACGCAAAGTAAATAATGAAACTTGCTCAAAATTTGACAGTAGTCTATTAACAGGTGATACTTGATGGAAGCAGGTGGTACTTGATGGAAGCAGTGTTTCATATAACTACGAGGGAAGTTCGAAAAGTCACGGATTTAATGATCCGCCCTCGTATCCACATTAATCGGCTGGTTTCCTAACTCCAATAAACGGAGCGACTTCAAAGTTACGAAAAAACGCCATAGAATGACTTCTTTCAAAACTGAACTGAATGATGCATCTTGGGAATTTTGCCGGGAAGAATGTGATTCAAAAACGGAAATTACCATAGAAACAAACCTAAAACATGTGTATGAGCTTATGTACTGATACTTCTTGGAGTTCTCTTTTGATACTGATTTATTTTTGGAGGCTCTGCATCGCCTTTTTAAGGGATCGTACAATAATATTCACCAGATGTTGTTTTGCTATATCTTTAAAATGAAAAGACATAAATAATTTTTTTTTTACCTTCAAGTTTTTTTCAATAAATTTATGAAGACTATCGGTCAATTGGGCGCCTCTATTGTTGGTGATAAGTTGGTATCTATTAACCGCATTTTCTATCGTTATGGAGATAAGTTCGGGTGATAAGTTCTAGCAATCTTGTCGGATATTCTCTTTAAAAGTTTTCGGAGTCTGTGGCTTGTTCACATAGACCCTTAACTTTAAAAATCCCAAAGTGACATTAAAATGTCCAGTGTTGCGCGAGCTGTATGTGCAGTTGCGCTGTCATCTTGGAACAACAAGTCCCAATTCATCAATATGCGGCAATAAAAAGTCGTTGATCTTTCATGGATGACTCCTCCGACGTAAATGGCGCACCATGCTGTTACTTTGAGTGTAATTTCTTTTTGTGAATGTAGTAAAGAATTATTACAGAAATGCAAATTTTGTATGTCTACGTATCGGTTTAGTTGAAAATGGGTCTCGTCGCTCATTATTAATTTGGAAAGCAAATTATCGATTGCAAAATAGTCACATACGTTGCTAATTTTTGAAGATTATAGCGTTCCAAGGCTTGTCAATGTGTCATTTACATCTTCCTATAGGATAATACATTTTGGGTCAATACCTTGATGCGGTGAATAACATCAGGATGGATTTGCAATGAACAAGATAAGGTCATTGAACATGGTTCCATAACCTTATATGGTATATTATCCTGTTCTGGTCACCTATTTACGCTCAGAAAGCAGAAAAAACTTTTTGTCATTGATACTACTGAAAATATGAGTTACTATAATGTGAGGTCACCGTTCTATAACTGTCACTAAGCTCTTCAACAAAATACTGTTCGGTAAGATGTCCTAAAACATGTCCCACTGGATCAATGTCATCCTTTTATGGTAACGCCTTGTAAAAGTAATTAGTCAGGTCAGCTTTATTATATTTGTATTAAAGTGTAACATTTTGAGCTTTAACTTTAATTCTTTACTACGTACACAAATTATTTTGAAGGCATTATAGAGCAGTACATTTTATTTTTAATGCCGATTACGTGTACACCCTTCGTATACTAATCCAAAGATAATGAATGTCCCATACATTCACCTATGCGTGTTATAATACTTGTAATTGTTGATATTTAAATATGCAAAAGGTTGTTGTTCTTGTTTCAGTTAGTCCTCCATCCATTCTAAGGATTTTCATTTGGGAAACATTACGTAAATTTGAAAAGCAAAATAATCCAACATTGTGTGCGTGTGTGTAATGACAGAACGCACCTAAAATAAGTTTTTTTTTTCACAAAATATCTAAAATTAAACCTTTAAAAAGCAACATATTTAGTTCACCCTACGATAATGCTTGATTGAACTCACCCCCTAAACAAATTTCTTGCTACAACTAATGCCACATACATACACAACCAAAAAACAGAATTAAAATATTTAGGTGTTTGCTTTGTGTGTATGAAATTATTATCATCGTCATCATGAAATTACACGTACTTTAGGTCAAACAATTTTTAGCTTTTAATTTTTCAGCAAGACCCTCATTAATAATTTAGCTAGTGAGAATATTAACTATTTCCTGTGATAACAAATGAGAGAATTGTATAAACAAGAGAGTAATATAAATGAGAGAAATAATGGATGTCATTATTAATTTACTGTGCAGTATATTCACCCTTATTCTAGTTGTCGTCATCGACACAAGACAATGTTGTCTTGGGATTTTTTTTTGAAATTGGTATTCTCGTTGTCGTTATCGAAAATAATTGATAACTGTCGACAAGTATTTGGTATTCTGTAAGAAAATGTGACGACGATATTGTCTTCAAACGACTCTGATTTTGTCGACACAATTTTTAGTAACGACTTGAGGAAAAGTAATTACTGAAAAAAAAATCGGAAAAAATGGGAAGAAATATCAAATTTATTAAATGCACTTGGCCCACCGAGAATAATGTGAGATGGATGGCAGAAGGTAATGAAAGCATTATCATATAAAGTGCATTATAAAAATATAACAAAATTTATTTATAGGTTTGGCGAGACTTAAAATTTAAAGTTAAAAAGAAAATGGTAGCCAACAAAGCCGAGTGTAATGCTACAGGTGGCGGAAGATTCAAGCAATTTATATTGAGCCCGCTGGAGGAAGCTGTGGCAAATCTTCTACAGTTTCAGAAACAGCAAAACCCTAAGTAAAAGTCGTTTCCAACACTGAGCTGGTACGACCTCTGGGCTAAAAATCTTAATGTAGCTGCCAACTTTATTGTTTTGGAAATAAATGTGGACTTGATTCCGGTTTTCAAATTAGGTGGTATTGTTTCCAGTACATCTTTGAAGGCTGTTTTATTCAGCCGAAAGTAACTTTCAAACCTTTTAAAAAAAACTAGAAGATTAACATTCATTAAAGTAACAGACTTTGATTTTGCTACTCACTTGTTATCCGGCAGATTCTTTCCAATACTAGATTTTCTTTATTTTCTTCATCACTGGTATTAGAATTTAAATTACATATAAAAAACATTTTTTCGCAAAAATAATAAACAAAATAAATCTGCCGACTCAATTTTTAGAGATGTGTTTTTGTTTAAATCGATAAACTGTCAACGTCGTTACAACACTGATGTCGACGTCGAAGCAAAGTGATGACTCAAAAACGACGACGAAATTGATAACGACATCTAGAATAAGGGTGATTATTCACCTCATGTTGAAAATTTTGTTTGTAAAATGTGGATTGTAATTTTGTTTTTTTTTTTGTTTGTAAACAAAAAAAAAAGAGTATAAAAGAGATTTGTATGCTAGTTTTCTCGTTTTCCTAGCCGCTAATCCGCTTATTGTTTATGATTCTTTACTCTTTTCTTTGAAATAAGCCTGTGGTTTTTGTATTTATTTTTTTTTTTTTTCTATGTTTGCTCCTGTTGGGTTTCTTTTCAATCTTTTGCGCCAATTTCGCGATAATGTGTTTTTTTATACATATATTTTTTTTTCTTCTACATTTCCATTAAACAGTGACCAAATTCCTTAGAATATGACTGACGAGACTACGTAATAGTGTATGTATGCATAGTGTTATGTAGTTAATTGTATATTATTTTCAAAGAGTGTACACAAAGGAAATTTTACAATATGAAATTGTAATCATTCAAGAGCAACTAATGAAATTGCATCTTAGTGAAGCTGATATCCAAAACGTCATATTTATTCGCAGCTTAAATGTTGTGACCCAAAATATTTTATTGCTTTTTGATATCTGTATCATTTAGCTAACAGTTAAAATAAAAAATTTATTAGGAAGCCGTGCAAAAAAGATGACCAAGTATGTTTTAAACTATTTAGACATTATTGAATCTAATTAGATCTGATATAAGATTGAATCTAATTAGATCTGATATAAGATTTTTAGCCAGATCTAGTGCCATATCTATTTACCACATGGAGTGAAAAATACGGGGCCTCACATAGAAATGGCGTGTCTGGCACGTAAAAATATTTCTTGTTTGTTCAGTATTTTACAATATGAAATTCAGGAAATTTTACTGCTGGAAAAATTGTGTTCAAAATTTCATGAAATTTCATTAATTAGAAAAATGTTGCCGTTATAAAAATGATGCTGCTTTTAAAGTTTGAGAAAAAATGGTTTACAAAGAGTTTCGTGTTTTAATTTCATAATGTTTTTGGATGGGAAAAAATACTGTCCAAGCCAAAGAATGGATTGATAAATATTATGGTGATTTTACGCTATCATATTTAATGGTAAACTGGTGGTATTCCTAATTTAAACGTGGTCGTACAATTACAAATGATGCAGATGGTCCTGGTCGTCCAAATGAGGCAGTTACCGAAGAATATAAGAAAAGTGCTTCAGATTGTATTGGATGGTCGAAACATGAGATTTCTGGCATCATAAAAATATCAACAGAGCGAGTTCTGCATATATTACATGTTTTTTAAGAAAAAATTACCCCAATTAAATGAGAAAAAAGTCTTGTACCATCACGATATCGCACCGGCGCATTCATCTGCTTTGGCTTCAGTAAAATTGAAGTCTTTACATTGCCAATTGCTTCCCCACCTCCCGTATTCTCCAGATCTGCCCCACAGCGATTATTATTTGTTCCCAAACTTAAAAATATGTCACCAGTCAAAGAAATTTTCCACAAATGAAGAAATAATATCAGAGACTGAAGCCTATTATGAAGAGTTTAACAAATCGTATTTTTTCAAAGGTATCAAGATGTTAGAGGATTGTTGTTAACGGAGATTATGTTGAAAAATAAAACTGTTTTCAAATCCAAAAATTGGTTTTTCATTGTTAGGACACGGAATTATATCAATCCATGTAGTATTCAAGTCAAAAGAGGTCTGTAAAATTTGTTGTTTGAATTTAACTGTTGGTTAAATCTTTACACAAAGAAAATAGTGACAATGGCATTTCCTGCCAACTGAATAGTTTGGTTACCGCAACAAAATGTGTAACTGAAACAATCACTTGAAATATATTCTTTAAACCAAAATTTTGTTGTATTAGCCGAATTTCAATCGACACAATCAAACCATTCGGTTGGCAAGAAATTTAGTTGTCACAATGAATCTGTTTCCTCTGACTACGGGACAGTAAGAATTCTAGCCTTGGCCTGAAAACCATACATTTTTACTATTTTATTGAAGCACCTCGGTAGACTAGTTGGTAGCGTGCTGGCGGAGGTCGTGGGTTGGATTCCCACCAAAGGCTTATTTGTATTTATATGATTAATATATATAATTTGTACTTGTGCGACCACAACGAAAGTCAGTAAACCACTTTTTTACCATTGCAATTGATGGTGCAGAGTCCCCATAGTATTTATCAAGCTTTTCCTTGGTTTGATTGACGGTTTTTTTTCGCAAAAAATAATATTTAATGAGCACTCGAAATTCACGTTTTTCCATTTTTAGAAAAATCCACGAGGTTGTATGTTTTGAACAGCTGTTACACACAAAGTAAATGACGGAACTTGCTCGAAATTTGACAGTAGTCGATTAACAGGTGGTACTTGATGGGAGCAGTGTTGCATTTTATATAAATACGAGGGAAGTTTGAAAAGTCACGGACTTATTGATCCGCCCCCGTATGAAAAAACTTAAATTATATATCAAATCTTCTTTCGTGTACATGCTTTACAACAACTGCATCACTGCATTGCCATTATTAAGCTTACACACAATTAAACTTAAATGTGTGATAATGATCATAAAGCTGATGACGACGATGATGATGTTGTGTTGATGATTCATTTTAAAATATTTTAAATAATTTATCTTTTTGAATTGCACTATTTTTTGTTGTTCTTTCTTTAGTGGCACGATGATGATTGTGCCTCATATGTATGAATATATCACATGTTTTCTGTGTGTGTGTGTGTCGTTCTTGTGGAATTCACGTTTTAATAACTTGTACAAAAGTGACGAGTTGGCAACCAGTGAATAGGAAGTGTAAGGGAAGAAGGATTCACTTTCTTTGTGTGCTGGGTGTTTGTGGGGTTTTCATAAGTTAAGTGAGCTCATTACAAAAAATGTGCTGGCAGCCAAATAGGGAAATGTATATGTATTTTTATTTTGTGAATTTATTTTAATTTTACTTTTTTTTTTTCTTTTTTTCGTATATTTGCACGATGTGCATTGCATTCCTAATGACACAAAGATCTTTTTTTTTTTTGTATAAGATTTTTGTATTTTATAACTCTGTAGCTGTTTTTCTTATTTGGAAATTGTAATTTTTTGTTATTTAAATTTTATTGCATTACAATTGGTTAATAATTTTTATTATTTAAATAGATAAATATTTAAGTGGATGGCGAATTTCAATTATACGTTGTTAGATTTATAAGTAAACTTGAATATTTCAACGCAATGTTTAAAATGTAGGAAATCTATCTGTGATATGACACTGAAGGAAGGCATATTGAAACTGGAACTGAATAAATTTGTATCGCACATTCTTATTAATTTTTGTTGAAATTAACCCAACTTTTTGTAGGAAAGTGGTTAAATTTACTCTGTGGTGGATCGCACATAATGTGTAAATTTACATTAAAAGTGTGTAAAAATTAGTAAATTTTGTAAATTCATTTGTAAATTTACTAAACTTGTGCGTAAAGACCTTGTTTTTATGGTGATGAGCTCTAAGGTAATATCCATTACTCAAAAAATATTTGTTGAAAAAATTATTACAAATATGACTTCCTTTTCATTAAATATAATAACGTAGTCACGCTGGTAATCGAACCCTGGATATTTGTTTGCCAGCGAGAACTCTAGCCAGTGAGATACAGGAACATATAATATTTTGTTGGTTGTTTTCGTTTGTAATATCGATACATTGACCTCTTTTTTAAGACAAGCAACTTTCAGGAAATTTTTTCTACTAATTAATATGTTAAGCGCCCCGGTAGGCTAGTTGGTAGCGTGCTAGCTTATCAGTGCAGGGGTCGTGGGTTCAATTCCCACCAGAGGCTCTGGTCTGTTTTCGCTACAACGAGCCGAAGGCCTTTGTTGCTAGTGCTCGGTTAGGGTATTAACATATTATTTGTAATTATATGATTAATAAATAAATAAAATAAATAAATAATATGTTAATCTTCAAATACGGCAACTTTGTAAATTCGTGAGATGATAAATATTAGAACAGTTGTTGCCCGCCATTTGATGGAGAATTACCGAAACTGGTGAAGCTTAGTTGATAGTCCTGTTATGTTATTTTACTTCGATTGGGTTGAGTGCTATGAAAACACCAAAGGAGGACGTTATGAGGGATAAAAAACTCATACATAGTATTTTTCAAAATTAATTTTGCCGTCGCTAGGGATCGAACCCGCAACCTTTTGTCCAATGCATTAACCATTACACCCTAATGTCCTAGTCAAATATTACTTCACGTTTATAAATTATGCAATACGTAATTTTTCATCGGTAACTCATTACTTTATGTTTTTAAATAATGCAGAAAGCAACGAGCTATCATTACAATATAATGCATGAGTATATCGCATTTTTATATTCGAGGAATTTTCCCAAAAAATTTACATTCATATTTACCTATGGAATGTCTAAAGTTAAACAGAACAAAATTTGTTTTTTCATGAAACAATAAATTTAGTTTGAATTGTACTCTCTAAAAAATGCTTGTAAATTTACTACTATAAAATGGGTATAGTCTTATGTAATATTTATAAATTTATCAATTATTCGGAATAACTAATTAATAAATTTATTGTTTTTATTTTTGCTGCGAGTGAATTACTAAATAATAAATTTATTTATTTTCATTTTAAGTTTTTGGTTTTTAATTTTCAACATCATGGTAAAAAAATGTGAGCATTTTTGTAGGAGTTTTCCGCATTTTATGTGTACTTTTACAGGAAAATCTTGGTTCTTTACGCACAAGTTCAGTGAATTTACTCTTTAGGTTCAAAATTTCATTAAATTTTAACGCACTTTTAATGTAATTTGTCTATTTTGTGTTCCTCAACTTACGTATAATGTGTGTATTTTTTTCATTTACGCACACAGAATAAATTTTCCCAACTTATAGTAGGAGTACAGTTTCCTACTATAAGTTGGATTAATTTCAACAGAAATTAATTAGAGTGTAGGATTTCGCTTAAAATTTAAAAAATCGCTTAAAATAAAAACAAAATCGTTAGAATGAAAAAGTCCTTATAATTATAAAAAAACACTTAAATTTAATTAACCACATAAGGCCCTAATGGCTCGGTTATGTAAATGAAGATTTAATAAAAAAAAAAATAAAAAAAAAAAATTTAAAACCTGCTAGAGGAGAAAAAATTGCTAAAATTAAAACAAATAGCTAAAATAAAAAAAGTGCCAAAAGTGAAAAATCACCCAAATTGTAAAACGTGAGAAAATTAAAGTAAAAAAATTGTTGGCAAAATAGGTAAAAATCGCGAAAAGCTTAAAAAATTGTAAATAATAAAAAAAAGCTTAAATTAATTGAAAAACTCGCTAAAAGGGAAAGTCTCTGAAACTGGAAAAAAATTCCTAGTTTAAAAATCACTAAAATTAAAAAAACGCCAAAATTAAAAAACAAATTGTCAAAATTAAAAATTTGGCAAAGTTAAAAAATTCGCTAAAATTAAACAAATTTGCTGTTTTCGCAATCCCTATAATTAAAAAAATCCCTAAGCGTGATAAAAAATTGCTTAAATTTAAAAATTGCAAAATTCTTCAAAAATGAAAAAGGGCTAAAATTTAAAAAAATCAGCAAAATTAAAAAACTCGCTTAAAGTGAAAAAACAATAAAATTGAGAAACCACTAAAAATTACAAAAAATCTCCAAAATTAAAAGGTAAAATTTAAAAAATCGTTTGTCGATTTTTTTCAATTCTAGCTTTTTTTTAAATCGAATTTCTCGCTATTTTTTAATTTTACTGTTTGTAGAGTAAAAAAATTAAAACATTCATTATAATTTGAAAAAGCCTAAGTTAAGACCTGCTAAATTTGAAAAAAGAATAAAAAGTGAAAAAACCACCACAATCGGAAAAAGTGAGAAAATTGAAGTGAAAAAGTGATTAAATTAAATATAAAATAATTTAATATTAATTAAATACAGGCGAAGTTGATAAAAATCAACAAAAATTAAAAAAAAAAAAAAATTAAAAAATGCCAAAAATAAAAATGCTCTAAAATTAAATTAATTCGCTAAAATTAGAATAACTTCCTAAAAGTGAAAATGTTAATAAAATTAAAAAAATGACAAAATTTACAATCCCCAAATTAAAAAATACGCCAAAAATTAAAAAAATTCACAAAAAGTGAAAAATCTATATAGCAAAAGAAATCGCCAAACATGATAAAAATTTATTAAATTTAAAAAATCGCCAAAAGGAAAAAATCGCGAGAAAAGTGAAAAAATCTCCAAAAGTGATAAAAAGTGATTAAACTTAAAAAATGCCAGAAGCAAAAAACGCAACAAAAGTTAAAAAATCGCAAAAAAGTAAAAAAATCACAAAAAGTTAAAAATCGTTAAAATAAAAAAAATCGCAAAAATGAAAAAGGTGCTAAATCACCAAAATTGAGTAATTACTAAATTACAAAAATTGTAAAAAAAAAGAAATTACAGAAATTAAAAATAAAAATCTCTAAAATTAAAAAAAAAATCTCTAAAATTATAAAAATCGCCGAAATTGAAAATAAAGTTGGTTAACGATTTTCTTCATTGTTGCTTTTTTATTCAATTTATAATTATTTTAATAATTTGAGAGATGTATTGGGAGTCATACACAATCTGGAACTGTACAAAAATTTTATGTAAATGGCATTTCATGATTACTACCGATCCACAGTGGATTAAATTGCAATAATTGATTTTGCAAAATCTTTAAGGAAACGAATTAGGCCTTACGGGTAACATACGACAGGTACAAAAGGTGTTGTTTTAGGTGGCTAAAATTTACACCTTGTGACAAAACTGAAATAGTTCAGGACAAAAAGCTTTGTTTAGAGATGCAGTTAGTCACAAATATGTCACAGAATTCAACTACGACATGTAACCAAATTCCTCTAAAAGGCATGTTGCAAGCTAGTTATGTGAGATGTTACAAGGTCTCAATTTACCCCTCCTACGACAGCGCTATGTAGGGTGGCTGGTGTCTTTTATATAAAGGGAAGTTCGGAAATGACAAAATTCGGATATATAATTGTTATTAAAACAAGAAGAAGACTTAATAACATTTTTACTTACTTAACAGAAAACAAGTAAAAAAGGTTTAAATTCGACTGTGCCGAATCTTTGAATACGCTCCACCAATGTTCTTTATTGTTTTTGATACAAACAATGTAAAAAACTTTTGAAGTAAAATTATGGAGGTGAAAAAAATTTTTTGAGGTGAAAAACTTTTTTGGATGCGAAAATTAATTTTTTCACGTGAAAAAAATTTTGTGGTGAAAAAATTTTTTAGGTGAAAAATATTTTTTGTGGTGAAAAAAAATTTTAGTGGTGAAAAAAATTTTTTGAGGTGGAAAATATTTGAGGTGTATAAAATATTATTAATTTCTAAGCGATTGGTGAAAAAAGTATGAGAAATTATATTATAAACCAGTCGCTACCATGAAATACACCACTTTGTATGGAAAATTTAGAGGTATCTTCACATTTTCACCCATAACTTTTTAACCGCTGGACCGATTTTGCTCATTTTCAATACCAAACTGCTCGGGAGGCTGTAATAATCCCGCTAGTGTCTTCGCGTCGTGATCGCCATTTCAACAGACAGACAGACAGACGGACATCGCAAAATCGACTTATTTATTATGGGGAATTAGACCTATATTTCGACATGTTACAAACGGAATGACATACTGATATATACCCTCACCATATATGGTGGAGGGTATAAACATGTATATTCATTAAGTTCCAGTTATAATCAATTAATTATATGCCTTCAAAACAATATTCATGCCAACCCGCAAACATGAAAAATATAACAACTGCGTTCTCACATTTTGCAAAACTACACATTGTCGCCAGACATTATTTACAAAGAAATAAAAGAAAATTTTCCAATTGCTTTTAATGATTTCAATAATTTAATAATTTCTTATTTAGACGATATGATGAACTCTTCATCAAAAGTTTAATATACTTTTGAGAACAGCCATCAAAATACCCTAAACTAACCAACAAATAAATAAACAAATTTCTTACTTATACATATGTATGTATGTACATATGTACACTACATATTTAACATACAAACCACATACGAATAAATATTTTCATCTTTTCACATAACCTGACATTTCCCATGATTTTTACGTGCTCTTGTTAAACTTATTCTTCTTATTTACTACTTTATCATCAAGTAGCAAGTTATAATTTTTACTAAATGTAGTTGCTGTTACTTACATGTATGCATGTATGCATTTGTATTTCTATGTAAATATGTAATGTTTAAAGATGTAAGTAATGTATAGATGTAATATAAAATTTACTACTTTTACAACTGTAACATCATGCATATGAATGAGTTTTGTGAATTATAAAAATAAGATTTCTATAGTCGGTTTAGTTGAATTTAATGTAGCCTACTTTAAGCATATAGACTTTTTGTAATGTTTACTCTTTATTTAATGACAGCTATTAATCAAAATTGTAACTTGGAAAAACATGATCCTGCATGTAGCATCTCTGTAGGATAAAACAGCATAACTAAACCAAAGCCATCACAGCATGAGTATATTCGTCTTATGCGAGCAACTTCTTCGGCTAGGAAATGTAGAAAAATTGCTTAATAGTAATTGTTCTTATGCAAAACCACACATTACCAAATAATGTGTAAAGTAATGTGTAGCCATAGGGGCTCATGGATTACTTTACACCTTACTTCACTGATAAATTTTACAGGCGATGAGCCTCAAAGTAATGTCTATACCCATTACTTTAGAGGTGATAATGTAAGGGGTTACTTATATGGTTACGAGAATGGAAAAAGTAATGTGTATAAAAATAGATTTTTAAAAAAGATGAATTTTTATAACAAAAATTATTACAAATATTTTCAACGTTATTACAAAGAATGTGGTTATGATGGGAATCGAACCAGGGAAATCTGGTTGCCAGCCAAGAACTCTACCCACTGAGCTATCGACCATTACCAAAGTTTTGCTGGGCATTCATCATTTTGACGAAATTTCTTCATAAATAATAAGAAACTTCTTCATAAATATGTAAAAACTTCTGTATAAATATGAACAAACTTCCAAATAATGGGTAAAGTAATGTTTAGCCATAAGGGCCGTTGGATTACTTTACACCTTCATTGATCAATTTTACAAGTGATGAGCCTCAAAGTAATGGGTTCATTATCACTATTATGCTTATTAAAGAATAAAAAGTTATGGGCTACCTTTTTGCAGACAGTGGGTAAAAAAATAATTGGTTACCTAAGTGATTACAAAGAGATTAACAATAATTGGTTACTTTAACTTTTAATTTTTTAACTTTCACTTTCCACTTAACATCTTCAATTTTTCAAGCCAGCTTAGGCTTTTCCACAAAAATACAAATTAATAAAACACGAATGCTAGAGTTTCTGAAACTAAAAATGCTTATTATCAATAGATAGCAGTAGTTTTTAGATTTTACAGTTGTGCGCAATATAAATGCGCATCTCGTAGTCTAGAATGGAGACAAATATGTGCACATAACATATATGCAGCAAACGTCAAAATTATGTTATCTTCTGTGCGGTGACTCCATTTCGTAAATATTTATTGCCGGCAATTTATGTTCCAATAATTTTCCGGCAATGTACGTTATCAATTATTGTTATTACGTGAAAGTTAGCTGTCATCTTCGTTTGACAATTATAAAAAAAGGCGACACAAAAAAAATCAAACAAAACATGATGAAATTTAAAAGAATTAAATAAATTTATAAGCTCAGCGATGAGGAATTTTTTGCCGTTATTCTGCCGACGCTTTGTTCTTATTGCTAAGATTTTTTTCTCTAATATAGATGGGATGGGATAGAAATTATTTATCAAACATTGATTTTTATGCTAAGTTTAATTCATCAGTTTGATGAGTCATTATTTTATGTTAAATTGTAATGCATAACGTAACCAACTATCGGTAACTTTACTTTATGTTTCAAAATAATGCTGAGGGTAAGGAGTATACATAACAAAGTAATGCATTATATATCCAATTATCGGTAACTCATTACTTTATATTGAAAAATAATGATATAGGTAAGGAGTACACATTACAAGGTATGCATGAGCTTATCGCACCCATTACAAAAGTTTTCCTGGGTTTCTGATAAAAAATGTATTAAAAAAAAATTTATTACATTATTGGAAAAGCTTACCCAGCAACACTTTGTAATGGCAGCGATATACTCATGAGTTACCTTGCAATGAGAGCTCCTTACCTTTTTCATTATTTGCAAGCATAAAGTAATAAGTTACTAATTATTGATTATGTAATATATTTTTATTGAAATATTTTTGAAAATCTATTTTTAGATATATTACTTTGTGTTTTTATTTTGTTCCAGGTTCAATTTCCATCATTACCACATTTTATTTAATAACGTTTAAATATTTGTAATAATTCTTTTTGCAATAAAAATTCCTCTTTTTTGAAAATCTGTTTTTAGACACATTACTCTTGCCTTTCTCCTAACCATATAAGTTATCCATTACTTTATAACCTCTAAAGTAATGAGCATATACATTACTTTAGGGCTCGTCGCCTGTAAAATTCATCAGTGAAGAAATGTGTAAAGTAATCCATGATCCTCTATGGCTACACATTACTTTACACAATTTTTTGGAAATGTGTGGTTTTGCTGTGTTCTTAATATTTTTTTTTTTTAAATCCTTCATTATATTTAAGAAACTCTTGCATGATACAAATGTTTTGTATTGTATTTGTATTTGTATAGTATTTGTGGAAATCAAGATCGATCATGACTCGAAAGAATTTAAAAGGAAAATATTTAAAAAAAAAAAAAAAAACACGAACGCAACAAAAATTCTTTTTTTTTTTGTGTTTTATAAGTGAAAACAATATCTCCTAATTAAGAAAGGCCCTAACCCGATTTTTAATTTTTTTTGAAAGAAAAAACGACGTACTCGGGAAATATTTGGATATAAAAGTTTTTTTAAATGTCATATTTAACCCTGTAATGCTCTTTCTTCAGATAACGATAATATTTATACTTAATATTTGACCATAGTAAAATTTGAATTTATCGCTTTATATTGCACAATAAAGTTTGAAGACGAATCAAGCAATCCGGCAAGCAAATAATTTAGATTTTTCTATAAATACTATTAGCAGAAAAGAAAAAAATAAAATACGGAAAATATGTTGATCTAGTTTTATTATTTAAGAAGTTACAGCAATTTTCTCATTTTTAAAATTACGAATTTTTGTGAAATTGATATTAAACATTATCTTACCAAATTTTATTACGCTTACTATAAAGTCAGAGTGTATTTGCTGTGTTTGATTTCCAAAAAATTTTGTTCAGTTGTAGGAATGTTCGTAAAATGTATCCTGACGGTGTTCTGTGAGTCCTAAAGGAAAAATAGCAAGTAGAGACTCTGAACTTCCTTTGTTATTATCAATTGTGTATATGATTATATTATTTTTCTTCCCTGAAGAAGTCACCCAATGTAGAGACGAAATATTGAAAAAAAAAAAAAAAATTACCATTATTATTTTTATAAAAAGATCTCAAGCTCAATTTAAAAGAATATAATAATATAATATTCAAGCTCAAATAAAAGAAAATAAATCTAAATCAATAATGTATGTCAGAGCGTAAATATATTTTTGAAAATTTTTTAAAAATTTTTTTCTGTTTTAAAAAGTTAATTATACCCTTCACCACAGGTGGAAGGGTATATAAAAGTTTGTCATTCCGTTTGTAATTCCTACAATATTGATCTTAGACCCTATAAAGTATATATATTCTGGGTCCTTATGAAGAGCGAAGTTGATTTAACGATGTCCGTCTGTCCATCTGTGTGTTGAAATGGGTTTTCCGAGGAACCCAGACATGATGAGGACTTGATTGTTTTTTATTTCTGTTACATGTGATCCATTTCTGTTTGCTATTAGAAATCAGACAGATCGGTTAATAAATGGCTGAGATATTAGCAAAAAACCAGGACTACCTCCAATTTTTTCCGTAAAATCCCTTTGTTAAATATGTATGTAGAACTTTACGCATAACAAACACATCTATGTGTTAAAATTCTTTTCTTTCATCTCCACCTTTAATACACAAACAACACACATACAAAGATTTGTCATTTAAATAAAAACTAAACAAATCTCTAATGAACGAAGACTTTTATATATGTACCTCTATTGACGATGATTTTGTGTGAGCTTCAATAGCTCAGTTGTCTAGACGCTATGTCACAAATACTTTTTTTTCTCTAAGGCCGCGGGTTCGAATCCCGGTCAATTCACTTTTTTTTGTACATTTTTTTTTTTTATTATTTTCTTAAGACTTTTTTTTTTTGTTTATTTTTTAACATTTAATAATTAATTTATATAAAATTTTATATTAATAATTAAATAATCCATAAATAGGCTAAAAACATCAACATTTTTATAAAAACCCTCTGATACAAACAAAATACAAACGTTTTTATTTCTATTTTTGCTCCGATTTAAAAGGATAAACAGATTTTTAAACCATTTTATTTCTCATATATTAAGAAAATTTTATACATAATTTCCCTTTGAGTGCAACTATTTTACGTCATAACTTATAATAATTTTTAAAAAAAAAAATTATAAACTATTTTCCTTCAGATTTTTAAAATTAAGCTAAAGAAACTAAAAATAGTTTTTAATAAAAAAGCGAAATAAAATCCCAAATGAAAATTTGCTAGCTAAATCAAATGTTTTTGTAGAAATAAAACACATGCAGTTCTAGTGATTTCTTTAACGATTTGTTGTAATTCTTTTCTTTCATCTCTTCACCTTTTATACACAAACAACAAACACTATTCTAGAGCTGTAATATGACCTATGGATACGTCTTATATAGCAAAAGATCGAAAATCTTTAGTATAACATATTTGCTGAAAACCTCGGAAATATCGGTTCAGATACAAAAACGTAATGCCCAAAACATAATTTTTTTTTGAATACCTATTTTCTGGAACCATAAATCTTCCCGAGTCCAAGTTTTATCTCCAAACTAAATGGTTAATTTCCTCTTAAAGGCGTCCGTATATAGATCTGTCCATTCCATATATGTCCATATATAAACTTCAGTTTTTTCCCAACCATGGAGAAGGGTATATAAGATTTAGCCGCTCTTACTTGTTTTTTTTTTCTAATTTACAAAATTTTGACTCTACATCGCTCTCAAGTAATTGCTTTAATAAAAATTTGTTATTCAGCCAAAAACTACTTAATATTTGTTATCTGGCATTAGAGGGTTACAGGCAACAATTACATAAATAATATTGTAATGCAGTTTTCTTTTCCAGCCAGGGAAATCTCAGAGTTGGTTGGGTCTGTTAAAGGTCTGCTTCCTTTAATGATTAGTATAATCGCTTCCGTAGGTGACGAGAACGAAAAGCGGTTTATGGCATAGACAAGTCGCTTTTAGAGTTATAGCGAAATTATTCCCTAGGTCGGAGTACGACAAGGGTCTGAAGTAACCCGAAGGTGAGTCGGGCTAATTCGTGAAATGCGAACGGAATAAGCCAAAAATGGTCCTTACTAACTCACGAGTATAATAGGCAGGTGAGTCGTAGTATCTGGTAAAGGGTTTTAACTACGGTGACGAAATATTTCTAAATAATCGGCAGGTGAAATCGGGTTAAATCGGTTTACGTGACTTCGGCAGGTGAGTCGGTAAAATGTTCTAGCTTTGATTGGTTAATAACTCTACGTAACTCACGAGAATATTCGGCAGGTGAGTCGGGTAAATCGGTTCTAACTACGTTTATTATGTCGACGTGACTCACGTGAATAATCGGCAGGTGAGCTAGGTAAGATCGGGAAAACGTTCTTTTATTAGTAAATAACTCTTTAGTAACTCACGAGAATAATCGGCAGGTGAGTCGGGTTAAATCGGTTCTAACTACGGTTACTGTGTTTACGTGACTCACGAGAATAATCGGCAGGTGAGTCGGGTACGATCGGGGAACGAGTATCTATTTAGTTTACAAGCTATACTTCGGCTGCTAGACGAAGAATACTCGAACTCCAGCTGGATACTAGTTCGCCCTTAATACCTCTAAACTTTGACACTATATGTAATAAATTTTACCAACTTAATGAGAATTACTAGAATAGAATATTGGTTATGGGCATCAGTAACTGTATTAGGTATATAAATAAGTAGGTTATTCGTAACGTCACGTTACAATATTATTTAAGGATAATTTGTATTAAAATTTTTAAATTTTAATTCTCTAAAGTTTATTCCTCTTAAGAAATAAAAAAAATCCAGTTAGGGCCTTTCTATATTAATTCATCGAAATGTTTTTTTAAGTAACAAGAAGATATACTATTTAGAATTCTTGAAAATGCATAAATATAAGCTGAAATTCCAATGTTTCACTTCACCCCACGAACCACTTCAGCCCTACTGCTTCTGTTTTTGGTTGTAAAATGTTAAAGGATGTTACAAACTTTACCACTAACAGTAACTGGATTTGTAGGGTAGGAAAGTTAGACTTACAATATTTACAGGTTCTTCAATCCCTTTCTCTCTGTCTCCACTACAAAATTAGGGGTTTATTTTAATTGACTTCCATGTGGATCGTATGTGGATATAATATTTAAGAGAGTACAATTTATTGTAGTATTGCCATTGCGTATTGTGTTTGCTGTTACTATTGTGAATGGATAAAAGAGCAAATTTTTGTACTTACATATCTTTGAGAGTTATTTTTCGTTTGTTTTGTTTATTTATTTACTGAATAGCTGCTAACTCAGCTGCCTGCTACCACTACTACCGCTGCGAGTCACTAATGAATGTTTGATGTTATTTTGTGTTTCAGTCTTTTTTGGGGTTGCATTGCATTATATTTTTATGTCACGTTTCAGTTCATAAATGAACTTAGAGTTTGACGTACAACGCGACGAATTACGCCAGTATCTTCATATCAACAAAGTACGCGTTTTCTACGAGTTGTTAAAGCAAAATAAATTAAATAGTTTTGTCATATGAGTACCTAACGCTTTCTAATGATAAAATATATATTGAATGCCAAAACGAAAATAACGCGTCGTGTGATAAATATAAACCAAAAGAAATCTACCGGTTTATAAATAATTTCCTCCCATACGAAAAAATAAAAATAAAAACACCTCGTCATTATTTCAAATCAAATACTAAAGATTAAATAAAGTCAACAAATACATGTTTTTTGTGTTAATAAAATAACGTAAAATCAAATGTTTTAAATAATTTTTTGAAGAAAAAAAAAATATTTTTAAATCAATTAAACTAAAATTACTTGAAAATTTGTGCATTTAAATATAAAGTGAGTTGATTTTTTAAGAAAGGCGTTTAAATTTTATATTCTTTATGAATTTTCTATATTTTTATTTAAAATTTGTTTTAATAAGCTGTGGTTTTAAATTAAAATTTTTCAATAAAAAATATCTTAACTTTTTTGAGTTCAGGGTCGTTTTATTATTGTAAAGTTTGTATAAAACTATTTTATATTGTATGAATTGTGCAAAAAAAAATAAAAACCCAAGTGGAATACTGTAAATTTTTAGGTGGGTGTTTGTTATAATGAAAAAAAATAAAAGCTTAGAGCTATGAAAAATATGAAAATGTGACGTAAATTGTAATTTTTTTCCGGTTTAATATAATAAAATATAAAAAGTGTGTCATAAGAGTTAAACATATTTTATAATAAATGTAGTAAAACTTAAACAAATAAGTACGTGATAAAAAATATTTATTTTTTGTTTTTACAATTTAAAAAAGGTTAAAAACACAAATAATATTAAAACATTAAATAAATACAAGTGTTTAGGTATTTGTTTTTAAATTGTATTAAACGAATTATTCCTAACTCTCTTTGTATACAACTGAAACGGTGTTGTTAACTGCGATAAAGTAAAAAGCCACGTAACGGTGAAAAGAAAAAGGCCAAAAAGAGATTAATTTTATTTAATTAAATATTTGTTTCAACCTCTGCAAAATGAAATTACTATTTTTAGCTAGGCTGATATAAGTACTTCGATCCGGCAAAAGATCTCATTAGGACCTCCTGCTCAGTTTTATTTTTATATACATCGAAATTATTTTTTATTCTAATTATTTATAACGAGCTTTAAACCTCCGTATATTTACACGAACAAAGCAAATGAACTGTTTTTGGCTAGGCTGATAAATGTTTTTTAACAAGGTAAAAATATCTTCACAGAACTCGAAGTTTGGTCTGATTTAAAAATATTCGCAATTATAAACAAATATAGAGGTTAATGATAGACACCGGATTAATTCTGAATCTTGAAAAAAAACCCGCTAAATTTCAGAGTGTTGTAAAAGCAACTTTTCGATTTGTCGAAAACTTTTCCGCCATGTAAATGGTAATTTTAGAATCTCTTTTACTGATGTATTAAAAGTTTTTTTTTTCTACTGAGAAATTCAAAAATTCTAAGATTTACAGTGATTTAAAAAAAAAAATTATAAGGAAATATATTTTTGAGTTTTTACAATTTATTTTTTTTTTATCCGAAAAATTACACTTCACTAAAAAAGGAAAATTAATAAAAACGCTTTTCAGCTAAATCTTAGCACTGGGAACTCATTACTCATGTCTAAATAATACCCAACATAATTAGTTTAGTTTATTATAACGACGTTTAGACAAGAAAAAATTTATCTCGGAAAGTGGGGTGAAGTGGGAAGAAGTAGCTCCTAAAAAGCATCCATCAATAATATTTCTTTAGTCGTTTGATAGATCCATTTCAAAGAGTGATTAGTGGTCCAACTTTTTAAAAAAAAAAAACACAATTAACTTAATTGTCAGTTGGATTTTTTTGGAGATTTTTTTTTAAAGGCGGCTTGATGGGGTGAACTGGATAATTATGGAATATTTAAAAAAAATAAAAATTTATATTTTAAATCTTAAATAACTTTGTTAATACAAGAAAAATACTTGAGGCTCAAATCAGTAAGGCCGCCGCCGTCGATAGTTTTGGTATTTAGCCGGTGCTTCTTCACTTTTTAGCTCAACATTTTCGTCTTTCAGAATCTAACACCAACAACAGGAGTTTATGTAAGTTTTCTTATGACTGCATGCAAGTCGCTACTGCGGTTGGTTTCCACCGCAACTTGTGCATTTTTGGCAATATTCTCGTGTCATGTGATTTCTTTCAAAGAACTTTCCAGTTTTTAGTGATTTTCCTGAGTAGGTGTCTTAGCGAAATGTCGATATAATATAGGTTGGTTGAAAAGTTCCTGCGCTCACCAAGAGATGGCGCTGCTAGCTCCAAACTTTTTTTTCTCAAGTTGGTATAACTGTCCTGAGTACACATGCAAAGTTGCAAGTCATTCTGTCAATTCTTTCTTTGTTTACAAGCCATTTGAAGTTGACGTGTCATTGATTTTTTTAATATGGAAAAAATTGAACATCGTGCAGTCATTAAATTCTTTGTTTTGAAGGGTTTAAAAGCAAAAGAAATTTATGAACAATTGTTAAAAGTGTATAAGGAGTCCTCACCTTCAAAACGCACCGTTGAATTTTGGTCTGGTGAATTTAAACGTGGTCGTACCAGCCTTGAAGACGATCCAGGCGAAGAACGACCAAAAACTGCAACCACAGCAGAAATCATTGAGCAGGTACATAATATGGTTAGTGAAGATCCAAGTTTGACTAAACGTAAAATTGCTAATGCCATAGGCATCTCAGACGAACGAGTACTCCATATTTTATATGAAGAAATACGTATAAAAAAACTGTTTGGAAAGTTAGTGCCGCACACATTAACAATTCAACAAAAACTGGATCGAAAACAAATTTCTCAGCGTAATTTGGAGCGTTTTAAGCCGAATAAAACCGACTTCTTGCATCGTTTTATAACTATGGATGAGACTTGGATCTACCACCATGATCCTAAATTGAAACAAGAACGTTTACAGTGGACTAAAGCTGGTTGTTCAGCTTCAAAGCAGCAGGTGAAGTCACAACGATCAGCAAAGAAGGTTATGGCATCAGTTTTTTGGGATGCAAAAGGAATTTTGTTGATTGATTATCTTCAGAAAGGTAATACAATCAACTCTGAATATTATTGCAGCCTTTTGGATCAGCTGGATGAAAAAATTTGTGAGAAAAGACCTGGCTTAAAAAAGAAAAAATCATTTTTCATCAGACAATGCACCTGCTCACAAAAGTGTTTTGACGATGGCTAAATTCAAAGAATTTAAGTACGAATTGCTTGAACATCCACCGTATTCACCAGATTTGGCTCCCAGTGACTACTATCTCTTCAGAAATCTCAAACAATTCCTTTGTGGAAAGCATTTTTCGTCGAATGAAGAGGCCATAGCAGCCGTAGACGGTTGTTTTGCAGAGCTTCCGGAAAATCATTATAAGGATGGGATAAAATTATTGGAAGATCATTGGAACAAGTGTATTGAGCTTCTAGGAGATTATATTGAATAAAAAAATATATTTCGTAACAAAAACAGTATTCTTTCATTTCGAGCGCAGGAACTTTTCAACCAACCTGTATTTTCGCGTTTCTTGCGAACTTGAAAGTTTATACGTCAAACATTTGGCTCCCTAGCCCGGCAGGTGTTCAAAAGTTAGTTCAATGGTTAGGTCTAGAGTTCCACTTTTTGAATTGGTATGATTCATTCTGCAAAAAATAACCGATAGAAACTAAGCTAAGGTTGGTACATGGCTACTGGTTCAAAACATGGATCGATTTTGACCATTTTCAATAGGTTTTTTTCTTGTGGCAAATTTCATGTAATTATCTTCAGTGTTGTGACCTGTACAGGGTGGGCCAAAAGTCACCATGGGTTTTAAAAATTTAAAAACTTTTTCGTTTAGATATTTTTTTTTAGATTAAAAAAAATACACAAAATGGACATTTTTTACACTAAGTATGGAAAATAATGTCACCTAAATTACCCACGTTTTCAGCTTCGCAATGATGGGACAGTTTTAGAGCATATTTCATAATATTTTTCAAAATTTGCGGCTGTAACGTTTCAATTTCTGCAACAATGTTGACCTTGAATTCAAGAATTGTCTCAGGCTTGCTAAAAACGGGAGTCATTTAGGTGACATTATTTTCCATTTTCTAAAATATAAAAAAATATGTAAACTAAAAAGTTATTACATTTTTAAACCCCATGATTATAAGGATCGTTCATTTTACATAAATTGACAGTCAGGTGGACATCACTAAATCGACTCATCAAGTGATGCTGTGCTGAAAATGAGAGTTAAACAACATTAGCACTTTTTTGTACTTTTAATTATAATTTTTTATATTTTGTTTTATCAACCATCACATTTGGCCACTCAAATTACCTTTTTCCCTTATTTTATTAAAAAAATACTAATTTAAAAAAAAAATCGCTGATTGCTGCTTAAAAAACATTTCACTTGTTATCACTGCTTATAAATATTTATATAACTCTCTTTTATCAAAATATCACCCTTCCACTCTCAACATCTTTGCTGTTAAATACAGTTTACATAATTATATTTTTCCCTTAACAGAACACTCTTTCTCCCATTTATCTCTCGCTCTGTTATTAGAATATTTTTGCCATTATTGCTGCCTTTATTCTCATTTGAAAAGCATGTCCTTTAAGCCTAGCAACTTTTGTTTTTGTGTCACATAGTATTTTCTGTTGTTATTGTAGTATTGTATTTATTTCTGCAATAATAGCAGCAGTCGTTACAGTTGTAGTAGCAGCAGGTTGGTCTTGGTATCTCTGTACAGCTATCTTGTTGACCTCATTTTCTTACGGTATCTCAACGCATCCAGTCTTGTTAAATCGGCAAAAATTGTCTTTGTACAACAATTTAGTAGTAAATTGAAAAAAAAAGGAATTCCTTTACTCTAAATAAAAAATACGGTTTTATTAGTAGTTTTTTTTTTGAGTGTCTCTGTGTGTGTGTGTGTATTTTAAATATTTATAACTAAAAAATAGTAGGTGTACTAGTCTGTATATACTATTTTATCCGGTCAATTATATTATGTGAAGGATTTTTTTTTTGTTGAAATTTTGAAAATAATTTTTGGTACAAGGTGAAAAATTGTTGATGAACAAAAATAAAACAGTTGAATCTTTAAACTTAAATTGAGGGGGAAAATAACAAATTTTACTAACAACTTTAAAGGAACAGTAAACATATTTAATAATGTAAATTTCATTCAAAATAAAATTGTTAAATAAAATGTATATATCACAATTGTTTTAAATCCCAAAAATAATTATTCTGTTCTACTGTGTAATTACTTATCTTACTTTGTTATGCTTAAAAGTACACAGATTATGGGTCCACCAAGGCAAGTTTCGACGGGTGACTTTGGATGGAAAACATATTTAATGTTTTAACAGGTGGAAAAAATAGACCCTCGTTTAATTTTTTATCTGCCCAATCTCACGTTATATAAAAATTGTCATGGGATATAAAAATGATCCAGTTTTTGTTTAAGAACTAATTTTATATCTTAAATACCAATTTAGTCCGATATTAATAATCCCAATTTTATCGCAATATTTTCCATGTTAGAGTGTTTTTATTTTATTCTCATTAGAATTCTTATACAAAAATCATAAATATGATTTTAAAGAAAAATTATTTAATATAATAAAAAATGACGAAAAGGTGCCTTTTCGGGAAACTTCTTGATATAAAATCTATTTTTTTTACTAAAGCTAAATAGTTTTATAAAAAAGCTTGTTTCGTTTCATTTATAATGAACGTTTTTTAAAAAAAGGCGACTTTAAAATCTGAAAAAAAACCATATAAAAAAAGCGAAAAGTTGAAATTATAAAATAATATATATATTTGTTTTGGTGAACTATAAATTAACCCTATAATGTACAAATTTTTATTTGCAATGAAATTTACACTAAGTGTCTGTCATTTTAAACAAAGATGGCATTTTTGAAATTCCGCTTGATCCCTTAATTTTGGCGCTAATGGCCGAAGAAGTTGAAAATCTAGGAAACTGCAATTTATTTTTAAATTATATTCTGCACAAAGATATAATTATATGGTGACATAAAATAAGCCCAAGAGATATTATTATCCCAATTTCTGGTATTGGTATAACGTCCGAAAAGTTGTGTTTAGTCTTAATCGATATAAGAAAATTAGCATAAACATTTTCGAATTCTGTTTTGTTTACTGACTTCTTTTCTAGATAAAGCTTTTGTGGCGGCCTCTGTTGTATGTGCAATACCAGTTTCGCTAGTAAAAAATTTTTTGTTTAAGGCTTTTTTCTTCTATGTCCAACTCCGTCTTCGCCAACTAAAGCTTTTTTAATATATAAATTCAATATTTAATATAATAATTCGATCTAAATCCTAATAGAAATTGCCATGATACCCATCGGTATTACGACCCTTTAAGAATCGGTCATAACCCCTTTTTCCATTATCGGGATTAAAACCTAAACTTTTTGGGGCATCATACCAAAATCATATATTGGAACAATGTCCGGGCACTAAAAAAAAACAATATGTGTTAAGTGACGGAATAACAGTTCCATATATGTATATAATCATATATATTCACACATAATCATAAATTTTCATGCATAGTTCAATATATGTCCATACGTGATCTCATATATCGCCATATATTTTTAGATCCGTAATTTGGTCGTATATGGTCATATATACTGGTTCCGAAGATATGTATATGCTCATAAATGAGATCACGTATGGTCATATACAGGTTGGTTAAAAAGTTCCTGCGATCGAAATTAAAGAATACTGTTTTTGTTACGAAATATATTTTTTAATTCAATATAATCTCTCAATACACTTGTTCCAATGATCTTCCAATAATTTTATCCCATCCTTATAATGGTTTTCCGGAAGCTCTGCAAAATAACCGTCACTAGGAGCCAAATCTGATGAATACGGTGGATGTTCAAGCAATTCGTACTTTAATTCTTTGAATTTAGCCATCGTCAAAACACTTTTGTTAGCAGGTGCGTTGTCTTGATGAAAAATGATTTTTTTCTTCTTTAAACCAGGTCTTTTCTCACGAATTTTTTCATCCAGCTGATCCAAAAGGCTGCAATAATATTCAGAGTTGATTGTTTTACCTTTCTGAAGATAATCAATCAACAAAATTCCTTTTGCATCCCAAAAAACTGATGCCATAACCTTCTTTACTGATCGTTGTGACTTCACCTGCTTTGGAGCTGAAAAACCAGCTTCAGTCCACTGTAAATGTTCTTGTTTCAATTTAGAATCATGGTGGTAGATCCAAGTCTCATCCATAGTTATAAAACGACGCAAGAAGTCGGTTTTATTCGGCTTAAAACGCTCCAAATTACGCTGAGAAATTTGTTTTCGATCCAGTTTTTGTTGAATTGTTAATGTGTGCGGCACTAACTTTCCAAACAGTTTTTTCATACGTAATTCTTCATGTAAAATATGGAGTACTCGTTCGTCTGAGATGCCTATGGCATTAGCAATTTCACGCTTAGTCAAACTTCGATCTTCACTAACCATATTATGTACCTGCTCAATGATTTCTGCTGTGGTTGCAGTTTTTGGTTGTCCTTCGCGTGGATCGTCTTTAAGGCTGGTACGACCACGTTTAAATTCACCAGCCCAAAATTCAACGGTGCGTTTTGAAGGTGAGGACCCCTTATACAATTCTAACAATTGTTCATAAATTTCCTTTGCTTTTAAACCCTTCAAAACAAAGAATCTAATGACTGCACGATATTCAATTTTTTCCATATTAAAAAAAATCAATGACACGTCAACTTCAAAGGGATTGTAAACAAAGAAAGAATTGACAGAATGACTTGCAACTTTGCATGTGTTCTCAGGACAGTTATACCAACTTGAGAAAAAAAAGTTTGGAGCTAGCAGTGCCATCTCTTGGTGAGCGCAGGAACTTTTCAACCAACCTATATATGTGATTATAATAATAAAGTTGATTACTTAGATTTTATGAGGCAAACTAAAATACTTGTGTATTTAAAAGTCTAAACTTAAAGAGAATTACAACTTAGTAAATATTAATAGGCAACATTTTTGTGTGTGTTTATTTTGCATATTAAACTGTAAACTAAAATTTAAGATTATTCTGCTTTAGCACACGGTCAAGCGTCTTAAATTAAAAAAAAAAGAAAAAATTACTTGTTTATAAGAAATTTTTACCAAATTTAACAACAAATTTATACTAAATTTAAGACTAAATTCACTTATTTGAGGAAAAAATTTACTTAATTTAAGTAAATTTTTTTTTGTGGAGGCAAACCATTCCTAAATTTCTTACAATTTAATTAAATTACTTCATATTTGTTTAATATTTTCCTGAGTGTACGATCGAAGTGCCGTTTAAATTAAACTCAAAAAAAAAAGAACTAGAATTTAGAAAAATTAACTTATTTAGAGGAAAAATTGAAATGAAAATATTTACAAATATTTAATAAAATTTTCCTTGAAATTAAGAAACAAATTTTACTTAAAATTTGGTCAAAATTTCTGAACTATAGAAAATTTTATTACTGAGAACAAAATTTTTATTAGAAAACAGTAAAATTTCCTTTTAATTAGTTTATTCATCGTCTAAAATTTTACTGTTAGTTAGGAAATGTTTCCTTGGTTTTAAGAAGAATTTTATTTTATTTTATTGAAGTTCATTAGATAATTTTTTTTTAATAAAAATTAGGACTTAACTCCCTAAAAATAATAAAATATTTTCTAATTTATCCTTAAATTTTTTTAAAAATTTTCTAATAAATATGAAACTGTTTCTATGGCAAATGTAATATATTTCACCATATATTTTAAATTACTTTACGCTCATTTTGTGAGTAAAATATTATCCCACTTTCGGAGGACTTCCGGTTTGTGCGGATACTGCTTTTAACAAGCTTTTTGATATACATTTTTGTCTTAAAATTAAATTGAATTACACTAAATTCATGTATTTAAAATATTAATTAAATTTCATTGGCAAAAAGGTAAACAAATTAAAAAAAATGTAATGCAGGATATCCTGAAACGTAATAAATTGTGTCAAAGTCAAATCCTTTTCGTAGTTAACGGTTCTGCTTGAGAGAACTACAAAAAGGGACGCCCTAAGTGACACACAGCATCTGTGGCTGAGAAACATTGGGGGTCCTTTGTCTTCTTAAATTAACTAATTTAAGGAAATTGTTGCAACAATACGCAGTATCGCAATTACATTTCTTGTTATTATTGAAAAATGGAAAAATGGAAAAATGTTATAAGTTTATTTTATGGGATTTTTAGCTTAAACTTTATTTGGCATATACAAATTTACAGTTTTTTATTATTAAGTGAAAAAAATAAGCGCTGCGTCAATTATAGGAAAGCCATTATGCCGTAATGTATAAAATGTGCTTGCGATATTTTGTATTGTAGTCAGCAAACAAAATTATTACATAAAAGCGCAAATTCAAAATTTTTTACCTTTTGCTAACAAAATTTTTATAAAATATTTTAAGCTACTTTAAGTTCAATGCTAAAGTCTATTTAGATTAGAGATGGGCATGTAAGCCATTTTTGAATCACGCACCAAAAATTACAATCATGCACGATAATTTTTTTAAATTGTTACTTTAATTTGTTTCCTTTAATAATATTTTTTTCTTAGAAATTAGAAAAACTATCTAGTTTGTTTTTAATTTATTGTTTTTTTTTTTAGAAAAAAATATTGAAAATAATTTAAATGTTTTCCAACAAAAAAATCCTATACCAATTTTTATTATTTTTTAAAAATTAGAAAACTTTTACCTGAAAAAAAGAATATTTTATTAAAATTTTTTAAATTTATCGGAACTAAGTTGCATGAACATTTTACTTAGAAATAGTTCATCAAGTAAATTTTTATTATTACATAGGAACAAATTTATTACTTTTTTTTTTAATTGTCTGAACTAATTTTTAGAAAACAATTCTTCAAAATTAGAAAGTGGTATACTTAAAAACTGAATTTGGAAATGGCTTTCTTAAATTTAGTTAATTTTACTACTAGCGAACAAAAACTGAACACACATTAAGTTCAAGTACTTTCTCGATTTCAGTAAGGCACATTTTTGGAACTAAATGGTAGTAAATAATGTCCTAAATTTATTTTTTTAAACTAAACTTAATTTTATTACATTTGAGTATGTAAATTTCTTAAAACTTAGTTGTTTTTTCTTTTTTATTTAATTGACTTGTTTTTTTTCCTAAAATCAAGTAATATTACTTAGGAAAAATATGAACTATTTCTGAGTATATAAACTATTTCGTTTTTCATCAAACTTAGAAATTTTTATTTTTTTAAGAAAATTTTTCTAAGTTTTGATAAAAGTTTTCTTAAATTGAGGACAATTTATAAACTATTTTGAAGAAAATTTTTGATTACATTTTAGTTCATGTCTTTTTTTGAGTGCAGATTTTGAGCATAATGAACACACAATTTTTTACGCGAACTAGATTTTAAATTTTAGTTTAAACACAATGTCCTGCGTAATGTAAACGCTGTTTGAAGATATTTCGAAGAATTTAAATTTTTTTTAAATTACATTATTTGTGAAAAATCCACTAAAACATAAATAAACATATTGCTTGATATCAGGGTTGGACAGGTAATACTGTTATCGATTCGAATCCCTTTCAACTGACTACCGTTTCCCCTAAAATACCGTTACCGAAAAAACGTTATTCCTAAAGTATGATTTCCGAAATAAATTAAATATCATTAATCTTAAAATACCGTTTGCGTGATAAATAAAACCGCATAAGCCTTACCGATAATCGCATCACTTTGGTTACCAACCATGTTTCATATAATAAAAAAATATTACGAATAAAAAATTATATTGCAAAACAAGAAATAAAAAAATAACAAAAATTTATCGAAAAACAAAATTAAATTTTATTAAAGTTTGTTAAAAAAAAAAAAAAACAAATAACCTCAACTTACACAACATAATCTTATTATAATTTCACAGCATCAACCAACAACAGTGTTGCCAAAAACAAAAAATTACAGCAAAAACCATAAAGATATAAATCGATAAAGTGTTTTTATCGTGAACAACAACAAGCAAAAATTCCAGCAAAAATTAAGTGAAAACGCATAAAAAATAAGGAAAATTGTTTTTTAATGTGCAAAAAAAAAAATAACTCAAAAAAAAGAACAAGTGATTTTATGTATAAATACTCCCTTTGTAAACTGTGAGTGTGTAAATCTCTATGTGTGTGTGTGTCTGGCTGTTTGAGACAATAAACGCCAGATAGTTTTTGACCTCGTTATTTTGTCGTCAAAGTACTTCCTAACAAACAAACACAACAAAAACTACTACCAACAGTAACTAAACAACCAAGAAAGCCAACATTAACATCATATAAAACAACAACAACAGAAATAACATATCCAAAATAATAACAACAACAACAACAACAAACTCAAAACTAATGTTAAAAACAAATATTTTTTATTCAATACTTCCTTCCAACTGCTGCTTGCTATAACAGTAACAATTCCTAGTCTGGTCTTTCACCCAGGGAATTGTGTTGTAATAGACATTTCTTAAAGTTTTGTGTTTACAAAACTTTTTGTTCCTGTGTGTGTGTGTGTGTGTGTGTGTCAGTATATCCTTCTGTCAAAAAGCGAAAAAAAACGCCTCATTGTTGTTGTCGTAGTCATTTAAAGTAGTTGTTGTTGTCGTCGTAAACAGACCAGACTCCTTGTTCTAGTTGTGTTTCATTCATTGAAACGCGCGTAAACAAATGGATTAAATATTTCTTATTTACACAATAAAAGTAAACACGAAAAAAACGGGGATAAAAAAATAAAGGACTTAACTTTAAAATATCCTTAAAACATACATTTCGGTTTAACACAGTTCCAACAACACCGTCAAAATTGCTGAATTCATCAGTTTAAATCATATCGGTGGTACTAGTTTTAGTACCACAAGCAACAGCTCCACCATTGCGTCCACAAACGTTAAAATAAATAACAATAATTTAGGTAAAGTACCACAATTATTTTAAAATTTCTATATATTTTTTTTTTGTTTTTTAATTTATTTGTTTTATATTTGTATAAAAAAAAATTTGCAGTTTAAACTAGGAAAATCACAAGTTAAGCACTTGAAGGTCGTGCTAACCTATGACCTTACTATTAGTAAATGAATATTTAGAATTTACAGGTTGGTTGAAAAATTTCTGCGCTCACCAAGAGATGGCACTGCTAGCTCCAAACTTTTTTTTCTCAAGTTGGTATAACTGTCCTGAGAACACATGCAAAGTTGCAAGTCATTCTGTCAATTCTTTCTTTGTTTACAATCAATTTGAAGTTGACGTGTCATTGATTTTTTTTTAATATGGAAAAAATTGAATATCGTGCAGTCATTAGATTCTTTGTTTTGAAGGGTTTAAAATCAAAGGAAATTTATGAACAATTGTTAGAATTGTATAAGGGGTCCTCACCTTCAAAACGCACCGTTGAATTTTGGGCTGGCTAATGCCATAGGCATCTCAGACGAACGAGTACTCCATATTTTACATGAAGAATTACGTATGAAAAAACTATTTGGAAAGTTAGTGCCGCACACATTGACAATTCAACAAAAACTGGATCGAAAACAAATTTCTCAGCGTAATTTGGAGCGTTTTAAGCCGAATAAACCCGACTTCTTGCGTCGTTTTAAAACTATGACTGAGACTTGGATCTACCACCATGATCCTGAATTGAAACAAGAACGTTTACAGTGGACTAAAGCTGGTTGTTCAGCTCCAAAGCAGGTGAAGCCACAACGATCAGCAAAGAAGGTTATGGCATCAGTTTTTTGGGATGCAAAAGGAATTTTGTTGATTGATTATCTTCAGAAAGGTAAAACAATCAACTCTGAATATTATTGCAGCCTTTTTCATCAGACAATGCACCTGCTCACAAAAGTGTTTTGACGATGGCTAAATTCAAAGAATTAAAGTACGAATTGCTTGAACATCCGCCGTATTCGCCAGATTTGGCTCCCAGTGACTACTATCTCTTCAGAAATCTCAAAAAATTCCTTCGTGGAAAGCATTTTTCGTCGAATGAAGAGGCCATAACAGCCGTAGACGGTTATTTTGCAGAGCTTCCGGAAAACCATTATAAGGATGGGATACAATTATTGGAAGATCATTGGAACAAGTGTATTGAGCTTCTAGGAGATTATATTAAATAAAAAAATATATTTTGTAACAAAAACAGTATTTTTTCATTTCGAGCGCAAGAACTTTTAAACCAACCTGTATGATGTCTTAAAAAATGCAAAAAAAAAACAAGCGCTCGTAATATCTTTAACTCAAATATATATTTAAAATAAAAATGGCGCCCAACGTGGGATTTACTTACTGAAAAATATATTAAAAATACATTATTCTTGTGAAAGTTTCCCACACTATGGAATTTTGGGAATTCAATCCTCAATCCTGTGTTGACATTGAAAATAAAAGCTAAAGTAACAGCGGTATTTATAATAAAATGTTAGTAGCTCCTTTATACATTGCATTCAACGAGCTTTTAACTAGAATATATTTTAAACCTAGCAACTTGTAGGAATAGAGATAAAGGCCAACACTTTATTTGAAACATCAAAGGCTTTTTTATGATTGTAAATGATTTTTGTTTTTTGACATTTAGTCACTGAACTTTAGAAGGAATTTAACAACAATGTTGGAATGATTTAATCAAGAGTATTTTGAATAAAACTCATTTAACGCTATGATAAATTTTTTGTATGCATAGTTCAAAAAATGTGTCTAACTTAAATCGAGAAAGTACTTGAACTAAATATGTAATCATTTTAGAAAGCCATTTCCAAATTCAGTTTTTAAGTATACCACTTTCTAATTTTGAACAATTGTTTTCTAAAAATTAGTTCAGACATTTAAAAACAAGAAGTAATAAATTTTTGCCTATGTAATAATAAAAATTTACTTGATGAACTATTTCTAAGGAAAATGTTCATGCAACTTAGTTCAGATAAATTTTAATAATTTTAATAAAATATTTTTTTTGTCAAGTAAAAGTTTTCTAATTTTTAAAAAATAATAAAATTTGGTATAGGATTTTTTTTTGTGGAAAACGCTTAAATTATTTTTAATATTCTTTTCCAAAAAAAAAAAAAAAACAAACCAGTTAGTTTTCCTAATTTTCAGAAGGAAATATTATTAAATAAAAGAAATTAAAGTAACCATTTAAGAAAACTATCGTGTATGATTGTAACTTTTGGTTGGTGATCGTGCGTGAGTCAAAAATCTCTCACGTGCCCATCGCTAATCTTAACAGTATTGAACTTAAAGTAGCTTAAAATATATTTTATAATTTTGTTAGCAAAGGGTAAAAAATTTCGAATTTGCGCTTTTATGTAATTAATTTGTTTGCTGACTACAATACAAAATATTGCAAGCACAATACATCGCGGCTTTCCTATAATTGACTTAACGCTTGTTTAACTTTATATTTATCGAACTATTTTTTTACTTAATAATAAAAAAGTTTAAATTTGTATGTGTCAAAAAAAGTTTAAGCTAAATATTCCATAGAATAAAGTTATGTTTTTTCCATTTTCCTATAATAACAAGAAATGTAACTGTGATATTTTGTATTTTTCCAACAATTTCCTTAAATTAGTTTATTTAAGAAGACAAAGGACCCACAGTGTTCCTTAGCCATAGATTCCATGTGTCACTTAGGGCGTCCCTTTTTGTAGTTTTCTCAAGCAGAACCGTTAATTAACTACGAAAAGGATCTGACTTTGTTACATTTTATTACTTTTTAGGATATCCTGCAGTACATTTTTTTAATTTGTTTACCTATTGCTAATGAAATTAAATTCATATTTTAAATACATGAAGTTAGTATAATTCAATTAAGTTTTAAGACAAAATTGTATAGCCAAAAGCTTGTTAAGAGCAGTGTCCTCACAAAGCGGAAGTTCTCCGAAAGTGGAAAAATACCTACTCAATGAGTGTAAAGTACTTTAAAATATATGGTAAAATATATTACCTTTACCATAGAAGCAGGATAAGGATAATTTCCACAAGAAGTTTTGTTTAACTTGTTGTTAGAAAATATTTTCTTATTTTTAGGGAGTTAAGTCCTAGTTTTGGTTCTTAAAACCAAGGAACATTTCCTAAGTAACAGTACAATTTTAGATGGTGTATGAACTAAGTAGGAGGAAATTTTACTGTTTTCTTATAAAAATTTACTTCTCAGTAGTAAAATTTGTTTATTATTTAGAAAATTTGAATAAATTTTAAGTAAAATTTGTTTCTTAATTTCAAGGAAAATTTTATTAAATATTGTTAAAAAGTGTCTTTGGCGCCGTTTTCATTTTAATTTTTCCTCTTAATAAGTTAATTTTTCTAAATTCTAGTTCAATTTTTTTTGAGTGTAGATAATTTTGGTGGGATAGTTAATAGATAATATAAGTAGTTACTTACTTTAGACTCCATTCATTTAATTTGCTTTTATAACATTTTTATATCTAGGATATATGGAAGATAGGCGTATTTTGATTTATTTTTAACCAACATTTTATTATTATAACAAAGACTTGATTTTTTTTCGGTGTGCTAAAAATTTTATTAAATTAAAATTATAATTTTTTATTGACACTACACATCATGTGTAAATAAATGTTAAAAAGTAAATAAATTTAATTTCTGTTAAAGCAAACAACTCAAAGTATTATTAATCATAAAATACCTGAAATATATTTGTTGTGTACCTTACAAGTATTTACATACATTTAAATAAATTATATAAAATATAAAGCCTTATTTGGCGCTGAGGCAAAAATATAATTTTTTGTCAAAATGAAAATGAAATAAAGATACAAAATTAAAAAAAAAAAAAAAAAAAGTAAAAATGGCTTAAATTTTTGAATATCCTCCACCAATATCCTAAAAAACGTTCTCTACTGTTTTCGATACAAATAATGTAAAAAACTTTTGAAGTAAAATTATGGAGGTGAAAAAATTTTTTGAGGTGAAAAACTTTTTAAATGTGAAAAGATCTTTTTTGGAAGAAAACAAATTTAGAGGTGAAAAAAATTTTTGAGGTGAAAAAATTTTTTGTTGTGAAAAAAAATTTTAGTGGTAAAAAAATGTTTGAGGTGAATACAAAATATTTACTGCTAAGCGACTGGTGAAAAAAATATGAGAAAATATGTTATGTTCCAGTCGCTACTATGAAATTGTACTTAATTTGTATGGGCAACTTAGAGGCACCTTTACATTTTCACTAGTTTTTTTAACCATGGACTGCATAAAAAAAAAAACATTTTAAAGCATAGTTTTTGTCAAATACTCAATTTTGTTGCGGCTGATGGGGACTAGCTCTGCAGCTGAATATGCCTGATGGAGAGAATGTACTTTCTGATGCGCCACGCATTGATAAATAATTGCAACGAATATTCTTTCTTTAAAAAATTTAAGTGTGTTTGTTTAATGGAGAGAATACAGCAAATAAATTAATTTGTTAAAGAAAGAACATGAGTTGTAACTATTTGTCAATAGATGGCCCATCAGAAGGTGCATTCTCTCCATTAGGCATATTTTGCCGCAGAGCTAGTCTCCATTAGACATATTGTGCTACTATATGCAGTAGAGTATTATTAATTTTCTATTTTCTTCGTAACATAAATGAATATTTGCCAAAACCTATGAAAATATATGTTTTATGTGCATATTATACCTTAATTTTTTAAATCAATATTCATTTAGATGTTTAAGAGCACAATATTGCACTTTATTCATGTGTATCTTTTTATGAAAGAAAAATTTAACATAAATATACATTTGTCAATCCCTCAATTCTCAAAAATTCAAATGGAATAAAAAAAAAACTATTTTATTACGTCAAACATTTGAAAATGTCTACTAGTAACATCTTGATGCATTAGAATTTGACGTTTGTAGTTAATTTAATATTTTTGGTAAATAAATTAATTGAAAGCCTAATTCAAGGCTATATCGCCATGAGGTGCCACCTATTCAAAAGTAGCGGCACTAAAGCAATTATGCATTTTGCTCTTTCTTTATATATCAATTTCTTTGGACCTAGCCATGGGGCAGGGTATTGTTTTAGTTAATTTAGCGCTACCTACTCAAAAGTAGCGGCACTAAAGCAATTATGTATTTTTCTTTAGATATAAATGTCTTTGGTTACAAAAAAAAAAAAAAACATTTTATGAAATGAAACGAAAAACCAACAAAGCTTAACAGAAAAACCCAGTTAGGTTTACTATATCTCCTATAGTAGCCAAAGAATTGGAGTTATTTTAAATGGAAAATCCTAAGAAAATGCATCGGAAAAAATTATGAAAATTTCATAAAACGATTTTGAAATAGTTACGTCTATAAAAATGCCGATGTTCTACCCTTCTGTAGGTACGCCATGTCGTTGCAAGCCAGATTTGTTGAGAAACTTGAGCTACACGATAATTTGCTTGTCAGCCAAATATACGAAAACGAGAAAAACACCATCAATGGACGTATTAACGACAATCCAGCTCCTCTGGACCTTACCTCATTCTATATGAGCCCAGCCTCCAGCAATCGTAGGGGCTGAATATGATATACGTATATACTAAATTTTGGATGAACTGTAATATGAATATGTTTTGTCAATTTATGTAACACAACTTTTGTTATTTAGTTTAAGTAATGTTATTTACAGAGGTCTGCTCTGTTAGCGACTTTAACAATGTTGCTTTTTACGTTAATTTAGTTTTTACAGTAACACACACATAGCTCTAAGAATGTTATTATTCTCATAGTATGTAAGACAATAAATGTAATCGAACAAGTAGAAGACTTAATAACATTTTTACGTACTTAACAGAAAACAAAAATAGATACAGAAAAATTGTACCAATTTGTATGGAAAATTTAGAGGTACGTTCACGTTTTCACTCATAACTTTTGAACCGCTAAACAGATTTCGCTCATTTTAAATACCAAACTGCTCGGGAGAATGTTCAATAATCTGGGTAAAAATAGGCAATTTCAACAGACAGACAGACGGACATCGCTAAATCGACTTAAAATTGCATAAGGATTACGAACATATATACTTTATGGGGTCTTAAACCTATATTTCGACATATTACAAACGGAATAACAAACTGATATATACCCCCACCATATATGGTGGAGGGTATAAAAATGTCAGTATTTTTTTTTAGAAAGCACTAGTCATTTTTATATTTAAATAAAGTATATTTAAATTTTAATAATTTACTGACAAATTTGTTAAACTTTACACACAAACAGTTGTATAATTATCGACTCTTCTTTTTTTAATATATTCTTTTCATTATTATGATTAATGGCATGCGTTTAATTTAAATATGCATATTACGACTGAATACATGAGTTGATGCATTTTAATAAAGCAAAAATTACAACAACAACAAAATGCAACATGTTTAACAATGTTTTATAGAATATCCCGTCGTTGATATACTGTCACTATTTTCCAGTCGTCAGTTAGTCAGTCAGTACAGTGTTCTGTCCCATCATCTCATATACGTTGTATAACTGTTCTTACATTTTATCCATCTATCCATTGATGAAGCATAACCAATGATATTTATTAAGCTTTTTTGTGGTTTTTACTTAAATAAACCGACCTGGATATGCTACAGAAATTCAAAAGAATTTAAACGTTTCCAGACGTTATTTTTTAGTTTTTGAAATAATTATACTCAAAAAAAAGGAACTAGAATTTAGAAAAATTAACTTATTTGGAGGAAAAATTGAAATAAAAACGGCGCCAAAGGCACTTTTCGCCAATATCAAATAAAATTTTAGTTGAAATTAAGAAACAAATTTTACTTAAAATTTAGTAAAAATTTTTAAATTATAGAAAAATTTTACTACTGAGAACTAAATTTTTATTAGAAAACGGTAAAATTTCCTGCTCATTATTCATATATCATCTTAAATTTTACTATTAGTTAGGAAATGTTTTCTTAGTTTTAAGAAAAATTTTATTTTATTTAAGATATTTTATTAAGAACTTTTCTAACATCAAGTTAAAGTGAAAATTGTCCTTAAATTTGATAAAAATTTTCTAATAAATATTTCATATTTCATGTTTCTATGATTAGTATTTTCCCACCTTCGGAGGACTTCCGCTTTGTGAGGACACTGCCCTTAACAAGCTTTTTGCTATACATTTTTGTCTTTAAATTAAATTGAATTATCTAAACTCATGTATTTAAAATATTAATTAAATTTCATTATCAAAAAGGTAAACAATATAAAAAAATGTACTGCAGGATATGCTGAAACGTAATAAATTGTGACAAAGTCGGATCCTTTTCGTAGTAAATTAAGGGTTCCGATTGAGAGAACTACAAAAAGTGACGCCCTAAGTGACACACGGCATCTATGGCTAAGAAACATTGGGGGTCCTTTGTCTTCTTAAATTAACTAATTTACAGAAATTGTTACAAAAATACAAAATATAACAGTTACATTTCTTGTTATTATTGAAAAATGGAAAAATGTAATAAGTTTATTTTATGCGATTTTTAGCTTAAACTTTATTTGACATGTAAAAATTTTTTTTATTCTTCAATAATTATAAATTTTAATAGGCGCAACGTCAATTATAGAAAAGCCATTATGCCGTAATGTATAAAATGTGCTTGCGATATTTTGTATTGTAGTCAGCAATCAAAATTATTACATAAAAGCTCAAATTCGAAATTTTTTACCTTTTGCTAACAAATTTTTAAAATATATTTTAAGTTCAATATTTAAGACTGTTAAGATTAGAGATGGGCACGCGAGCCAAATTGTGACTCACGCACGATAACGAACCAAAAATTACAATCATGCAATATTATTTTCTTAAATGGTTACTTTAATATTTTGTCTTGAAAATTAGGAAAACTAACTAGATTGTTTTTAATTTCTAACAAGAAAAAATTCTATACCTAAGGTTATTATTTCTAAAAAATTAAAAAACTTTTACTTGAAAAAAAAAATTAATTAAAATTTTTTAAATTTATCTGAACTAAGTGGCATGAAAATTTTTCTTAGAAATAGTTCATCAGTTTCTAAAACCAAATAAATTTTTATTATTACATAGAAAAAAATTTATTACTATTTATAACAATGTTTTTAATCGTCTGAACTAATTTTTACACAACAATTCTTAAAAATTAGAAAGTGGTAGACTTAAAAACTGAATTTAGAAGTGGCCTTCTAAAATTTAGTTGATTTTACTACTCGCGAAAAAATGAACACACATTAAGTTCAAGTACTTTCTCATATGTAGACCAATTTGTTAAACTAATTTGAAGTAAACTATGTTCTAAATTTTTTTTTTTAACTAAACTTTACATTTCAGTATACAAATTTCTTAAAACTGAGATGTTTTTCTTAAAAATTGATACATTTTTTTTTAATATACTTGTTTTTTTCATAAAAGAAATATTATTTTATTATAATATTTCTGAGTATATAAACTATTTCGTTTTTACCCAAACATAGGAATTGTTATACATTTTAAGCAAATTTTTCTAAGTTTTAATAAAATTTTACTTAAATTGAGGAAAATTTTTAAATTATTTCAAAGAAAATTTTGGATTAGTATTTAGTTCATGTCTTTTTTTTAGTGTAGATTTTATGTTTCTTCAAAAACTTTTGATATAAAAAAATGCTTTTTTATTGGATCTTGGAAATCTTCTTTTTATCTCAAAACCGGTTCTTTCCTCGATGACACTGCTCAACGGAATAGACTTTTTTTGCACCGAGTTCCACTGAAACATTTGAAAGTTTCAACACGAATCTGCAGTCATAAAATTCTTATCAAATCGCCTTTCCGTAATATGTTCTTAATTTTTTGAACCCAGTCGGAGGAAAAAATACTTTATTCCTTAATATTGGGAAGAAATAGTTCAAAATATTTTTTTATTTACAGATTTGAATTCTAGATGATTCCACCTTTTATTTGGGTATACGCATTTCGAAGTGTTAATTTTATTTTAAGGACCCCGAAAGAAATAGAAATATTTATTTATTTTTATTTGCTTTAAAAAAAAAATTGGATTAAAACTATATTCATACTAGACACATAAATGAATAAATTGAGGGGTCAAATTCATTAAGTAAATCTAGAAATATTTGATAAATAAATCAAAATTTTGAACCTTAATTGAATATTACTACCACATATGTTTACTGCAAATTTAATCACTCAACAAAAAGTCAGCGTTGAATAAATCAGAAAAAACAACAAACAACGCGTATGAGTGTATTCATAATTAAAACAGAATAGAAACACATTTCATAAATGATATTGTGTACATTAGGGTGGGACTTAAATCCGCTTTTTCGAATTTTTTTTATTAGTAATACAATACTAAAAATATTCTTCTTTGTGAAATAAAAATATTTTTTTGGAAAAAAAACTTAGGTCGATACCTCAGGCTTGCCTAATCCGGAAACATTTAAATATTGTCTAAATTTTTTTTAATCTATTTTGATTGGAAAATTAGGCAATATTTAACTTTAACCGGATTGGGAGAGCCTGAGATATCGACATAAATTAAAAAAAAAATTCACAAAGAACAATATTTTTGGTATTACTAATAAAAATTCTAAAAAACGGATTTTAGACCCACCCTAATTAATGAAATGTGTTTCTACAAAACCACCTTCTTTTTATAGATAAGAAACTATTTTGTTTTAATTATGAATACACACGTACGCGTTATTTATTGCTTTTTCTGATTTATTCTACATCAAAATAATTATTGTTGACTCAAACGAACAGAATAAAATCAATGGTATAAAAACCGACCGATGATTATAAATCAGTGACAACAATTTGCACGTCGTTTGATTGATTTAAAATCATCAACAAATATGTGTGTTGGAGTATATTCAACGTTTGAACGTAAACACATATTTATTCTTGTGTTGATTGCGTATGAACGTTTTGCAATCAGCATTTGCAGTTCTCTGATAAGAAGGCCAAATATTGAACTTTTCTGATATTTTTCAATTCATAATATAAGTTTACTGACTAATTAAATTAAATGCACTAAGTTCGACTTTCGGCCATGGCTAAAGGTAACATTTTATAAACATAATGAAACAATTCATACTTATGATGAATCCTGACACAGATTTTATTAGATAATCTTTCGAGTTTGTGTTGTTACAAATAATTCACTCTTTTAAAACTCTGATATTTTACCTTTCTGGTTTGCAATCGTAGTTATTTTTACACATTTAAATAAAGCGAAATGTATCGTATGTGTGATTAAAATTTTATGGTTTTAATTTTACATTTCTGGACAAATTTGTGTGTTATTACATTACTACCACCAACGACGGCAGTCCTCGTTGGACACAAATTTTTCATATATTAAAGTGGTTGGAAATCATTAAAACAAAGCTGGGCGTTTATTTAAATTAATAATTAAAATGTATGTTGTTATGTAATTTTCTTTTCATGCTTTATAATAAAATAATGCATAATTTGTGGACAAAAAAAAATTACACTAGCTTACAATGATCTAGTTGATTTTTGTATGTATTTAGGTAAGCAAAACTGGAAAAAATTTGAATAAATATAAATTGTTTTTAGAAGCCCGATTTCTGGCATTAAACTTGTATTTATACAAACAGAATAAGATAAATTTAAAGAAAATCTATGGATAAATACTTAAGTTATAACAAAGTAATTAAGTTTGTTGATAGATTTGTATAAACCATCAAATTAAATATTTATGTCAAAAAATTGTACCTATAACGCCTGTGAGTGGTTCCAACTAAGTGAATATATTTTTGAAAAATAGAGGACACTTTATGTAAACAGACACCAAAAGGGATTATCGATTTTCCACTTCCAAAAATTTTTCAGAATCAGTGTCATGCCATATGTTTACAACTTTGTTATTTTAACTTACTTTTGACCAGCTAATTACCCGCAGGGTATAATACTAAATGACAGCCTTAGTATTATTTAATTTGTGCTATTATTACCTGTTGATGAAAATAAAATCACTGTACCTCTAAAAAAAAAAAATTTAAGAAGTTGAGGGTTAAAAATTTATATTTCATGTGAAAATCCACATGAGATGTTCATGCTTGTATATACATGATCACATACGTCCATTAATTGTTTAATAATTGGCCATCCCATGCATAAAAATCCAAATATATGTTATATGAACATACGATATCGTACACTTACCAAAAAAAGTCTGTAACAACTGAACATTTTGCTGTTATTACGGGAAATTTTGATAATTTGAGCCAGAGGTATTTTTTGCTAATCTTATTATAGCAACACATGTCTGCTGACGTGTAGTGCAATGCAATTAGTAGAAAAAATTAGTAGTCGCTACTAAATTTTGGTAAACCGTTTGTAAAGTGAAATTTAAAATCGGTTTGCTAAAATCAGCAAAAAAAATTTTCTAAATATTATTAAGATTATTACAATCAAAGTAATATAAAAATTTTGTAAGGGCGACAAAATTTTAGTAAATTGCTGAAAACTTAATGAATTGTAAAATAAAGCAAAATTTTAATTTTTAAAAAATTATTAAAATGCTCAAATAAACTAAATTTTTTTTAGATACATTTTTTAAACTTCAAAGCTTCTATTTTCTTTTGAAATTGCGTTACCAATTCAAATATACAAATTTATATTTTTTTTATGAAGCAACATTTTTTTCTTTTTTTTAATTTTTTCAAAAAATATTTTAGTCAAAATTAAAAAAAATTCAAAGGCTTAAAAAATAGTAAAAACATAATGTAATTTATTATTTTGTTCAAATTTGCTAATTTTTGTTTTGAAAAATATTTTTAGTAAATTTTTTGGATTTTAAGGTTAAATTTTTAAGGGTTGAGTTTTAGAACTAAAATCTTTTTAATGCTATTTTAAGTGGATGTCCTAATTTTCGACATAAGTCGATTGTGAAAAGTATCTTCACTTCCGATCCCTTTTTTCAACCTATGTAACATTTGGAAGTAAAATGATTAATTATTGGAAATAAAATTTCCTTCAATATCCACTTTTTTAAAATTAGTATTTTTTTTTGATAATTTTGGCAAATCGGTTTTCAAAAATTTGTAAAATGATTTATGAAGTTTGCAACAAAAATTTGTAAACATTCTGTAATTTGTAAAATGAAAAAAATTTACAAAATAATAATTTTTTTTTACTAAAAATTGGTACAAAAATTTACTATTTTGGAATTGAAAACCGTTTACAAATTTTTCTGAGTGTACATGGTCTTATATACGATCATGCATGGCATACATGTTAATATACGATCATGCATTGTTCAATATATGACCATACATCGCAATATTTTCATATATGCTCCTATATGATTCATGTGTGCTCATATATGATAATATATAAACATAAAGGGTGGTTAAATTTAAAGGGCCGATGTTGATTTTGAATAAAACACAAATTGTTTAGAAAATTATTGTCATTTCTTTTTTATAATGATAATATGGTATGGTTCAATTATGTATAGAACAAAATATCGGCCAAATGGCCGCCGCGATCTCTGCCGCACACCTCCATTCGATGGTCCAAATTTTCGATGACGCTGAGGCATAATTGAGGTTCTATGCCGTTAATGTGCCGAATTATCTCATCCTTTAGCTCTTGAATTGTTGCTGGCTTATCGACGTACACCTTTTCTTTCAAATAACCCCAAAGGAAGAAGTCCAACGGTGTCAAATAACATGATCTTGGAAGCCAATTAACATCGCCACCACGTGAGATAACACGGCCATTGAATTTTTCGTGCAAAAGAGCCATTGTTTCGTTAGCTGTGTGGCAAGTAGCACCGACCTGTTGAAACCACATATCGTCCAGGGTCATATCCTCAATTCCTGGCCACAATAATTTCGTTATCATCTCGCGATAGCGAACACCATTCACAGTAAATGCTTGGCCGACCTCATGACACACTATCACGAACAACAGCAATGTTTTCCGCCAAACGAACTGGGCGAGCATGTACAGGTGTTTTCACAGACCCGGTTTGCTGAAATTTGCCCACAATTCTCCCGATTGTGGACTCATTGGCTCGATTATGCGACCATAAATAATCACGAAGTGCACGAAATGAATTTTGATTTGAACGCCCATTTTCTGAAATTGAGAAATGTCAAATAAAATGCAGAAAATACTTGACGTTTAGGTGTGGTTCACATTCAACATCGGCCCTTAATTTGTAAATTGACATTCATATTATTATATCTTACCATATATCTTCTGATACGAAATTTGAGGGCATATGGACGTATATGATCATATGTGTTCATGAACATATTTAAATGAATTATGATAATATACCCTCAAATTTCTTTGGTATTATATAATATCATGTAAGGCCATATTTCTATGCTTGGACTTATAAGATCATGCATAACCATACAAGGCGACAGATAACTATGTATGTTCCTCTAAATATATATTTAAATTTCCAGATGAGATTTTAACAGAAATGCTTTAAAATGTCATCGCAATCAAGAATTCTAATTCGAAAAGTTCTTGAAATAATGAAGTGTTTTACTGTAAACTAGTGTTATTGCAATCAGTGTAAATTATGTCACACAAATTTTTAATTAAATATTCACAATTCAGCACTTAAGATTTGTGTAAATAAAAATCTTTAAAGAGGAAGCAGCAGAGGAAAATATTTGTATTGAAAAATTTAACACATACAAGGGATTATTAAACTGCCACACGTTCGACCACACAAGGACTGCACTGACGAGTTTATGTGTTAACTGACCAAAGTATTATTATTGTTAAATTGTCTCTATATAAAAAAAACTATTATTTTTCTTCAAAGTGTGGGCCGTGGCCCGGAATCAAAGCGGCAGCCTTCTACTTGTTTTGATCCGTAGCATCACCTCTTAAGCCGCTACATCATGGTACTCACATCGCTAGGAAATTTATGAACAATTGTTAGAAGTGTATGAGAAGTCCTCACCTTCAAAACGCACCGTTGCATTTTGGGCTGGTGAATTTAAACGTGGTCGTACCAGCCTTAAAGACGATCTAGCGAAGGACGACCAAAAACTGCAACCACAGCAGAAATCATTGAGCAAGTTTGACTAAGCGTGAAATTGCTTATGCCATAGGCATCTCAGACGAACAAGTACTCCATATTGTACATGAAGAATTACGTTTGAAAAAACTGTTTGGAAAGTTAGTGCCGCACACATTAACAACTCAACAAAAACTGGATCGAAAATAAATTTCTCAGCGTAATTTGGAGCGTTTTAAGCCGAATAAAACCGACTTCTTGCGTCGTTTTATAACTATGGATGAGACTTGGATCTACCACCATGATCCTAAATTGAAACAAGAACGTTTACAGTGGACTGAAGCTGGTTGTTCAGCTCCAAAGCAGGTGAAGTCACAACGATCAGCAAAGAAGGTTTTGGCATCAGTTTTTTGGGATGCAAAAGGAATTTTGTTGATTCATTATCTTCGGAAAGGTAAAACAATCAACTCTGAATATTATTGCAGCCTTTTTCATCAGACAATGCACCTGCTCACAAAAGTGTTTTGACGATGGCTTAATTCAAAGAATTAAAGTACGAATTGCTTAAACATCCACCGTATTCAGCAGATTTGGCTCCCAGTAACTACTATCTCTTCAGAAATCTCAAACAATTTCTTCGTGGAAAGCATTTTTCGTCGAATGAAGAGGCCATATCAGCCGTAGAGGGTTATTTTGCAGAGCTTCCGGAAAACCATTATAAGGATGGGATGAAATTATTGAAAGATCATTGGAACAAGTGTATTGAGCTTCTAGGAGATTATATTGAATAAAAAAATATATTTCGTAACAAAAACAGTATTCTTTCATTTCGAGCAAAATTTTAATTTATAAAAAAATATTTTTAAAATGCACAAACTAACTTAATTATTTTTAGATACACTTGTTACACTTTAAAGCTGTTAATTTCTTTGAAAAAAATGTTTGTAAATTGTTACTTTTCATATTAAAATTCTTTGAAAACTCAAATTGAAGTTACAAAAAAAATAATGAAAAGTTTTTTGTATATACAAATTCCATTGTTGGTGCCTTTTTAAACAATTTATTGTTTGTATTTACAAAAATATTCTATGAAAGAAAATTACTACTGTAAAATGGGCAAAGTTTTATAATAACATTAGGAAAATTCGGAAATATAAACACCAAATGCGTAAAACTTTCATATACAATAATACACTTTCATATACAATAATACACACACGCAGTATTTTTAGACACTATTTGTTTACAATTAAACACATTATGGCTAAAATTAATATTGTTTTGTTAAACAAAAATTTTACGCACAAAAATTGTAAATATACTAACTTATAGTAGTAAAAAAATATGACATTTTGAAATTGAAAAAAAAAATCGATATAATTTTCAAACCTAAAAAATTGATTCATTAGTTTTTTTAATTTATCAATTATTTGGAATTTCTAAACAATAAATTTATTGTTTTTATTCTTGCTGTGAGTTAACAAACAATAAAATTATTTTTTTTATTGTGAATTACTAAATAATAAATTTATTGTATTTTATTACAAAACAAAAATTTTTTTGCTTTATATTTTTCAATATCATGGTAGAAAATGTGCGCATTTTTGTAGGATTTTTTTTCGCATTTTTATGTACATTTACAGGAAAATTGTGTTGCTTTATGCATCAGTTCAGTGAATTTACTCTTTAATTTTAAAATATCGTTGAATTTTTACGCACTTTTAATTTAATTTTACCTATTTTGTGTTCATTAACTTACGCATAATGTGTGTATTTTTTTCATTTACGCACACAGAGTAAATGTACCCAACTCATACAGGTTGGTTGAAAAGTTCCTGCGCTCGAAATGAAAGAATACTGTTTTTGTTACGAGCAGGTGCATTGTCTTGATGAAAAATGATTTTTTTCTTCTTTAAACCAGGTCTTTTCTCACGAATTTTTTTATCCAGCTGATCCAAAAGGCTGCAATAATATTCAGAGTTGAATGTTTTACCTTTTTGAAGATAATCAATCAACAAAATTCCTTTTGCATCCCAAAAAACTGATGCCATAACCTTCATTGCTGATCGTTGTGACTTCACCTGCTTTGGAGCTGAACAACCAGCTTCAGTCCACTGTAAACGTTCTTGTTTCAATTTAGGATCATGGTGGTAGATCCAAGTCTCATCCATAGTTATAAAACGATGCAATAAGTCGGTTTTATTCGGCTTTAAACGCTCCAAATTACGCTGAGAAATTTGTTTTCGATCCAGTTTTTGTTGAATTGTTAATGTGTGCGGCACTAACTTTCCAAACAGTTTTTTCATACGAAATTCTTCATGTAAAATATGGAGTACTCGTTCGTCTGACATGCCTATGGCATTAGCAATTTCACGCTTAGTCAAACTTGGATCTTCACTAACCATATTATGTACCAGCTCAATGATTTCTGCTGTGGTTCGTCTGATCGTCTTTAAGGCTGGTACGACCACGTTTAAATTCACCAGCCCAAAATTCAACGCTGCGTTTTGAAGGTGAGGACTCCTTATACACTTCTAACAATTGTTCATAAATTTCCTTTGCTTTTAAACCCTTCAAAACAAAGAATCTAATGACTGTACGATATTCAATTTTTTCCATATTAAAAAAAATAAATTACACGTCAACTTCAAATGGCTTGTAAACAAAGAAAGAATTGACAGAATCACTTGCAACTTTGCATGTGTTCTCAGGACAGTTATACCAATTTGAGAAAAAAAAAGTTTGGAGCTAGCAGTGCCATCTCTTGGTGAGCGCAGGAACTGTTCAACCAACCTGTAGTAGGAGTACAGTTTCCAACTATAAGTTGGGTAAATTTCATCAGAAATTAATTTGGGTGTACAAACAGAATTTTGTAATTTTATTCTGTGTACTAAGCACCAAAAAATTTGCTAATTTTTGTTTTGAAAAATATTTTTAGCAAATATTTTGGATTGTATGGTTAAATTTTAATTTTTTTAAGGGCTGATTTTTAAAACTAAAAATGTTTTTAATGCTATTTCACTTCCGATCCCTTTTTTCAACCTTTGTTGCATTTTAATTCATGTTTGTAAGTAAAAGTTTTAATTATTAGAAATAAAATTTCCCTTAATATCCACTTTTTTAAAATTAGTATTTTTTTTTTTGCTAATTTTTGCAAATCGGTTTTCAAAAATTTGTAAAATGATTTCCGATGATAGCAACAAAAATTTTATAAATATTCTGTAAAAAATTCTGTAATTTGTAAAATGTAAAAAGTAAAAATAGTTGTTAAATAATAATTTTTTTTTACTAAAAATTAGTACAAAAACAGTAAAGTGGGATTGAAAACCGTTTAAAAATTTTTCTACTTACTTGTTTTCCTGAGTGTAGCTAAAGTCTTTGTATGCCATAATATACAGTGGTGGACATTCGTTTGGCCGCAATTGATTTTTTTTCTCTTTTTATATAATTCTCTTACGATCTACAATAACAATTTATTTATTTTCTCTTGTTTTGTTTACATTAATAGTTGAAGTGCATAAAACAAAAACAATAACTAGCCTAACGGTAAATTCCAAGAAATTATGCATTCTTTAGTAAAATTGTTACATATATTGTTGAGACCTTTGCCTTTGAACGCAGGAAAGAAAAAGTTAATTTTCTTTGTGAATCCAGGGCGTGAGGAAGTGTTTTGATAAATATAAATCTTAAATACAAATTCTAAAAAATATAAAGGTAAAGTTTTTGGTAATAAAAAAAATTTACCATAAATTATAAAGAAATTTATAAGTAAAAAATTTGGGAGATGGCTTCTGTAAAGCGGTTAAATGAAACCGAAAAAAATCTGATAAAAAACTTGAAAAAAGATGGAAATTCATAAAGAAAAATTGCCAAATTAATAAACCGTTCTGAAAAAGTGGTGAGAAACTTTTTAAAACTTGGAAATAATTACGGTATTAAAGTTTGAACGAAAGGATCTTCTTAATTAACACCCCGTCAAAAAGGTTATATTCGGTTTGAAGCCACGATAAATCGATTAAATTGTAGAGAAACAAATAAAAAACATATTCTTCCACTAACCACACGAACTATTGCCCGTGTTTTAAATTCAACTTCATCCATTAGATGGAAAAAAATTAAATCTAAGCTCCGACTAACGAAGGTCTAAGAGGAGAGGCGACTCAAGTTTGCAAAAACACACATGGCCTGGACAAATGAGTGGAAAAAAGTGATTTTTCAGATGAAAAGAAATTCAATTTGGACGGTCCTGACTGTAACAGTTGCTATTGGCATGATTTGAACCAAAATAATGTCGTCAGATCTAAGGGAAATTTCGGTGGTGGAAGCGTCATGGTGTGGGGAGCGTTTGCATACGATTTTAAACTTCCCATATGCCTTATAACCCAAGAATGAACTCAGAAATGTACATAAATCTTTTGGAAGATGTTCTTATTACAAAACTGGATGAAATTTCAAACGAGGAGTAAGTTTTTCAACAAGATAACGCAGCAATTCATGTTTCTAGGCAATGTAAGGATTGGTTTGCATCCAAAAACATAAATTTGTTGCCATGGCCGGCATGTAGTCCGGATTGTAATCCAATCGAAAATCTCTGGGGAATTCTTGCATCCAAAGTTTATGAGAAAGGAAGACAGTTTTTGAGCTGAAAGCTAAAATTAAAGAATGCTGGTCTATACAAACACGTCAAAATTTAATAAACTCAATGCCAAACAGTATATTTTGTGTAATACGGAATGAAGGTGGCCACACTAAATATTAAAAAAATTTAATTTTGTAAAATAATTATCATTTTTTATGTAAAATTTTAGAAGTGCGTTTAAACGAATGTCTCTCTATATTTTAATTTCTTTAGACATATTTTTAATTTAAGTGAAATACTATTTATGTTTTTGTTTTATTTTTAAGCTATTACAACAATAAATCCGATAACAAAGTCAGATTTTCGAAAGTTTATTTATTTTCTTAAAAATAAAAAAAAATATCGTGCGTCCAAACGCATGTCTACCACTGTATACAATTGTAATTAATATAACAATTCATTACAACAGATTTTCTGTACAGGAAGATGAAAATTTTCTTTAAATTTTAGTAAATGTTGACAAAAAAAAAAAAGAATAATAATTTTTATCTTTTATTAATTTATTTTAAAACTTTACTATTTATTGATTTATATCTGAATGTTTTTTCTAATTACTTATATTTGCCATTTAAAAATTTAATTATTTATCTAACGGGCAAAACAAAACATTTCGAATGCCAATTAAATTGTTTTATTTGTTTCAAAGTTAATATCATTAAAAATCTAAATATACATTTGTTTATAAAGAAAATCAATTAAATATAATTTTCTTTTTTTTAACTTAAGAACATTGAACTTGTTCTTTATAATTTGTCTAGCTTTTTTTTTTTTTTTTGTAGACAATACTATGAAGGGTATATTTATTTTAAGTTTATTATTGTAGTGTATTTTATTTAAAATTAAAACTATTTTTATTTTATACCTTTTTACATATAATTTAATAAATTTTATTTATTTTTCTTTACAGGTGAGTGGCATTTTGAAAATTTAACAGACAACATTTCACAAAAATCAGGTATGTTTTGTTAGAATTATAAATACACCTATGAGATCTAAAATAACTTTGATCAATTTCTCATATTCAACAGTTAAGTGGTTAACCTAATAAAGATACAACTCATTGCTTTTTTTAAATATTTAAAAAACAGTTTCATCGTTTTAGGCACTTTTTGAAAATTCTTTATATATCAACCACCACCGTATAACTTTTAAATATTTTTCATATATAAAAAACTTCAATCAATGAAATTCCAAATGTTTTTTTTTCTTAACCATATTAAACATACACGTGTTTTGTTGTTACCTTCAAATATAAAATAAATAATAATTAATTGAATATCGTATCGCATAAAGGCAAATCATAAAAATACATTTCATTACTAATTATTGAGTGTTATTAATACGTTACAAATAGTAGTTTTTTTTTTCTTCTATTATTGCAATTATAGAAAATTACTTAATAGCTTTAGTTTTAATATATTAACCCTTTTGTGCCCAAAATTTTAGACTAAAAATAGTATCAAACAAAAAATGTATTTTAAAAAAATTTTGAACTTGAAGGGGTTGTGGGAGATAATAATTAGTGTGAAAATTTTTTTTTTTACAAAACGCAAATAAATGAAGTAGGATTTTAGTAAAAAATTTAATTTTTAACTTTGTAAAAAAGTCTGATAAAGTAATTGAATTTTTTCCGAAAAATTGGCAAATTGGCAAATTACTTTTTCACTTTAACAAATAACCCACATATGTATCACATGTATCCTAAATTAAAAAAAATGGGAAATTTTTAAAATATTCATTCCCATGGTTGAGGTGTTCCAATTTGAAGTGTAATGGCACAACTTCAGGTGGGACTATACTAGAGTTGGCCGTCAAAGCTTAAGCTTGAATTCACGTTGACAGTGTCATACACTTAAAAAAGTTTGTAAGTTAAAATTACTGAAAATATAATTTAAAAGAAATGATATTTCATTTAAAAACCGGTCTACTTAATTTTCATTTAAATTAAATGCCATTTGTTATTTATTTTTAAATGTTGATTAATCAACTGACACATCCGTAAGAAACAACTGATATAATTAGTTAAAATAAATGTCAAAATTTTACCCACTAATCCTTAAAAAATAAATGTTTTTTTCATTTATTTGAAATTATTTCCGTTTTTGTATTTTTTGTTTTTTTATACCCTTCACCATATATGGTGGGGGTATATATCAGTTTGTCATTCCGTTTGTAATATGTCGAAATATAGGTTTAAGACGCCATAAAGTATATATATTCGTGATCCTTATGCAATTTTAAGTCGATTTAGCGATGTCCGTCTGTCTGTCCGTCTGTCTGTCTGTCTGTCTGTTGAAATGGCGATCACGACGTGAAGACGCAAGCGGGGGTGCCTATTTTACCCAGATTATTGAACATCCTCCCGAGCAGTTTGGTATTTAAAATGAGCAAAATCGGTTAAGCGGTTCAAAAGTTATGAGTGAAAATGTGAAGGTACCTCTAAATTTTCCATACAAATTTGTACAATTTTTCTGTATTTATTTTTGTTTTCTGTTAAGTAAGTAAAAATGTTATTAAGTCTTCTTCTTGTTCGATTACATTTACTGTCTTACATACTATGAGAATAATATCATTTTAGAGCTATATGTGTGTTACTCTTAATAACTAAGTTAACGTTAAAAGCAACAATGTTAAAGTCACTAACAGAGCAGACCTCTGTAAATAACATTACTAAAACTAAATAACAAAAGTTCGTTACATAAATTGACAAAACATATTCATATTACAGTTCATGCAAAATTTAGTATATACGTATATCATCTTCAGCCCCTATGGTGGAGGGTATTCAAAGATTCGGCACAGCCGAATTTAGCCCTTTTTTACTTGTTTTTTTTAAATATACTCGTACAATACAAAATGTATGTATGCATATGAAGCTATAGAGACTTTTTGTGTGAATGTATTTGTGTATGTATGTGTGTTTATCTTGTAATTTGTATTGAAAAATTTTGTATATATACAACCAAAATAAATAAAAAAACAAATTGAAATTTTTTTGAATATTTTTTTTTGAATCAGATAGCAAACAAAATTTAAATTTGTAATAACTGTTACGGACACAAATAAACCACAAGTTTCCGTTTTGTGGGTAAATTTTTATTAAATTTCAAACAAATAAAAAAAATAAATGAAACTGAAAAAAAATCGATAAATGATAGTAAATTATTTTGAATAAATGTATACAAAAGTAAATATAGTTGTTTCTTTGAAAAATAAATGTATCTTCCCTTATTTTTAAATGGAACGGAAAACTTTTTTATTAAACTACAAACAGTTAACTACATAATATTCTGAGTGTAGCTTTGAAGATTGTATTATATTTTGAATAATATTTAATCGAACAAAATCCCTTTTAAACATTCGCCGAGAATTCATTCTTTGGAACTCATTCAATCTAATAAATTTAATCAATTTATCTCAATCGATTTTAACTTAATTATTAGGTATTCATTCAATTTCTTATTTATGTGATTTACAATTTTGGAATTCAGTCAATCATTCGATTTTTTTTTTTCATGTAGTTCAGCAATTTATTGGGAATATAATTCGATTTTCATTTTATTAAAAAAAAATGAAAAATTCACAATTGTTATTTTATTACATAACAAAAAGCAATTATTGAATTTACAGTTAAGAATCATTAATCAGGGGTGTTCTGCAAAACGAATCCACTTAAAATCATGCGATTTTGTACAACAACAACATGTAATTTTATATGAAAACGAATCATTTTATGTGGATTGGTTTTCCAGAACAAAAAAAAAGTTTTCAAATATTTAAAAAAAAAAAAAATGCTAAAATCGAAAGATTTGTTTTCAAGAACAAACAATAATTGCAAATATTTAAAACAAATTGCTAAAATCGAAAGCAATTGAAAAAACCAAAATCGCCAAAATATAAAAAAAATTAAAATAGCTAAAATCGTTACAATAAAAAAACCGCCAAAATTGGTATAAATCTTTTAAATTAAAAAAGAGCGCCTCGAATTTTATACAATTGCACAAAATTGAGAAAAAAATCTGCAAAATTAAAAAAAAAAAATCAAAACGGGTCCGCTGATGCAAACTTTTTCTCTAATCCTTTTTGTTTTTGAGGTATGGACGATTAAAATTATATCGATTAAATTTTAGCGATTTAAACTATTTTTCAGTTTTCACGATTGCATTCAATTTAGGTGATTTTTTTTATTTTAAAAGATTTTTTTATTTTGACTTTTATTATTGTAAAATTTGCCTTTTTTAAGTTTTCGCGTTTTTTTTTTAATTTTAACGATTTTTTTAGATTTCAATTTTTTAATTTTCAATTTTAAATTTTGACGTTTTTTTCTATTCTGACGATATTTTAAATTGTTCCGATTTTTCAATATTGGTGATTTTTTAATTTTAATAATTTTCTCTTTCGGCGATTTTTAAATTTATTAGATTTTTTAAATTTTGGTAATTTTTTAAGTTTTAGCGATTTTTTTAATTTTGGCGATTTTTTAAATTTTGACGATTGTTTCATTTTTAATTTTTTTTTATTCTTGCATTTTTTTCAATTATGGTGATTTCTAAATTTTTGCGTTTTTTGAATTTTGGCGATTTTTTTTTAATTTCAGCGATTTTTAGAATTTAAAGATTTTTTAAGTTTTTACGATTTTTTCAATTTTGGCGTTTTTCATTTCGGCGCTTTTTTTAATTTTGGCAATTTTTAAATTTGGCCATTTTTTTAATTCTTGCAGTTTTTAATTTTGGTGGTTTTTTTTTCAATTTGGTAATTTTTTAAATTTTAGCGATTTTTTAAATGTTCAATTTCAGCGTTTTTCCGATTCTAGCAATTTTTTCAATTTTGGCGGTTTTAAATTTTACAGATTATTTCCGATTTTCTAGTTTTTAAATTTAAGCGATTTTCTTTAATTCTAGTAACTTTTATATATTGGAAAATCTATATTTAGCTTTTTTTCTTAATCTATATTTAGCGTTTTTTTATGTTTAAGCAATTTTCCCAGTTTTGGTGATTTTATTTGTTTTTTTTTCATCGAATGAAGAAAATTTAGTGTCAAATTATTTTGTACAAATTTGTAAATCGATTGAGTAAAAAACTAGTTTATTGCCTACGATTGATTTTAGTGTTTGAACAAATCGAATGAAGTCTTTTAAAATTAAATCGATTAAGACCAACTAAGAATTCATTCGAATCTTAAAATTGTATTGTACACTCACCAAAAAAAGTCTGTAATGACAACGAAAAATTTTGCTAATTTGAGCCCAGCGATATTTTTCGCTAATCTTAGCAACAAATGTCTGCTGACGTGTAGTACATTGAAATTTTTAGCCGCTACTAAATTTTAGTAAACTTTTAGTAAAGTGGAATTTAAAATAGGTTGCTAAAATCAGCAAAAAAATTATAAATATTATTAATATTAGTACAATCAAATTAGTATAAAAAATTTGTAAGTGTTACTAAATTTTAGTAAACTCAATAAATTATAAAATATAGCAAAATTTTATTATATATTATTAAAATGCCCAAATTAACTCAATTATTTTTAAAGTATAAGATGCTCATTTTTTTGGAATTGCTTTACGAATCCTAATATACAATTTTTTATTTTTTTTTTTTTTTGTCAAGCAGCATTTTTTTTTATTTATTGTTTTTCAAAAAATATTTTAAACAAATTTAAAAAAAAATCAAAGGCAAAAAAAATGGTTAAAACATAAACGAATTTATAATTTTGTTTTAATTTTCTAATTTTTGTTTTGAAATATATCTTTAGTAAATTTTTGAATTTTAAGGCCAAATTTTAATTTCTCTAAGGGCTGATTTGTAGAACTAAAAAAGTTTTAAGTACTATTTTAAATGGATTTCATATTTTTGGACATGAATGGGTTGTGAAAAGTATTTTCAACCTATGTAACATTTTAAAGTAATTTATGTTTGTATGTATAAGTTTTAATTATTAGAAATAATATTTCCTTCAATATCCTCTGTTTTAAAATTAGTAATTTTTTTTGCTAATTTTAGCAAAGCGATTTTTAAAAATTTGTAAAATGATTTCTGAAATTAGCAACAAAAATTTGTAAATATTTTGTAAAAGTTCTGAAGTTTGAAAAATGTAAATAGCAAAAAAAAATTGCTAAATTATAATTTTTTTACTAAAAATTGGTACAAAAATAGTGAAATTGAAATTAACTTTTTTTTTCTGGGTATAGTTTGAGAATTCAATCAGAATTGCAAATCGTAGGGTAGTGTTAAAGTTATCCTACCTTCTGGTAAGAAATGTCTACAGTATTTTCAAACTATTTTGACTTTACCCCACCGTGCATCAGCACATAAAATATAAAGCTAGAATTAGTTATACGTAACGTGACGAATCATCTGATTCAATCTAAGTTAATGCGTTACAAAGTGGCAACCATATGGAGATACGGATAGCCATCCGGCATGGGGATAGCAAGAAATAGAGTTAACAAGAAGCTATTGTATGACATTTCCATTACCAGTTTAAGAACTGAACATTCATTCGCTTTATGTACTTTTAAAAAGAATAAAAATTATTTTTTTTTTTAGAAAAAAATTGGCAGCCCTCAGCCAATAACACTAGGCAACAGCCATTTTGTTATTTGGTTCTAGCATACTTTTTCTCATGGATTTGGACCTACTGAACACGAAAATGAATTTTAAAAATTTTTCTGTCGATTGGTTTGCGAGATACAAATTTTTTAATTTTTTTTTTTTAATTTTTGGAGGTACACTTACTATTTTGAGCATATCTTTAGTCTTCTTTGACCTATTTTATCCTACTACTACTCAAATTAAAGACAATTGAGCCGTCTACAACTTATTCTCAGAAAATTTTCAAATCGGGTTAGTAGTTTTGATGTTGGCGGCTTAAAAAGGTTAAAAAACTGCGTTTTTTTAGTAAAAATGTGGCTGAAAAATTCATATAAAAATTCATATAAAATGTAAAACGCGATGTTAACAGCGATTTTAATTTTTTTACGTATAGCTGACACTTTACCAAAGAAAATAAGCCCTTACTTAACAAAATCTGATGACAAATGGCCGACTTATTATTTTTTTGGTAAACGACCGAAATTCCGCTATTTCACGATTTTTTGATTTTCATTATTTGCACAGCTTACCTACCCAACGCAAACGAATAAATACATTTGAACTTAATTTAAAATAAACAAAGTAGTCTTCGTATATTTTTTTTTAATTTATTTACAGCACTACATGCTCAATGTATCGCACAATTAGCTAAACTAACGAAATTAAACTAACTAATTAAATTAAGCAAATCAACGCACAAAAAAATGAGTAAAAACAAAGATATAAGTGTACATTTTATGCCATGTGGAAAAACTGCTGACTTCTTCTTTGTTTTTTGTGTTCGCTGCAATCGGTCTCACGTATTAGCGTCCAAATATAGTCACCCATCATAGCCGTGTCATAGTTGCCCTGATAGCGTCGTTCCATAGCCTTCAATTCCTGATGAAAGCGCTCGCCGTGTTCGTCGCTCACGTCTCCTAAATTCTCAGGGAAAAAATCCAAATGAGAATCCAGAAAGTGTATTTAAGTTTTCCACAACAAGCCTGAAGGAATTCCATGCTGCGGCTTCGATGGGTGATAACAGCTTTGGGAATTTTTCATCTTTCAACATTTTTTTTATCTCGGGTCCTGCGAAGACTCCTTCTTTAATTTTTGCCAGCGAAAGGTAAGGGAAAATTGACCGTAAATAGGCAAAAGCTTCACCTTCTTTGTCTAATTTTTTGGCAAAATTTTTAATCAAACCCAATTTTATGTGCAGCGGCGGAAGTATTATATTTTCACGGTTCTCTATTAGTGGTTTGCGCTGAACATTCGCTTCTCCAACTACAGGTTTCGTTCGTACCGGCCATTTTTTTTTTATATAATGCTGATCATCAGCGCGGCTATTCCAAAGGCACAGAAAACAGCAATGTCGCGTATAGCCTCCTTGGAGTCCACACAGAATGGCCACAACTTTAAGGTCGGCGCATATTTTCCAATTGTATTTCCTATACTCTATGCATTTCAGCAAAATGTCCATAGTTTCATAGTTCTCCTTTGAATGAACCGCATGAGCAATAGGAACAGATGGCTTTTCATTCCCATTATGTAAGAGAACTGCCTTCAAGCTCTCTTTGTTGCTGTCAATAAACAACCTCCATTCGTTGGGGTTGTGAATTTGGTGAAGCTCTTGGAACAAGCCTGAAATGTCGCTGCAAAAACATATTTGGTCTTTCTTTGTATAAAATTTTGCATACTCCTTGTGACGGTTTCTGTACGCTGATACTTTCACTTCTGAAGCCGCAAATCCACACTGTATCATCCGAGACGCAAAAAGTTCGGATTTCTCCTTAGTGAGACCAAAATCGCGCACCCAATCGTTTAGTTCGGCCTGTGACAGTAATTTTCGCTTTGCACCCGGCTCAAATTCGCTTGCATTTGACTCAGACTCTTCTTCTGACGATTCTGCTTTTTGAAGAGATGCACCAGGGCACACTGGATATGGCACATCATGCGAATGTGGTACTGGAAGCGCAAACGATCCCACTTGAGCGTAGTTCCATTTAAAAAATCTTCCTACCCCACTGTTTGTGGTGAGGCAATAACAGTCTGTGGAATGGCATAGCGGCTTTTTCCACATCATTGGTGTATCGAATTTCATATGGCGGCTAAAATTAAAATAAATTACTATATTCGCTATGTATAATGTGTTTAAATAAAAATTCTTACCTTCCGCCAGCTGCCCAGTTGGTTAAGATTATATAGCAAAGATCACACAGCGACTTAGGTGTCCATGGTTCTGTGATATTTGGTGAAATACCAAAATAATTCAAATAGTGCAATTGTACTGCTGGAGTAAACTTGTGTGCGTGATTTTTTTTTATAAACTGGCCACAAACATTGCAGAAATTGTCTGGATCGTTCAAACACTCGAACACACGTTGTCTTTTACTCATTGTCTTCCTTGCGTTTTCTAAATATTAACTTCTTTACACTTTCACAGACAGTTTTGAAATGCAATTGATAACCGTGTCTCCTTATGTTTAAATATGTATGAGCATGTAGTGCTGTAAATAAATTAAAAAAAATATACGAAGACTACTTTGTTTATTTTAAATTAAGTTCAAATGTATTTATTCGTTTGCGTTGGGTAGGTAAGCTGTGCAAATAATGAAAATCAAAAAATCGTGAAATAGCGGAATTTCGGTCGTTTACCAAAAAAATAATAAGTCGGCCATTTGTCATCAGATTTTGTTAAGTAAGGGCTTATTTTCTTTGGAAAAGTGTCAGCTATACGTAAAAAAATTAAAATCGCTGTTAACATCGCGTTTTACATTTTATATGAATTTTTATATGAATTTTTCAGCCACATTTTTACTAAAAAAACGCAGTTTTTTAACCTTTTTAAGCCGCCAACATCAAAACTACTAACCCGATTTGAAAATTTTCTGAGAATAAGTTGTAGACGGCTCAATTGTCTTTAATTTGAGTAGTAGTAGGATAAAATAGGTCAAAGAAGACTAAAGATATGCTCAAAATAGTAAGTGTACCTCCAAAAATTAAAAAAAAAAATTAAAAAATTTGTATCTCGCAAACCAATCGACAGAAAAATTTTTAAAATTCATTTTCGTGTTCAGTAGGTCCAAATCCATGAGAAAAAGTATGCTAGAAACAAATAACAGACAAAAGTTTGTTATTTGTGACCTAGTGTAATTATTAATTTCCTTTTGAACTGAAATTATCGTTTTGATAACAACTAACTATCATGTTATGTATTTGTGCAATTAAATCTCAATAAATGCAATGCTGCCCATTGGCCGCACAGAGGCTAAAAGGGTTAAACTAACACACATTGTATATGATTAATATTTATACAAAATGATTTATAAACTGTTGAAATAAAATTAAATATGATATTGAAAAACTAATCATGAATGTACATAGAAGAAAAAAAATAAATAAACATTAAATACCGACAAAAAGATTATTCATAAATTTTTTATATTTTGTATGAAATTTGTAATTTAATAATGATTGATTTGAGTTTTTTTTTATAACGGCGATAAAATGTTTGATTTTGTAATTTTATTATTTAAATGCATTAATTTGATACAGAAATTCGTTAATTATTTATTTCCAAGGCCTTTTTAAATCTTAATAAAATAAATTACAATGAAAAAAGATTTTTATAATTGTCATTTTGTTAAAATTGTATTTTCTTTTATTGTACAAGTTGTACACTCACAATATATTTTACGTTACGGACTGTTGTTTATTTAAAAAGTAATACGTAAAGTTTGTTTTTAAATGAAGAATCAATTGAAATTCATAGAAATATATTTTTTAACTATTTGAATCAGTCATTCAAAAAACAAACTATAAAAATCTACAGACATTCAATAGGAGTTGATATTTTCAGTTAAATGTAAAATTTTATGTTTTCTGCTTCAAAAAATAGAAATTCATATAATTCCTTTTTGTTTTTTACCAAAATAGTTTGCATATACACAAAATTATTTCAATAAAAATTACAAGAAATTATTCAAATATACATACACACAAAGCCAATAAAAATATATACATCTGCATGTGTTATGTTCTGTTTTGTAATTACACACAAATATAAAAAATTTCAATTTTAAAAATAAACCACAAAAGTTGTTTTTTCTAACTTTTTGTCAGTAAAAAATTTATGGTTATTTTAAACGACTTTCTAGTGTTTTTACTTTTGTCGATTATTAAACAATGATTAAAAATAAACAACAAAATGGGTTGAATATTATGGAAAATCAGTAGTCCTCTTTTTGACTGTATTTTCGATTAATCTAATATGTATTTTCAGTTGTTTTCAACGAAATAATATTGTGAGTGTATGTGACATTTAATTACTTAATTTATACAAAAAAAATATATATTTAAAAAAAAAAACACGCCCATACATTTTCATTTAGAAAAGTGGTTTTCAACTTATTACATGAAAAAGAAACCTTAACATTACGTATACACTTAATTTAAAAGCATCAAATGAATTAACATGCTTTCATTTGTTTTTTTATTCTCATTTATTCATAAGTATCTAAACCATAAAAAGCTGGCTTAAATATGAAAAATAAATATTACCTAACAAAAATTTTAAATAACAATCTAAGGCCTTTTGCTAAAGAAAAATTCACTGAGTACACAGTTCAACACAAAAAAAAAAAAACAAGTAAAAAAGGGCTAAATTCGGCTGTGCCGAATCTTTGAATACCCTCCACCATAGGGGCTGAAGATGATATACGTATATACTAAATTTTGCATGAACTGTAATATGAATATGTTTTGTCAATTTATGTAACGAACTTTTGTTATTTAGTTTTAGTAATGTTATTTATTTAGTTTTAGCAATGTTATTTACAGAGGTCTGCTCTGTTAGCGACTTTAACATTGTTGATTTTTACGTTAACTTAGTTATCAGAGTAACACACATATAAGCTCTAAGAATGTTAATCGAACAATAAGAAGACTTAATAACATTTTTACTTACTTAACAGAAAAAAAAAAATAGATACAGAAAAATTGTACAAATTTGTATGGAAAATTTAGAGGTACCTTCACATTTTCACTCATAACTTTTGAACCGCTTAACCGATTTTGCTCATTTTAAATACCAAACTGCTCGGGAGGATGTTCAATAATCTGGGTAAAAATAGGCACCCCCGCTTGCGTCTTCGCGTCGTGATCGCCATTTCAACAGACAGACGGACAGACAGACAGACAGACGGACATCGCTAAATCGACTTAAAATTGCATAAGGATCACGAATATATATACTTTATGGGGTCTTAAACCTATATTTCGACATGTTACAAACGGAATGACAAACTGATATATACCCTCACCATATATGGTGGAGGGTATAAAAATACGAGGTTCCGACGATTGATTCTTGTTAAGGAGACAAAAAAAAATTATACGTGTGTCGGCGTTTTGATAGTTTACATCGGAATTTCATTTTAGAGGCGGTTAAAGTTTTCCAGTTCTGAGGGTCAATTCTCGTTCTGTGATAATGTGAAATGAAAAAAAACTTTTCATTTTCGTTTTCATAAGCACTTTTCACTCGAACTTTTCACAAATACATAAATTGCGATTCTCGTATGTATTATGAAAAAAATGTTTCATTTGCACTGTACCCATGAAAATTTTGTAACTGTGTTATCCAAAATTTAAAGCAAATGTCAAAACAGAGAAAAACGTAAACAAAAGAGAATTAAGTTCGTAAAATTTATTTTAAATAATTATATAAAAATATCTGGATTAATTGTATTATTGGATATTACTCAAAGAATTCCGGATGAACAAAGGTAAGACAATGATGTTACAAGCATTTCATTGCAGTAAATAATTTAATAACTTATAGGAATTTTTTGAGAGTGCTAAGACGCATACTTCGTGCTGACCACAATGCATTCGAGATGACAACCGACAAGCGCTTCATGGATTAATATCGGCTTTCTTTAAGTGAACTATATTTGGCGCGCGTATGAAGTCTAATATTAATTAAAGAAAAAAAAAATTAAGGCTCGCCGCTAATTCGTTACACTTTTCGTCTCTAAATTTGGCACCATCTGCAGTTACAAATCTGTAAATATGGGATTAATAAGTGTGATTATGTTTATTAAGCTACTTACTTATCGTTTGCAATGTCCACATGCTTTTCTTAATAATTAATTTAATACTCCTTTGGCTTTCACTGGCACGCTTTCCTCTCACAGTCTTCTCCATATTTATTTCACTTATAAATAGTCTGTGTAAACAATTTTTTCATATGAAAATATTTTGACAGTTGTTTGCACTGTTACACAAAACAAGAATCGCCAGTGCTGTGCAATCGTGAAAAAATCTTGTTTCGTTCCACTTTTTTTTTTTCATATGAAAACGTTTTGATATTTCTTTACATTTTTTCACAGAACGCGAATCAAAAGTACTATGAAAACGTGAAAAAACTTTTCATTTCACCGTTTCACAGAACGAGAATTGACCCTCTGGTCTGTTCTTGCAGCATATCGGTATATAAATTTATGTTTTCATTGCATCTGAAGTGTAGGGTATGTTCAGCAACTTTGTTGATAATGGTATCGTAAATATTTTTTGTAGAACATATAAACCCTCTAACTCCCCTCACAAGGGCATTTTTTGGCTTTATTCTAAAAAATTGCATAAAACAACCCAAAAAAGGGGAAGAACGCGTCAAATTTTGGGATGACCTACATATTATGTATGTGATCCCAAAATCTGACATAATATGTAGATCATCCCAAAATCTTACAGGAAATCTGATGAGCAGTCTTGAATTTGATAGGTTTTTGGTGTTTTGGGTTTGAGTGCGTTCTGACATATACTTCTGACCAACATTTTTGCAGAACATTTCATCCCCGCCCTTCCCCTTTTTCGGGGTGTTTTTTACAATTTGTTAGAATAAAGCCAAAAAATGCCGTTATGAGGGGGAGTTAGAGGGTTTATATGTTCTACAAAAATATTTACCATACCATTATCTACAAAGTTGCTGAACATACCCTACACTTCAGATGCAAAGAAAACATAGATTTATATATCGATATGCTGCAAGAACAGCCCAGAGCTGGGATTTGGATATCTCATAAAGGCAAAGCAGCGGCCCAAACTACAATGGAGAAGTAAAAATTGCTTTAAAAATGTTCCACGTTTTTCTCTTTTGGTTTTCTTTCACATTTGTTCCAAAGGATTGCGTACCAAATAAAAGTTATTTAGAAGATCTATTACATAAAGTACTTAAAATATTACAAGGTTTTCAAACCAAAAAGTTTTGAATAACTTTGAAACTCATTTTTAACCCCCTCGTAAATTATTTTTTTCACTCGAAATTTAAAGGCCTATATATCGTAATTTAAATTCTAAAAATGAATAATTTCCTAGCATAAATATCAACTTGGACCTTCGAAGATTGAATTTTATTTTGAATGAATTCCCCGAAAATTAAATTTTTTAACATTCGCAGATTATTCATTAAATTGAGTTCATTTGATCGAATTTACGTCTATGGAATTCAATCAACTTATCTCATTCGATGTTAACAAACATTGAATTCAATCAATAAAAATTAATTCCATTTCTTACTCATTCGAGTTACAATTCGGGAATTCAATCAATCATTCGATTTTTATCATGTGATTGATTGAGCAATTTGCGAATGACATTAGATTTTAACAATTTCTTACAAATACAAGAAGAAAACAACTGAAAAGAATTATTGAATTCCCAGTTAAAAATAATTTATTTGTAAAAATAAATCGCCAAAAGTAAAAAAAATCGTCAAAATTTAAAAATTGATAAAATTTGCAAAAATTGCCAAATTTTAGAAAAATTTTCAATATTAAAAAAATCGTTTATATTAAAAAAATTACCAGGTCGAAAAACGCTAGAATTGGAAAAACTATATTAAATTGAAGAAAAGACGCCTTATCTAAAAAACGCCTCAATTAAAAAAAAAAAGCCAAAATAGCCAAATTTTAAAAAAATCGCACAAATTGAAAACAATAGGCAATATTGTAATAATCAGAAATAAATCGATGGACGATTAAAATTGTATCTCAGCGATTCAATTCAATTCTTTTTATTTTTTTTTTTAATTTTGGCGACTTTTTTAAAAATTGTAAACATTTTGTAAATATTAGCGGCTTTTTTAAATTTTTACGATTTTTTAAATTCTGCTATTTTTCCTGTATTGGCGATTTTTTCAATTTGAGCGTTTTTCGAATTGCAACAATTTTTAAATTTTGTTTTTTTTTATTTAAGTGATTTTTTTCCAATTTGTCAAGTTTTATTATTACCGCGATTTTTAAAATTTTAGCGATTTTTTAGTTTTGTGCGATTTTCTATAATTTGGAAATGTTTTTTAAATGTTAGCGATTTTTTTCTATTGTGGCGAATTTTTAAATTCTAGCGTTTTTACGGTATTAACGATTTTTTTAATTTAGTTTTTCAAATTTTAAAAATTATTTTATATTTTCTTTTTTAAATTTAAGTGATTTTTTCAATTTGGTGATTATTCCATTTTTAGTAATTTTCTCCATTTTAACGATTATTCTAATTTTGGTATTTTTTATTAATTTTGTCCATTTTTTATAATTTGGAAATATATTTTAAACATAACCGTTTTTTTTTAATTTTAACAAATTTTTTAAATACACAGGCTTTTCCGATATTGGCTACATTTTTTTTTAAGAATTTTTCAATTTGTTTTTTTTCTAATTTTGTTTTTCGAATTAAAGCAATTGTATTGATTTTGACTTTTTTAATTTAAGTGATTTTTTTTAATAAACGATTTTTCCAATTTTGTTAATGTTTTAATTTTGGCGTTTTTTTTTTTTAATTTGAACGATTTTGTTGAAACTTACAATATTTTGGGGAATCTTTAATTTTGGCATTTTTTTCTATTTTTTCCAATTTTGGCAATTTTTTTTAATTTTATAGACTTAATTCCCAAACTTGTAAAGCGATTGAATTTAGTGAATCGAATGATGAAAATCGAATTAAGTCTTTGAAAATTAAATTGATTGAGAGCAACTAAGAATTCATGCCCATGCATAACTTTGTAGTTGCAAAATTCGATCATCGGAATTGAAAATCGACTTAAAGATTGAATTCTTTGGAAGTTTTGTATCTTTCTTACCCGAAGTTTTTAATTTTGCCCCCTTTATGTATATAAATTTAAAAACCAACAGATTCTCAGTACCTTTTAATATTGAAAAATCTTTCCAAATTTTAAGATTTTTTCCTACAGAAAAATCTTGCAGACTCTGAAATTTTTTCTTGTAAAAATTTTCTCATGTTTCGAGAAATTTTTAGACGTAAAAATATAAATTAAGATTTTAAAGATTTCTTTTTATAGATTAAGATTGCGGAACTGTCATTTCTATGTAGACGCAATATATTTTTTTTTTTCAATTTGTGCTTCTGCTAATAAAAAATTTTGCTGGGCTGTGCGTACTACACTAAACGCTAGTTAACCTTGACTTTTACAGTGTCGCAGAAGTAACGCAAAAAACAAATGTTGATGAATAATGACAACGCATATGTTATATGTCTACTTGTCTTTGTTTTTTTATTATCATTTTTTAGTTTTTTTTTATTATTAATTCAGTTCTTATTTGGTTTCATGGTCAGTGGTCATTAAATAACTACTGCTGTACAGTGGAGTTAAAGGAAAATATTTTAGAAATAATTTAGCCAAATTTAACTAGCCGTTCAGCTTGATATGAAATTTAACACAGTCACAAAGTAAGTTCTAGCTTATCGTTTGATCACAGACCCCACAGGTCTTTTGGAAGATTTATTATTAGAGCCCCGTTTTCTTTTAAATATTATAAAGAGATAGAGGATAAGTTTAATAATTGGTTTCGCATTGAAAGTAATTGCATTGCAACAATAAAAAAAAGTCCCCGAAAACTTTGATCATGTTTTGAAGTAGTCTGTACAAAAAATGCTTACGTTTCTTAGACGTTGACAAGATTTTTAAGAATATTTTCTTCTGTACCACTGTGTGCTGCTATTAGCTCAGTAAATATGACAGACAAACTATGAAAGAATGAATAAATTAATTTTATATTAAATAACATACCTGAAGAGTGTAAATACTTTTTAAGTAGATTATAAAAATAACATTATTAAAATATATATTATTTATTAAATTTTGAACTGTTTTACACGATTTTATAAAGTTTTGAAGTTTAAATGCAGTTTGGAATCAATATCAGCAATAAAGTTAAAAGTTTGCTTACATTTTTATTAGCTTTATAATATGCATTGATACATTAAAACAATTTCAAATATATTTGATTAAATATGCATCAGCAATTAGTAAAATTAAAAAAAAAAAATAAAACAAAACAAAATTAAATTAAATAAAAATCAATATTAAAATAATACTTATACAACGATGGTCAATAATTTTATATTCACATGCAATTAAAATTTATGTTTAAAACAGATTTAATAAAAAACAAGTAAGAGCGGCTAAATTCGGCTATGCCGAATCTTATATACCCTTCACCATGGTTGGGAAAAAACTGAAGTTTATATATGGACATATCTGAAATTGACAGATTTATATACGGACGCCTTTAAGAGGAAATTAACCATTTAGTCTGGTGATAAAACTTGGACTCGGAAAGATTTATGGTTCCAGAAAATAGGTATTTAAAAAAAATTTATGTTTTGGGCATTACGTTTTTGTATCTGAACCGATATTTCCGAGTTTTTCAGCAAATATGTTATACTAAAGATTTTCGATCTTTTGCTATATAAGACGTATCCATAGGTCATATTACAGCTGTAGAATAGTGTTTGTTGTTTGTGTATAAAAGGTGAAGAGGTGAAAGAAAAGAATTACAACAAATCGTTAAAAGAAATCACTAGAACTGCATGTGTTTTATTTCTACAAAAACGTTTGATTTAGCTGGCAAATTTGAATTTGGGATTTTATTTCGCTTTTTTATTAAAAATAATTTTTAGTTTCTTTAGCTTAATTTTAAAAATTTGAAGGAAAATAGTTTATAAATTTTTTTTTATAAATTATTATAAGTTATGACCTAAAATAGTTGCACTCAAAGGGAAATTATGTATAAAATTTTCTTAATATATAAGAAATAAAATGGTTTAAAAATCTGTTTATAAATTCTTTTAAATCGAAACAAAAAATAGAAATAAAAACGTTTGTATTTCGTCTATAATTAATTATTAAATGTTAAAAAAAAAACAAAAAAAAAGTCTTAAGAAAATAAAGAAAAAAATGTACAAAAAAAATTAATTGATCGGGATTCGAACCCGCGGCCTTAGAGAAAAAAAAGTATTTGTGACATAGCGTCTAGACAACTGAGCTATTGAAGCTCACACAAAATCATCGTTAATAGAGGTACATATATAAAAGTCTTCGTTCATTAGAGATTTGTTTGGTTTTTATTTAAATGACAAGTATTTGTATGTGTTTGTTGTTTGTGTATAAAAGGTGGAGATGAAAGAAAAGAATTTCAACAAGTGGATGTGTTTGCTAGGCGTAAAATTCTACATAAATATTAAACAAAGGAATTTTACGGAAAAAATTAGAGGTAGTCCTGTTTTTTTGCTAATATCTCAGCCATTTATTAACCGATCTGGCTGATTTTTAATAGCAAACAGAAATGGATCACATTTAACAGAAATAAATAACAGTGAAGTCCTCATCATGTCTAAGTTCTTCGGAAAACCCATTTCAACACACAGACGGACATACGGACATCGTTAAATCAACTTCGCTCTTCATATGGACCCAGAATATAAATACTTTTTAGGGTCTAAGATCAATATTGTAGAAATTACAAACGGAATGACAAACTTATATATACCCTTCCACCTGTGGTGAAGGGTATAAAAACAATCCATGTATTTACGCCTCATTGCCTCTTGACATACGTTGCAACCTATTAAAAAAAAATTACATGTTTATTTTTTTTTTAAGTATTTATTTTAACAAAGTATTAATTTAAATAAAATACAAAATTCAGCATGTGAGTAAATACATTAAATCAATTGAAACATTATTTTTTTACTGGATAAATTTTAAAACATTATACAACTCGTTAAATTTGTATTTAACTGATGTGTGTTGTAATTTATTTACTTTTTACATATGTTTTTTGACATCACTTTTACACTACACTAATGGAAAAAAAGTCTATACAAAAATTTTGCTAAAGTTACTAAATATTAGGGATTTTTCACCCTGATAAAACAGTGCTGGAATAAGAGCAAAAATAAACAAAATTTTAGTTATATTTAAGGTAAATTTTAGTTAATTAAATTGACAATTTACCCTGCTAAAATTATCAGAAAAATTCGCTGAATATTAGACTAAAGTAATCGGAAAGAAAATTAAAAATTTTCAAAATATTTTTTTTCGCAGTCTACAATTTTTTTTAGCAAATATTACTGTTGAATAGACTGTAATATTTCGATTACACTGAATTTAAATTAAATGTGTGTTAACTGAGATGGAAATCTTCCGCTTATACTGGAAGGTTGCCAATGTTCAGACGATCCCTTAGAAGAAGTTATGTAGATTTTGATTAATTACATAGCTTCTAAAGAATTCAGTTTTTAATTCTGATTGCATATGGAATGATTGTATTCTCAAACTACAATTTTTGAATGGGAATGATATAATTTTAAAAAACTTCATTCGATTTTTATCTTGCAGATTTGTTAGTCACCGAGTAAAAACAGGGTTTAAACTACTTAGCAGTCAATTAACTCACTTGACTACTTTTGTTTGCGGTGTCCCTAAAGTAATGTGTAGTTATCATCTTCTCACTTGCATAAAGCACAAAGTAATGAGTGGTCATTACCCTCTTGCTTACAAACAGTCCAAAAATAATGAGTTCCCATTACTTTTTGAACATCGTCAACAAAAGTAATTAAGTGAGTAAATTGGCTGGTAAGTAGTTGATACCATGTTTTTATTGGGTCACTGAATTCAATCGTTGGAAATTCAATCTTTGGGGATTCAATCGATTTGTAAATTTGGGAATTTATTGTTCATTCGATTTTGTTTCGGAATAAGATTTGACTTTCTGCATTGGATTTTAAAATTTAGAAAACAAATAACTACCTTATTAGTTTTTATTAAAGGAAATTGGAGATTTTATTTTAACAAATACAAGAAAACAAAATCAAAAATGAAAAAAAAAAATCATCAAAATCGGTAAAAATTTAAGAAATCGCCAAAATTGGAATATATTGCTAAAATTTAAGAATTGCAAAAAAAAATCCTAAAATTTAAAAAAAAAAATCGCTTAGTTGAATAAATCGACAAAATAAAAAAATAAATAAATTTGCAAAAGTGAAAAAATCGTTATCATTTGAAAAATCGCTAAAAATAATGAAATTCTCCAAATTGGTTAAAATCACTTAAATTTAAAAAAAAGCCAAAATTGAGAAATTACTACAATTCGAAAAAAAAAACGCTCGTTAAAAAAATCGCCAATATCAAAAAACATTACAATTTAATAAAATTGCCGAATTAAAAAAGAATCGTTATTTGAATTTTTTTTTTAAATTAAAAAAAAGTAATTGAATTGAATCGCTCAGATATAATTTTAAGCGTCGACAACTAAATGCACTAGAGGTCTCAAGTTTTGAGTTACTTGAAATTATTTTGCATCGTGTTTATCTCGAGAAGTCTTCAGAGAAAGAGATGGCTATATTTGGCGATATATATATATTTTTTTTTTAATCTTTTGGCGACTTTTTCACTTTTGGCGATTTATTTTTACAAATTTATTATTTTTAACTGTGAACTCAATAATTGTTTTTTGTTGTTTTCTTCTCGTATTTGTAATAAAATAACATAATTGTTAATTTTTCCAATTTTTTTTAATCGAATGTCATTCCGAAATGAAAACAAAATCGAATGAACGGTAAATGCTAAATTTGTAAATCTATTGAGTAAAAATCGATTTAATTCTTAACAAATCAATTGATTGAATTGTCAAATTGTAAATAAATTCCTAATGATTAAATTCAATGATTGCTAGAATCAAATAAAATAAATTTATTGAATTTCTTAGAAGTAAATTTGATCGAATTATTGTAATACCAAAAAATGAATTCTCGCGATTGTTTTAAATGGAATTCATTCGATTAAAAATTAAATAAAATTGGATTTTTAGAGAATGCATTAAAAATAGAATTCAATCTTTGAAGTTCGGTTTAATTATCATCTTGTTATTTATCTAGAGTCCAATTTACTTTTAAGCGATCGGCAGTACGGCTTTCGTAGAGTTAGTTCTTGTGTTCGTTCGCCTTGTTGTTGGTCTATTTTTCAGTTTGGTGAAAGCAAAATGGTTGCTCTGAATATTTCTAAAGTGTGTGGTAGAGCGCCCTGTTATCAAAGTTTATTACTTTTGGTGTTGGTAATGACTTCTCTCGCTTTATTTCGAGCTTTCTCAGATATCGCATTATACAAGTTTCAGCTCGGTTTTTTCTCCCTCTTTTCTTCTAATCTTTATTAATGATCTTCTTGATCAAGCTATCAACCGTATCTTCGTTGACGACAGCAACATTTATCATTAAGTTTCTTTCGGTTGTAGGCCCAGCCCCTTGGAGGTTGGGGGCACAATGCAGATTATGAATGACACACTCAATCGTGAACTTTCGGCACTCTATACTTGATGTTCTCAGTATGTAATTCAGAGCGGTGCGCGTTGAAACAAGCACGTATTTGAGGGAAGAGAATTCAAGTGTCTTCGTTTTGTAAAATGGTGTATCCCTCTTATTATTTTACCACCTTTATTCAAAATATTTGTTATTTTTTATATTATGTAAATTTCAATAATTGGTCTGTAAGGATTTTTGCCCGAAGACCTTAAATAAATAAATAAGAACAGAAGCCCGGGCTTATATTCGGAATATTCGCTTATCTAGTAGAGCACATTAGTTTGTAGTAGACTGTGGATCGTACAACACTTTACAGGTAAAATTCGTTAATCAGTCGTACAGATCGTATGTGAGGTTATGTATGGAACAATATATCGTGCAGATGGCCGCCGCGGCTTTGCTGGCATGCACGCGATCTTTTAATGAAATTTTCAATGACCGTTTTGCATGAATGCTGCGGTATTTCATTAATGCAGCGTCCAATTTCCTCTTTTAAGGCTTGAGTGGTCGTCGGCTTATTCGCGTAAACCATCGACTTCAAAAAACCCCAAAGAAAAAAATCTAATGGTGTTAAATCGCACGATCTAGGCGGCCAATTCTGATCTCCAAAACGCGAAATAACACGACCGGGAAATGACTGATGCAGCAACTGAATTGTTTCTCTGGCTGTATGACATGTGGCGCCGTCTTGTTGGAACCGCATGCCCTCCACATTCATTTCTTCAATTCTAGGCAAGAAAAAACTGGTTATCATTTCACGATACCGAACACCATTGACTGTTTGCGCTTGACCTGCCTCATTTTCATAAAAAAAGGTCCAATGATTCCTCCAGCCCAAAAACCACACCACACAGTGACACGTTGAGGATGCATTTGCTTCTCGTGAATCACTCGAGGATTTTCCACACCCCAAATGCGACAATTCTGCCTATTGACGAAGCCATCAAGATGAAAATGGTCCTCGTCACTGAAGATGATTTTATCGGCAAAATCAGCATTTTCATGTTGTCTCTCCAATACCCAATTAACGAACTCCCTTCGCTGTCCATGGTCAGCTGGCTTCAGTTCCTGAGTCAATTGAACTTTGTATGCATGAAGATGCAAATCTTTCGTCAAAATTCGCTGCAAAGTGGATTTGGAGACACCAATTTGCTGAGCTCGGTGTCGAATTGAGGTGGATGGAGTTTGAGCGACATCATCACGTACAGCTGCGACATTTTCGGTCGATCGACCTGGTCGATGGCGCGTTGTTGTCTTTACATCACTAACAGACCCAGTTTCGGCAAATTTATCCATTAATCTCTTTACAGTTGAGTCTTTTGGAGCATTATTGTGACCCCAAATTGATCGCAATTTGCGAACTGTAGCCGCAAAACTTTCACCATTTTGGTAAAACAATTTCACAATGAGAATGCGTTGTTCATTCGTGTAGCGCTCCATTTTTACTAACCTCGTACCTTCTACTAGCAAACAATAACAATTGTTCAAATGTCAAACAATGACACTTCGAATGTTGCCAGATTTAAAAATTGCGTTCGTCTTGGGACACCCTTTACAAGCATCCACTGAGTGTTGGTTGGTCTATCGAAATAAAAAAAAAATATTTAGCAAACAAAAAAAAAAAAAAATCTGCTTATTTCATTAGATTTTGCCGCGAGGCCCTTATTAACTACTTTTTAGTACTTTTTTCTGCTACTTGCATATATTTATTTCTATGAGTGTATGTGTATATTAGAGAGTGTGTGAAAAAATTGATTATTTAAGCCTAATTAACAGCATCACTCATTTTTAATGATACAACGGGAAAAAAACACAATTTATGTAGGAAACACCTTCATAAATTACAAAACGATTTAATCAGTCAGTTACAGTACATAGTATTTCATGTCGTTTCACGCCTGGTGTATTTTTGTTTTGTTTTTGTAATTGCAACATGTTGTTCTTAATGCAATTTAAATTAAGGTGATGCTCTTTAAAATCTTAAGGTATTTAATTTTTAGGCTTAGGTACAATTATTGTCGACTAAATTAAAAAAAAAAACCCGAGTCTATTACTATTATTAATTACAAATTATATCTTTATAAATATAATTTTTGTGTAGCTACTTTAGAAGTTGGGAAATTTTATTAAAATATGGCTTACATTTTCTTTAAATTTATACGCTTTTACACTAATATGAACAATATATTACGAAATTCCATTTAAATTTGCTTACCCGATTTCGAGTTATGACCAGTACACTTTGAATCGTATCCTGTCCATTCCTTTGAGTACTTAAAAATTTGTGCGTCGGAGAGCTTAAATCAAGCGAGATAAATTTGCTTATATATTAATAAACATAAGCTTTTTCTTAAATTTAGTACAATTTTGCTGAATTTTTAATTATATTAAAATTAAGTTTATTTATTAATTAAGTTTGGTATAAATTTTTTTTTTAAATTTAGTACAGTTTTTAAATTTTAAGGATCCCATCTAGAATGTTTCGATTCTAGTTAAAAATAAACTAAAAACTTTTTTAAGAATGTTTAGATTCTAGTTAATTTTAAACTAAAAACTTGTTTGAAAAATGCCGGTATTCTCTAGACCAACTGTTCCTACATGATTTTTTTTAATTACAACTTCTTAAATAAAATCTGTAATTGGAATTAAGGCTTATTATCACTTGCCGTTGTTCAGTTCAGTTGACCAAGTTCATCAAATAATTAAATTCTGAAGAATTTTCAGACTCTGACGATGTTTTTCAATAAATGAAAAAATACTTTTTCGTTTTGTACTATATAACAAAATACTTTTAATAGATTCCCTCCGATTGGGATGATATTACCGTATACATTAGGGTGGTAGGAATACTTGAGGTTTATGGCCCTTAAAGCAAAACATTGGTCCCCTCGAGATAAATACATTGACATATCATGTTTTATGATCCTACTGTAACTGTAAATTTACAAAGGCACCTACGTTCTCCAAAAATTTAGTTTTTCAAAACTGCCTTGCAAGAATAATTAAGAATCGATGGTCTACGACAAACATTTTTTTCTGGCATGGTATAATGGATACCGGTTTAGCGTCCCAAAAGTGAAATTAAAGGTAAAAAGTGGAGTACCAAGTAAAGTAAAAAGTTTTTGAAACAATAATATCTTGAACAGCATTAAAACAAATTTTAACCCCCTAAATATGTGATTGGGCCGCTTTGTTTCTAACTAAATTCTTATTCGATTTTTCACCTCTGTCTTATATCCAAATTACATTAAAATCTGAGCAAACCGGCCAACAGAGTTCCCCTGTAAGTAGGTATGCTTGAACTTCTCATATTCTAAGATTATTAAATCCTGATTTTAATAGAGATCCATAACAAAGTACCTAGTACTTTCATAATTACTGACACACTGTTGTTAGTCGCCCCCACTGTAAGAAATCCACTGAACATACCTCTCGTTACGTTAACAGTTTTTTGACAACTAGCATTTAAACTTCATTTTTGTGTAAAAAGTTTTTTTCGTGCGTTACTTTAAATTATGGAATGGGGAGATATTGAAAACTGTATTGTCGTAATTGGCCTAAAAAAATGTGGAATGGAAACTGGAGACATTTATCGAACATTGCAGCCGCTCGGGGTTAGTCGTAGTTTTGTTTATCGTGCTCTGAAACTGTTTGGGAATACTGATGGAGTAACAGACCGTCCGAGATCTGGCCGTCCGCGCTCTGTGCGAACTCCCAGAGCCGTTAAAGCTGTTCAGAATTGAATTTATCGAAATCCACTCCGAAAACAGCAAATAATGTCGCGGGAGATGAATATATCGAAAGTATCCATTTCTCGCATCATTAAATATGGCTTGGGACTTCGGGCTTACAAAAGACATACGGGGCATCTACTTACGGCGGCGTTAAAGCAGAAACGGAAGCAAAAATCAAAAGCATTGATTCGCCAGTACGCCAAAAACCGCCACAGAAAAATTATCTTTACTGATGAGAAAATTTTTACTGTGGAGGAGTCGTTCAATAAACAAAATGATAGAGTCTATGCTAAGTCATCTCTGCAAGCAAATGAATTGGTTCCTGGAGTTCAGAGAGGTCACCATCCTCCTTCTGTGATGGTAAGGTGGGGATTCGCCTATGATGGGGTCACCAAGCTTCATTTATGCGAAAAAGGTGTTAAAACTTCGGCAAAGGTGTACCAATCTGACGTTTTAGAAAAGGTTGTGAAGCCATTAAATAGCACATTGTTCAAAAACGAGCCGTGGACCTTTCAACAGGACTCAAGACTGGTTAAAAAACAATTTACCAAACTTTATTTCTACGGATGATTGGCCATCGGGTAGTCCAGACTTGAATCCTTTAGACTATAAATTGTGGTCCGTTTTAGAAGGCATGGTCTGCACTACTCACCACAAAAATTTGGAATCGATTAAGCGTGCACTTATCCGCGCAGTGGACAATTTCCCCATGAAGGTCGTGCGTACAGCAATAGACGATTGGCCGGTCAGACTTCGGTCGTGTTGGTAGGCAAATGGCGGCCATTTTGAATATTTTTTTGTTATATTCTTCAATATTTAAAAAACCAAAATAAAAAGAAAAAATTAAAAAACCTCTTGTTGTTTGTTTTTTATCAAGAAAAAACCGTGTGTCAGAATAATTGAAAGTACTAGGTATGTACTACAATACAAATTTTCTGCAAAAAAAACTAGATTTTTCGAAGTATTTTTTTTTTTTAGAAATTTTTAAATTGGAAGACATTTTGTCTCTGATAAATTACAATATCATACTTTTTTTGATCGGATTTTAAACACTTTTCTTTGTTTTTTTTTTTTTAATACAAAATATTTTGTGGAGTATAATTTCCTAATTTTTTTAGAATATGGTATCAAAATTGTTCCAACAAAACGAATTTTTGTGATATTCTTACCCCCAAAAAGGAAAAGAGGCGTTTTTATTCTATGCAATTTATCACAAAGCTCGTTTAGTTAAATATTTTTTGAATTTTTTCGATATTTTAGATCTTATTAGATAAATTCCAAATCATCCCTTGAACTAAGTACATGTTATAGATTTTTTAGTAAAAACTTTTGGCAAAAAAAAAAAAAATAAAGAAATACACGTTTTTTAGAACGCTGAAGTCGTATTTATTGTCGGTTTAAGCTAATCAGGTCACTGAAAACTGAACTAAATTAAAAAAAAAAAAAAACTATATTCTCTCATACGTAATTCTAGTTCAGTGTGAACTTAATTTTAGTTCAGTGTAAACTTCATTATACCCTACACTACTACGTGGTAAAGGCATATTAATTTTGTTCTGATGTTTATAACTACCACAAATATTGGACTTACCCCCAACTTATAGTATACCAATCGATATAAAATAAAATAGAGGTCGAAAATATAACGATATTTGAATGAATCGGTCCAAACCTGAAAAAGTTAATATTAGAAAAGTTAACTTATTTGGAGGAAAAATTTAAATGAAAACGGCGCCAAAGACACATTTTACCAATATTTATTGTTATCAATTTTTCCTTGAAATTAAGAAACAAATTTTTCTTAAAATTTGGTATAAAATTTCTAAATTGTAGAAAAATTTTACTACTGAGAATTAAATTTTTAATAGAAAACAGTAAAATTTCCTGCTAAGTAGTTCATATGATATCATCTTAAATTTTACTGCTAGTTAGGAAATGTTTCCTTGGTTTTAAGAAAAATTTTATTTTATTTAAGTTCATTAGATAATTTTTTTTTACTAAAAACATGGACTTAACTCCCTAAAAATAAGAAAATATTTTCTAACACCAAGCTAAATCGCACTTCTTTTAAGGGAAAATTATCTTTAAATTTGATAAAAAATTTCTAATATCGTTAATATGAAACTGTTTCTATAATAAAGATAATATATTTCACCATAAGTATTTTCCCACTTTCGAAATACTTCCACTTTGTGAAGACGCTGTTTTTAACAAGCTTTTTCCTATACATTTTGGTCTTTAAATTAAATTGAATTATACTTAATTTATTTATTTATAATATAAATTAAATTTCAGTCAGATCCTTTTCGTCGTTAATTAAAGGTTCTGCTTAAGAGAACTACAGAAAGGGACGCCCTAAGTGACACACGGTATTTATGGCTAAGGAACACTGGGGGTCCTTTGTTTTCTTAAATTAACTAATTTACAGAAATTGTTGCAAAAATTCAAAATATCACAGTAACATTTCTCGTTATTATTGGAAAATGGAAGAAATAGCATAAGTTTATTTTATGGCATTTTTAGCTTAAACTTTAATTCACATATACAAATTTTGACTTTTTTTTATTATTAAGTGAAAAGGGCACTAAGCCTTCGATAAATATAAAGTTTAATAGGTGCAACGTAAATTATAGGAAAGCCATTATGCCGTAATGTATAAAATGTGCTTGCAATATTTTTATTGTGGACAGCAAACAAAATTATTACATAAAAGCGCAAATTCGAAATTTTTTACCTTTTGCTAACAAAATTTTAAAATATATTTTAAGCTATTTTAAGTTCAACATTTAAGACTGTTAAGATTAAAGATGGGCACGTGGGCTATTTTTGACTCACGCTCATGCACGATCACGATCATGCACAATAATTTTATTAAATTGTTACTTTAATTTGTTTTTTTTAAGTATAATTTTTTTCTTTAAAATTAGGAAAACTAACAAGTTGGTTTTTAATTTATTGTGTTCTTTGTTTTTTTTTTTTTTTTTTTTGGGGAAAAAATATTGAAAATGAGTTAAACATTTTCTATCAAAAAAGTCCTATACCTAAAGTTATTATTTCTCAAAAATTATAAAACTTTTACTTGAAAAAACAAAATAATATTTTATCAACATTTTTAAAATTTAGCTGAATTAAGTTACATGAAAATTTTCCCTAGAAATACTCGTAGTTCATCAGTCAAATAAATTTTTATTATTACATAGAAAAAAATTTATTACCTTTTGTTTTTAATTTTCTGAACTAATTTTTAGAAAACAAGTCTTAAAAAATAGAAAGTGGAAAACTTAAAACCTAAATTTAGAAATGGCTTTCTAAAATTTAGTTTATTTTACTACTTGCGAATAAAAAATGAACACACATTAAGTTCAAGTACTTTTTTGATTTAAGTTGGACACATTTTTTGAACTAAATGGGAGTAAATCATGTTTAATTTTTTTTTTTAACTAAACTTAGTTTTATTATATTTTAGTATGCAAATTTCCCAAAACTATGATGTTTTCCATAAAAATTGATAAATTTTTATTTAATATATTTTTTTTCCTAAAATCAATAAATATTTATTAGGAAATATATGAACTATTTCTGAGTATATAAACTATTTTGTTTTTACCCAAACAAGAATTTTTTTTAGTAATTTAAAGTAAAATTTTCTAAGTTTAAATAAAATTTTACTTAAATTGAGGAGAATTTTAAAATTAATTTAAAGGAAGCTTTTGGTTTATTTTTTAATTCATGTCTTGTTTTTTGAGTGTATGTCAAATCAGCCATCAGCTTTTGTAAAGTTTTAAGAATTTTAATAAATCTACCAGGGACCGTAACTGTTATGACTTTTTATCGAAAAAGCCAAGAAAAAAGTTATTTTTTAAGGCAAAAATTAAAAGTTATTTTTGACTTTTATTATTTTACTCAAAAAATAAAAGTTATTTTTTAACTTTTAATTTTTTAAGGCAAAAATAAAAGTCTTGAATTTAATATAGCATTGAAAGCAATAAAACTAACGTATTATTTAATTCATGACTTTTATTTTTTGAGTAAAATAATAAAAGTCAAAAATAACTTTAAATTTTTGCCTTAAAAAATAAAAGTCAAATATAAAGTTATTTTTTGACTTTTATCAAAATAGGCACAAATTTAAAAGTCATACAAAAATTTGCATGTACATCACCTATGTATCATAGTGATAAGAACCAAAATTTTCTACGATCATTTTTTATGTGTGCTTTTTTGATGTAAATTTTTAAAAAATAACAGTTATTTTCTGTCCCTGAAATCTACAACAAATAGATTTGAAGTAAGTCTAAGCGCTTGAATATTTTTCATTTACTGTAGTAATTTTCAAAGCTTTTTGCGCGTGTGTTACAAATTTTCTAAGATTTTTGTTTTCTAAACTCAAATGCTTGTTGTCACCTGTCACACCCACACTCTTAAAATCTGCTTAAGAATTTTATTTAATATTCTAATTTTCTAATAATTTTTTTTTCTCGCTTAATTTATAAAAAAAATAATGATTAACAAATGTTTTCCAAAGAAATAAATATGTTTAGAAAACTGTCAAAATTGCCACAGATAAAATAAAAATTAATAAAACAAAAAAGCAAAATATCGCTTATTAAGTAATAAATATTTATAAAGAAAATAATAAAACTCCGTCCGTTCCACCGTCAGACAATAACAATTATGTATAAATATTTGAAACCGTAGCAATAACACCTTAGGAAATAAACCAGACATTTAGACAGTATGATATAATTATTAAGTAATGCAATCCCAGCAAAAGTCTCACATTACAAAAGCATGTATAAGGTAAGGTATAGCCAAAGGGGTTTTTAATAAATTGATAAAACCTATAGATCCTTAATTCATTGTTCAACTCTACTACACGCGATGAACTCCCAGTAATGTTTGACACATGACTTTGAAGGTAATATGAGAACTATAATGTGTCTAAAAATTAATTAACAAATTTGTTTTAAATATATTTTGTTAAATATAACCTGGTCACGCTGGCATTCGAACATGGGATCACTGATTGTTAGTCGAGAACTATATCTCCTTTGCTGAGCTTTTGCCCCATAAGAATTAATTGCTTGAAATGTCAAGAAATTGTTCTGCTTCGTTCATTATATTGAAAAATATATACCTTATCCTCTGGCTTACTAATTAACACAAAATAAAGCATCTAGGAATTGAATTTATTTTTTTTTTTAATTATTTTTCGTGTATAAATTGTGCATTTTGATTCACTCAAAAAAAAAAAGAAAAGAGCTAAAATGTAATCAAAAATTTCCTTCAAAATAGTTTATAAATTGTCCTCAATTTAAGTAAAATTTTAAATTTTATTTAAACTAAAAAAAAATTTTCTTAAAAAGAATTAAAAATTCCTAAGTTTGAAGAAAAACGAAATAGTTTTTATACTCAGAAATAGTTCATATTTTCTAAGTAATATTTCTTGATTTAAGGAAAAAAAACAAGTCAATTAAATAAAAATTTATTAATTTTAAGAAAAAACATCTTAATTTTTAATTTAATTCAAAAAAAAATTAGGACATAATTTACTCCCATTTAGTTCAAAAAATGTGTCTAACTTAAATCGAGAAAGTACTTGAACTTAATGTGTGTTCATTTTTTGTTCGCAATTAGTAAAATTAACTAAATTTTAGAAAGCCATTTCCAAATACAGTTTTTAAGTATACCACTTTCTAATTTTAAAGAATTGTTTTCAAAAAATTAGTTCAGACAAAAAAAAAATAAGTAATAAATTTTTTCCTATGTAATAATAAAAATTTACTTGATTTTAGATACTGATAAACTCTTTCTAAGGAAAATTTTCATGGAACTTAGTTCAGATAAATTAAAAAAAAAATATTATTTTTTTCAAGTAAAAGTTTTCTAACTTTTAAAAAATAATAATAATAAACGTTTAAATTATTTTCAATATTCTATTCCAAAAAAAAAAAACAATAAATTATAAAAACTAGTTAGTTTTCCTAATTTCCGAGAAAAAATATTATTAAAGGAAACAAATTAAAGTAACCATTTAAAAAAATTATGGTGCATGATTGTAGTTTTTGGTGCGTGATGCAAAAATTGCTCACATGCCCATCTCTAATCTTAACAGTTTTCAATATTGAACTTAAAGTAGCTTAAAATATTTTTTAACATTTTGTTAGCAAAAGGTTAAAAATTTCGAATTTGCACTTTTATGTAATCATTTTGTTTGCTAACTACAATACAAAATATCCCAAGCACATTTTGACATAGCGCTTATTTGCTTCACTTAATAATAAAAAAGTGTAAATTTGTATATGTCAAATAAAGTTTAAGCTAAAAATCCCATAAAATTAACATATGACATTTTTCCATTTGCCAATAACAAGAAATATAGCTGTGGTATTTTGTATTTGTGCAACATTTTTCATAAATTAGTTAATTTAAGAAGACAAAGGACCCCCATTGTTCTTTAGCCATAGATGCCATGTGTCACTTAGGGCGTCCCTTTTTGTAGTTCTCTCAAGCAGAATCCTTAATTAACTACGAAAAGGATCTGACTTGGTCACAATTTATTACGTTTTAGGATATCCTGCAGTACATTTTTTTAATTTGTTTACCTTTTTGCTAATGAAATTTAATTCATGTTTTAAATACATGAATTTAGTAAAATTCAATTTAATTTTAAGACAAAAATGTATAGCAAACACCAAAGCGGAAGTCCTCCGAAAGTGGGAAAATACTTACTCATTGAGTGTAAAGTACTTTAAAATATATGGTAAAATTCATTAACTTTACCATGGAAGCAGGATAAGGATAATTTTCACTTAAAAGAAATGCTATTTAACTTGATGTTTGAAAATATTTTCTCATTTTTAGGTAGTAAAGTTCTAGTTTTTTGTAAAAAATATTAGCTAATGAACTTAATTAAAATATAATTTTTCTTAAAACCAAGGAAACATTTTCTAACTAACAGTAAAATTTTATATGATATATGAACTAATTTGGAGGAAATTTTACTGTTTACTAATAAAAATTTACTTCTCAGTAGTAAAATTTTTCTATAAAATCAAGCCAATGTGCATCATGAAGTGTCAATGACAGGCAAATCCAGCTGCTTGCGACTGGCTAATAGGTATCACAACACTTATGGGTTTATTAAAAAACACTTAGGGGGGTGTTATCCCTAAAAATCCAAAGTTTGTTATTGAAAATTTCGATCGACGACTCTTTTTCCCTTAACATTGTTAAAATTTTATTACAAAATTCATTTAATAAAAAAAGATAAAAAATATTTCTTGATTAACTCCATTATGGAGACTGTTCCATTTAAACGACTATATAATTTATTTGATTAAATTATGTAAATCCATTTTCCGAATTAATTTCAAAAAAACATTTTTCACGAGTCTGTGATTTATTTTTAATCACTTTTAAGAAATAATTTGGTATTAAATAAAGTGTGATATTATTCAATTTAAATTATAATCAATCAATTTTGTTTCGATTAAATAATTTATTTTATGATTTAACTCGTAAAAACTTTTATAATTAACATTGCAGGTAAATTCGGCTACTGAAGTTTATGGATTCGTTCAAAAAACGCGTTCTTAATCTGACATACGCGGGAGAAATATTGACAGGTTACATGCTAATAATTTTTGGTTTGTTCTGTATCATGTGCATTTGCAACAGTCAAGTGATATGTCACGAAACTTTGCATTCCCTACAAGTTCTGCGACATAACACATTGCGATTCATATGCAACTAGTTTTTTTTTATTAATTACTTGTCCTTAGTCCTACTGTATGTACATTTGAGCCAGTCACGTAACGTTTCATTTTACACTAGTTCTGACACACATCACGTAGTGTCTAACATGAGACTGGTTATGTGTAAAATAATTCTAACCTGTTCTGTTGTGCATTCACTTACACCAATGCAGTGATATGGTACCCTACACAAGGTCAGCGATATATCTCAAGTAGCTAAAAAGATGGAAATTACCACCTCCTATGACAAGCCTATGTTAAAGTTACCGGTTACCAACTCGAGGACCGGTTTTTGCCAAAAAAGTCACGTGACCAACTCTGTGACTGGTCCATTTCCCGTAGGGTGTAAATATCCTAAATTTAATAAATACATTTAATAAGGTTCGCCCAGGAGCCAATAGAAATTAATATATACCTAATTTCTTTCAAATATCTTTGTATTTGTATCGGTAGGGTGGGTTTATATAGGGACTAGATTCAAATATCCGATTCTCTTTAAATTTGATTCTCTTTAAATTTGAAGACGTGATTTGTGGTCTCACTTAACATTTACAATCTATATCTCCGATTTTGAGTGTCTACATACTATTTTAGACCAATTCAAAAGGATTGTAACATAAATCTGTAAAATGTCTTAAATAAAACACTAATCCATAAAAAACTGTTTAACCCTTTGACGGTCATGTAAAGATGGTTTTTCATTTTTCGTGATCTCGGTATTATTGGTAGTTATGTCACGAAAACTTGGATCCTTAAAACCCCTCATTGCCACTCATTTTGCTTGGTGTTGTCTGTCTTTTATCACTTAAATAAATAACTACGAGGGAGGGTCAATAAGTCCATGACTTTTTAAAATTCCCCGCCTCTTAACTAAAAGGGCATTACTGCTCCTGTCAACAGGTACATGTATTTCAGTTGACTCATGTCAAAATTTGAACAGTTTGTGTTTGACAGCGTGATTTAAGGAGCAAATGGAATAAAGTGAATTTTTCATTAAGCATTATTTTTTGCAAGGAAAAACATCATCAATCGAAGGCTAAGATTGTGAAATACTTTGGGAACTTTGCATTATCAATTTCAATGGTAAAAAAGTGGTTTACTGAATTTCGTTGTGGCCGTAGACGGAAGATGCCGAGCGTTCTGGACGCAATTGCAAAAATTCACGAAATGGTGTTGACCGATCGGATATTGAAAGAGCGAGGAATTGTTGAAGTCATAGGCACCTCACATGGTTTCAATTTTGAATGATCACTTGGTTATGAAAAAGCCTTCAGCAAGAAGGTTGCCGCGTTTGCTCAGAATCGAGCACAAACGCAATTGTACATGTATGCGTTTCCATGGCAAAAATCCATAAATTAGACTACGAATTGCTCCCTTATCCGCCCTATCCTCCGAATTTAGCTCCGAGGGAATATTTCTTGCTTCCAAACCTCAAGAAATGGCTCGACGGAAAGAGATTTGACTCAAAAGATGAAATCATCCCACAAACCAATACATATTTTGATAACCTCGATAAATTTTATTTTTTTTTTGGAAGGGTTACAAAAATTGAAGAAACATGGGACAAATTATAAAGAGCTCAAAGGAGACTATGTTGAAAAATTAAATGTTTTTTTTTTATCCAAAAACCTGTGTTTCTGTCAAAAAGTCATGGACTTAAAGCCAACTACAATTTTGTTGCCTCAACAAATCACTTTTGGACATATTTACACTCTTGTTTACCTGAACAATCATAAGTGCAAAAACCCCTCAAAATGTGTTTACATTTCGCTCGAAATCTGGTTTAAACCGAATTTCGATCAATATATATTAAGCCTTTTAAGGGTTAATGCGATCTTCATGTCTTGCATTCACGGCTTAAAATGGATGTAAACTTGTGTTATTATTGTAGTTGCTGATGAAAATTTTCATCTTTAATATCCCTTCAACATATTTTGTTTTCCGCTCTAGTCTTTACAGATTTGGTACAGACTTTTGTATATTTTGTTGCAACTCTGTTGTATGTTAAAGAAATGTATACATTTGTAACGAATGTATTTGGTTTTTCAATTATTTTAATGGTATTTGCATATAAATTGTATACTTTTATTATAACGTACAACCACTACCTGGTAAGGATTTAGTAAAGAGTTTGTGCCGATGTTTGTAACTAATAAAAATAATGCACTTAGGCTTAACTTTAAGCTTAGATTTAATAGATTTTGAGTACTTTATTGAGGCTATTAAGCGATGTCCGTCTGTGTATCCTTGTAATCAAACTACTTATTGGGCGAAAATTTGCAGATAAGTTTGCATTTGCCCCATGTTTTCCCTAGTCTTCATAGAAGGTCCTCTCCAGTCTGGGTCATATATTTTCCATAGCAACAACATCATCAATATCTGCGAAGTGGGATAGCGCACATCCCCTCCCCAGGGAAGGGTTCCTTCTCCACTTGTTGTGTACGAGCTTGCCGGGGGGCCCCCGGCTGGGATAACTGTGTATGCAGATGACGTAGCCGTTGGCGTCACTGGAAAGTACCTGGATACTATAAGTTCTGTGATGGAAACTACAATGAGGTTAATTAAACGGTGGGCGGCGAAAGTGGGGCTAAGTGTTAATCTTGAGAAGACGGACTCGATACGCTTTACCAACAGGACCAAAATGAATACTTGGAACACACCTAGTTTGGGTGGCATGAACCTTGTTTTGAAACACCATGCAAAGTACCTGGGGGTATTTCGGATAGCAAGTTGTCATGAAAACTACAATGAGGTTAATTAAACGGTGGGCGGCGAAAGTGGGGCTAAGTGTTAATCTTGAGAAGACGGACTCGATACGCTTTACCAACAGGACCAAAATGAATACTTGGAACACACCTAGTTTGCGTGGCATGAACCTTGTTTTGAAACACCATGCAAAGTACCTGGGGGTATTTTGGATAGCAAGTTGTCATGAAAACTCAATATTGAGGAGAGTGTCAGGAACACCACAAATGCGCTCTATGCATGTAGGAAAATGCTCGGCAAAACTTGGGGCTTTTTCAACCAAGCTCATGCATTGAGTTTATACTTCAGTTGCTAGGCTAATTTTACTTTATGGGGTACTCGTTCTGGGTCTTCGCCCTGGCTATAAAACCTTTAATTTTTTCACGGACGGTTATACATGAGCGTGGGAGTTGGTGCTGCGATCTTCTGTCGAGAGCTTAGTATCCAGGAGACGTATAAACTTCCCGATTACTGCAGCATTTTTGAGGCGGAAGTTCTGGCGTCCAAAATGTCTGCTGAACTTGCGACAATTGGTTTCCATGTTATTTTCTATATTGATAGTCAAGTGACGATTAGGGCGATCTTCGCCGATTTGACATATTCATCGAATGTCCAAGGGTGCAAGGAATCTTTGGGTAGTCTTTGCGCCAGCAGGAGTGTGCACATCTATTGGCTACGTGGTACCAGAGCATTGAGGAAAACGAGGTTGCGGACGACCTAAAGGGCAAAGGACATTGGTGTACCACTTCATTTCTTGAAACGTCACGTAGACTCCAGTTTAATAGCCAGATCTGAGGCGGTTTGGTTCAATACCCGAACGTGCAGGGTGGAAGTCTTACAGTCCTTAGGCGACAGGTCTTCTGTTGTCCTTAACCAAAAGCAATTGTAGAATTCTGGTTGGGTTACTGCTGGACTACGGTTCTTGCCAAGAGAGCGGGAAAGCTGGGGAGTGATAATTGTAGGTTTTGTGTGATAGGACAGAGATACAGTCAAGCATACTATTTGTCACTGTCTAACTCTTGCGTGCTCCAGGAAATGTTGCTTGGGAGATTATCTTTTTCGCGTTCTGGATCAAATCTCTAGAATCCGATTTCTGACACTCTTGGCATTTGCTAAGAGAGTGTGGAGGAGCACTCTGGGTGCCATCCCATTTGACTGATCTTTTTATGCGGGTTATCGTTTCTATCTGGTAACGCTAGGAATCAAATCGGTCTATGCGAGGTCTTTAACCAGCCAGTTCAACCTAATGTAACAACATCAACCAAAGTCGTACCCAAATAGTTCGTCTTCCGTGTCAAAATCACCACTTCTCTTGCACTTTGAAATCGATGAAACATATTCAGGATAAGCTTCGGTCAGCAATCGATGTGCTTCAGCTGCATTTTTTTCAAATTGAAGAAATAAAGCAAAAAAATCTCCAAAAAAAATCTCTTTTCACCGGTCTCGTGATATATATATTTTTTTTGAATCGGTCCAGTTCTTACCTATCACGGGACAGGTTCCAATTCCCAACTGAGCCCTTTTTTCCCGCAGGGGATGCTTTGTTGACGCAAAATTCGACTTTATTTGTTTAAACTATTTCGTTCAATAACGAAGTGAGAATAAATGACAGATTTTTACCCTCTAAAATGTCATATATGTTATTAAAGACACGAACCAGGTGAAAAAATACTCTATACGGGGTGTATTTGGGCCGGTCCTTTACTAGACATTGTCCTAGTAGAGGGAAATTGATCCCTCGCAACATGCCATATTACAAATTTAGCAAGTACGGTGACATTTCCTAGAACATTTCTGGTAGTAAATATTAAAATGAACGATTGCCACTTTAATTTTTCTAAGTGTAATAATAATGATAAAAAAAATATAACAATGATGAAAACGTGACAATAATTTACAATAAATATGACATACAACAAACTTTTCAAGTGGGCTAAATCAAGAAGAGGAGTTAAGAAAAATTATAAACTTTTTATTGCCATCAGAGTGAGTAAGATAGAGAGAGAAGGAGAGAGAGAGAGAGAACAACACCGCTCTTATACACAAATGGGCAGCATATTTTCATTGTCATATTTAAAGATTCAATGAAGTGTACAATATAAGATATGATAATGATGATGATGATGTTGATGACGAAGAACGCAAAAATTTAATATGCAATTTTCTATTTAAACAAACACACAGCCATACAAATTGTGATGGACGATTAAAGTGTAACTTTGAACGGAGGAGGAACCCAACATACCAAATGACTTAAGAAAAATATTATTATAAGCTTACAAACACAAGCCTTAAGACTTGAGAATATATTGAAAAAGGCTATCGTAACAATTGTAGAAAAAACAAAACGGAACCCTCGTGAAAATATTATGTGTGTATGATTACTATAAGCTTATTCTTGCAATTGTAGAATAAGCTTACAAAAATAATATATTATTAATAGTTGAAAAAGAGAAATCATAATTATTTTCTTTAATATAATTTTTTTTTGATTTTCATTTTAAAAATAAATAATAATAACTCATTTTAAATATAAAAAATAATAATTTATTTTAAATATAAATAATAATAATAATTAATTTTAACCATAAATAAAAATAATTATATTTAATATGCAATTGCACGTTCACTATATAAAATTTACAACTAAATGTACACGCAAAACACGTTTGACAAATTTAAATACAAAAGAAAGAAAAAGTAATGGCACTTGTTGTATGCATTATAAGCGTAGAACAAAGACAACAAGACTAGAATGTATTGAAAAATTCTATTCTATTTCAATTGTCATATTGCGTTGTTGTTGTATGTTGTTCATAAGCATACTTGAGAAAAAGTTATGTGTAATAATCTTTTCTCTAGCATTGTTAAATACTGCTTGTGAATTCACATTATATAATAAGCGAAATTAAGAAAAGCTTAAAACACACTATTAATATAAGCTTATTCTCAAGTTGTATTGCAGTTTGATTGCTATAATGGTATATTGGGAAGGAAAGATCTTTGCTTCAACTTATGAAGTTCGTTAAGTAGTTGTTTAACGAAAATACATAACAATGACGAGCTGTTGTTTATTAAGGCATCTTCGTTCAAGCAAAAAAATTGTAAAATAAATAAAGCAACAAAAATTTATTCAAATTAACCCATTGCGAGAGGCAAAAAATTAAAATAATCAAAACTACTAAACCAACTTAAAAAAGTAATCCCTCAGTAGGGAAGTTATATTTCATAGGCGGACCAAATGGACCCCTTGAGAGATGTCAAAAGATTAAACAAGGATATATCACAGTACTTTTCTAGGACATGTCACAAAATTCGGTGGCATGTCAGCCAATTCCTTGACAATTTCTTCTAATGCACCTTTTCAAACGATAAAACTTTAGCTTTTTCTTCACGAGTTAATGATTCTTATGCAGAAATATTCAAATTTAAAAAATGTCTTTGTCTTGTTTTCAATTTTATTTTCTTTTTAATTTCATATTTGACTAGACAAACTATTAGATAAAGATAAACTGTCTTTTTTTAAATATACTACAGTAAACTATTTATGTTGTCTTAAAACACACATTCGACAGATATTTAATACACATACTAAACATTTTATTTTATTATATAAGTTGGTAAATTTAAAAAAGAAAAAACTTTTCATCCCATATAGAACCTAGTTACGTATATTAGGGGAACTCAAAGCAAACAAAAATATTTTCCTGTTCCCTTTTTTGTGATATTGCAGAAAAGTATATAATTTCTTATTGAAACTCAATTTATCTGGAAAAGTATTTTAAAACTAAAGTATGATTTGATTTTGGCCACCACTTGAGGTGACTTAATTTCCACACACACACACACACATATTTATTAAAAAAATAAATAAATTTAAATTTTTATTGGTTTATGTCTGGTTTGTGTGTGCTTATGTTTATTCGTAATATAAACATGACAAATAATCAAATTGTTAAACAATCAAAATTTACATAAATTTTCAATTAAAATGCAATTTGTGCAAAAATTACAAATAAAATTTTAATAAAGTTTGTAAAATCGTCAAAATTTACAAATGTCTTAAAGTGGTAAATTTAATTTGACAATGCAAACTGTTTATTTACCAAAGTTATAAAAGTTCATTAAAGCTAAAATTAAAATTAAAACAAATAAAGAAATACAAATTCTTGTCAAAAAAGTAATAATACAAAAATTAAATTGAAAAGGAGTTTTTATGGTAAATTTTGTTCACAATAAATTTTTGCCATTTTTGTCTGATGGGAAAAAAGCAAATAAGAGCATTTTTATACACTACACTACTGGGTGATGTTAAAACTATCAAAAATATTGGACTTAGATTCATCTTAGAATCACTTTCTGAGTTCATGTAACAATGTCCGTGTGTCCACGTAAATCTTGCAATTAAACTACAGGTTGCAAATATAAAAGAACACGTCACGTGACAGGTCCAGTGGGACTGTGAACGGGCCTTTTGACCGTTTCTTTTATGAAAGGGGAGCGGGCACTTTAACATCGCTTGTCATAGGACGCAGTTGCGCTTTATGACATGTGTCAGCACTGACGCAGAAGAACCTGGCAACACACAAGAATCCGTCGCAAAAAAGTAACCACAAAACTGATGCAAGGGGCACAACTGGGGATGTGTCTGAAAATAGGTTTTCACTCAATTAAATAAAAAAGTAGGGCATCAGTAGACGTCGATCACCCAACATTCTGCTTAGTAGTCCAACGTTCTACCGTGTAAGCTATTTTTAAGCACACTTAGAATATTATGTACGAAGGCGGATCAATAAGTCCGTGACTTTTCGAACTTTCCTCGTAGTTATATGAAATACAACACTGCTCCCATCAAGTACCACCTGTTAACAGACTACTGTCAAATTTTGCGCAAGTTCCGTCATTTAATTTGCGTTTAACAGCTGTTCAAAACATACAACCTCGTGGATTTTTTTTAAATGGAAAAAAGTGAATTTCGTGTTCTCATTAAATATTAATTTTTGCGAAAAAAAATTTTCAATCAAATCAAGAAAAAGCTTGATAAATACTATAGGGACTCTGTACCATCGATTTCAATGTTAAAAAAGTGGGTTACTGACTTTCGTTGTGGTCGCACAAGTACAAATGACGCTGAACGTTCTGGAGGGCCAATTGAGGTCAATACACCCGAAAATGTTGAAAAAATCCACGATATGGTGTTGGCCGATCAAAGAGTAAAAGTGTGTGAGATTGTTGATGCGATAGGCATTTCATATGGCAGCGTTGTTTCGATTTTAAATGATCAGTTAGATTTAAGAAAGCTGTCTGCAAGATGGGTGCCGCGTTTGCTCTCAATTGACCATAATCGTGTGACAACTTCAAAGGATTGTTTGGAGTTGTTTAACCGCAATTCGAATGAGTTTTTGTGGCGTTTTGTAACTGTGGATGAAGCATTACAATTCTCTGGAGACCCAGCAGTAGTCTAAACAATGGAGTTTTCCGGGTGAACCGGCTCTGAAGAAGGCCAAGGTAAGATGGCAGCAATTTTTTTAGGATGCACGCGGGATAATCCACATCGATTACCTTCAAAAGGGAAAAACAATAAACGGTGAAAAACGACCCCACATTGCCAAGAATAAAGTTCTTTTTCATCAAGATAATGCACGGGTGCACACGTGTGTAGTCTCAATGGCAAAATTCCATGAATTGGGCTACGAATTGGTACTTCATCCTCCATATACTCCAGATTAAGCCCCCAGTTAATATTTCCTATTTTCAAACCTAAAGAAATGGCTCGGTGGAAAGAGATTTAGCTCCAATGATGAAATTATTGATTAAACAAATGCCTATTTTATGGACCTCAAAAAATTCTATTTTTTTTGGAAGGGACACAAAAATTAGAGAAACGTTGGACTGAATGTATTGAGCTAAAAGGAGATTATGTTGAAAAATAAATTTTTTTTTTTTTGCAAAAAAAACTGTGTTTATTCAAAAATCATGAACTTATTTATCCATCCTCGTAGTTTACCTTTGGTATATATTTTAATTTTTTTTATACATTTGTTCAAAATAATTTACCCGCATATACCGATTTTTTTCAGTTTTATTTATTTTTTTCATTTGTTTGAAATTTAGTTAAAATTTACCCAGAAAACGAAAATTTTTGGTTCCTTTGTAATTTTATTATTTATAATTATATAATTTTATAATTTATAATTATAAAAATTATACAAAAAAATTTTCCCCCAGAGAAGTCACCCCATAAGAAGTGACCATATTGGGATAAATAAATATTTATAATTAATTTTTACAAATAAAAAAAGATCTTAAGCTCAATTTAAACCAGTGGTCGGCAGAAAGAGAGAATATGAATGTATTAGTGTTTTACATCGTAAGAAATTATTATATCTTTGTAAATAAATGAATGAAGGAATAAAATTAATAAATGAAATTAATCGATAAGAGAATATCCGTATTCATTCTCTATTACAAAAAATAAAAATAATTCATAATAATGATAATAATAATTTTTTGATTGCATACAAGGCACTCTGCCTAATTTAATATTTTTCAAGAAAAAAAAAAAAGTTCTTCCTGCCCAACGTTCTACATTTTTAAATTAAAATGTAAACGAAAAACAAAATAAATACCTATAATAAAAAAAAACAAATTTTTAGAGTGTACTTTATTTCTTTAACAAAACGGCATATACTTGCTCTGTTGAAAGTTAGCACACTACTGAATGAAATAATTGCATTTTTATGCTCTTAGCTGTGAGATTTGTTGACATTCGTGTAGTGTACGTGTAAATTGCCTATTGTGTTCGGCACCTGAGTGCTATGAGTGCCGATCACTGATTTAAACCAATATGCAAATTAAGAAGAAAATATCATTTCCTTTAAAAGGTATTTTCTGTTATTTTAACTTGTATATTGACTGGCTAAAAGCATAGAGTAATGTCAAGTTTAATAGATACCATCATGATAGGTGATCCACCAAAATATGGTGCAAATTACAAAGGCTTGGTAACGGGCTCCACACTGAGAGAAAGCAGAAAAAATTTAGCAAATTTTTCTGATTTAAAAGCGAGTTTTTGCTCTCTGAGTAAATTTCCCTGATTTCAAAACAAATTTTTCTCCTCTATGAGACGATTTTAATGCGAATTTCTCCAGGTAGGTTCTTTCAGATCGGACTTGTTTACTCCGTTATCGGGACAGGTGCCCGAACTTCATCGGACCCCTCTTTTCCCACAGTGTATTTAGATACATAAAACCGTAGATATCTCTGGTTGAAATTTCTAGTGAAGGCTACTTGGCGAAAAAAAAACATGATTTCAAATATGAAGAAAATCCTTAAATGAACTTTTTTTTTGGCAATTTGTCTCTCTGTTTTATGCCTTGTTTATAAAATAAGGATTAGTACCCTTCCCGGAATTTGGACGGTTTGCCGAAATATATTCCATATTATACCTGGTGAAGACAATCATATAGTCAGCATATCCGACTTTAACCCTTCTTTGCATGATGATGGAAATTTCCATCATAACATTTATTGAACAAAAAAAATGGGACTTATATCAACAGAACAGATGTATTGTAAATTGGTTTTTGCTGGCAACATGACTATTGAATAAATCGTAGCACAGCTGTTAAAAAAAAGAACAAGCATCAATTTATAGGTTGTTATTTGTTGATATCATCTAAAATTTTACTATTAGTTAGAAAATCTTTCCTTGGTTTTAAGAAAAATTTTATTTTTATTTAAGTTCATTATATAACTCAACTGGGCGTCCAGAACGTTCGGCATCTTCCGTGCTTGTAAGGCCACAACGAAAGTCAGTAAACCACTTTTTACCATTGATTTCGATGGTGCAGAGTCCCCATAGTATTTATAAAGCTTTTCCTTGGTTTGATTGACGGTTTTTTTTCCCAAAAAAATCCACGAGGCTGTATGTTTTGAACAGCTGTTAAACGCAAAGTAAATGCCGGAACTTGCTCAAAGTTTGACAGTAGTCTATCAACAGGTGGTACTTGATGGAAGCAGTGTTCGAGCAGTGTTCAAGTACTTAACACTCGTGTAAATATTTTCCAACTTTCTGAAGACTTCCGCTTTATGAGAACACTGCTTATAACAAGCTCTTTGCTATAAATTATTGCCTTAAAATCAAATTAAATTATACTAAACTCATGTATTTAAAATACAAATTAAATTTCAGTAGTAAAAAGGTAAACAAATTAAAATAATGTACTGCAGGATATCCTGAAACGTAATAAATTGTGACAAAGTCAGATCCTTTTCGTAGTCAATTAACGGTTCTACTTGAGATAATTACAAAAAGGGGCGCCCTATGTGACACACGGCATCTATGGCTAAGGGACACTGGGGGTCCTTTGTCTTCTTAAATTAACTAATTTAGGGAAATTGTTGCAAAAATACAAAATACCACAGTTACATTCCTTATTATTATTGGAAAATGGAAAAATGTCATAAGATTATTTTAATCTTTAATTGAAATATACAAATTTTAACTTTAAAAAAAATCCTACACCTAAGGTTATTATTTCTCTTTAAAATTATAAAACTTTTACTTATAAAAAAGAATATTTTATTAAAATTTATAAAATTTAGCTGAACTAAGTTGCAAGAAAATTTTCCCTAGAAATATTTTATAAGTCTTAAAAATTATATAAATTTTTATTATTACGTAGGAAAGAATTTATTACTTTTTCTTTGTAATTGCCTGAACTAATTTTTACACAAGAATTCTTAAAAATTAGAAAGTGGTAGACTTAGAAACTGAATTTAGAAATGGATTTCTAAAATTAAGTTTATATTACTACACGCGAGAAAAAATTAAAACACATTAAGTTCAAGTACTTTCTTATTTTAAGTTACACATCTTTTAAATAAAATCGAAGTTAATTATTTTTAGAAAAAAAAAAATTATGAACCTAACTTTGTATTATATCCCCGCGGGAAAAGAACCTATCCCAGGACACGTCACTTGACCGGTTCATTGTGATAGGGACCAGTCACGGGACCGCTCACCTTAACATGGGCTTGTCCTAGGAGAGGGTCAATTGCCCTCTGTGACATGTCACAGCACTGGTCTAAAAGGACATGTCGTGATTTTTAAATCGGTCACGTGATAGGTACTTTAGGAACCGGTGCTCTTTTCACCTATCTCGTGATATGTTTTTTCGGAACCGGTTCAGTTTTCACCCATCTAGGGACAGGTCCCAATTCCCAACTGACCTCTTTTTTCCCCCAGGGATTTTAGTATGCAAATTTCTTAAAAATTAATATATTTTTTGGATTAATTTATGTATTTTTTTGGAATGTTAAATTAAAAAAATAACCTAAAGAAATTAAAAAATTATTCCAAAAAATGCTAATTTTTTTTTTGGAAATTTTAAGCTTAAAGAAGGATGGAAATTGTCAAATTATTCGAAAAAAAAGCGAATACCTTACTTTTTTAAAAAAGCGGTTAAGGAAAAAAATGGTTAACCGGTTTTGACAACTCTAATTGTTTAATTAGAAACATCTTATTATTGAGAGGGAATTCAAGAAATTTAAAATGAATTCTACTTTCCAGTGAAACTAAAAAGGTCCGTGAAAGGAAAAACTCTGGATACAGCTTTTCATTGGACGAAAGTTTATTAAGCTTTTCATGAAAAATGTAAGCTTTTTCTTTCACTGTACCTAATGCATTTTTTTATTTTATTTTTATACTTTCCTTTAGACTTTTAATATTAATGATTTTGTATTATTATCTTAATTTAATGATTAATTAAAAAGTATTGTTGTAGAGAAAGTCACGGTCACATAGAGATTGGGGGTATGTGCTTAGATTTCCACCTACTTCTCAGTATTATCAAATCAATTGTATGTGTGTGTATTTATCGTTATAAAATATAAAAATGTCATGCTTTATAAATTTTTAAATATTAACACATTTATTTCATCGCTATTTTCATATTTTCTTTTTAATAACAATTTTTCTAAATCTTTTCTTTTAGGTGTCACAATGCGGGAGAAAAAGGGAGGGGCGTTACAAAAACTCAAAAAGAGGCTTTCACACAGTTTTGGAAGATTAAGTAAGTTTAAGTTTTGAAATTTATAAAAACTATAATTTTTAATTTCTGCAATTAGGGTAAAGTCTGGTAAAATGAGAGTAAGCAAAAAATTCTCTCAAAAAACCATAAAAATGCCCAAAATACTGCGAACGCACAAAACCACATTTCATACCCAAAAATAAACGTCAAATTTATTCATATTAAAAAACAGCGTAATTAATAAATATATTTGAAATTGCAAATATATATTTACATTTTCAAATGTATTTTTCATTATTAAAAAGGAAAAGTTGTTTATAGTAAACTTTTATTTAACTTTATTTTTTTTTTCAAAAATGCAAAACAGTTAATTTATTAGCAACAGCTGATGATTTGACAATTTTACCATTTTACCCAAACAAAAAGTACGGGTAAGTTCTGGTAAAAAGAGAAACACAAAAACTCTCTCTCATGAACGCTCGTAAATGTTACAAGAAACGCTTTCTGGTAAGATTGGGTTCCCGCGGGCACCCGCGTACCTCGAACACACCTATTTTTTTATATTTTTGAAAAGCTTTAGCAATTTTTATAATGAAATGCTTCCTCATATTAATTAAACTTTACATTGAACATCAATTCAGAAAGTATTTTTTTTTTCTCTCAGTGTATCTCAGTGTAGGATGCATATTTATTGATAAATTAATTTTATTCTCAATCAATTTATGCAAATGTTTTTTTAATTAAAAAAGATTTATAATAAATCTTTGTCCCATTTGAAAATTCCAATACTCAATAATATTATTATTATTTTACAAAAACTTTTATTGCTAAATAATCCCTTACAAATTTTATGCCTTGACTATTTTTGCAATTCAAATGTATCAACTCAACTACAATTGTCTCCAAATTAAAAATCATCATCATGCTTGCCAAGTGTATCAAATCTGATAAGCAGATAATCGTTTTATTCCACTGGTGTAGTGTGATGCACAGATATCATTCTCATCATTGTCATCAACAACATGATTGTCATTTATGCTTTTAACATAAAACAACACCATATTGAAGTTGTTATGTGAATGTTGTGTTGTTGTTCGAATTTCATCTAAAGTAGTAGACGACAATCTTTTAAGCATCTTTGTTTTATATTTCATGTTTTTATTTTTTCGTATATTTTTCTGTCCAATGTTTATGAATATATCTTCATTGTTGTCTCTGAAGATTTTGGAAAAAATTTATATAAAACTACAAATACGAAGAAACAAAATAAATTTGTTTTGGTGATTATATGAAATACAAGAAAATACTTTTAAACAAAAAGCTATTGGTATTACTTTATATAAATAGGAATAAATAACATTTTATAGAAAATTGAAATGAACAACATTTTAGTGAAAATTCGAATAAACCATATATTTGTTTTAGAATATTGGTTGAAGCTTAAGGCAATTTTTTAGATTTTTATGAAATCTTTTTTTTTTTGTGGAGATTAACAAACAAGTTTTTGGTTTTAAAAATATTCTTAGCAGATGATATTACTTCTATTTAGATTTTACATTAAGATCCTAATTTTCTTTTAAAGCTTTAAATAAAATTTAAAAGCTTTAAAGCTAATTGTCTTTTAAAGCTTTAAATAAAATTTAAAAGATTTAAAAATTTAATATTGTTATTTATACACAGAAAACAAAAGCTGTATTGTAAATAGAAACTTTTGTTGTATTAACAAACAAATTAATTGTATTATGACAAATCAATTTGCAATACACAATTAATTTGTTTGTCAATACAACAATATGTTTATTTATTGAAAATAAGCCAATTATACAATTACTTGTAATGTGTAGATTCCAACAAAAAAAAAAAAAAAAAACTGAATATTCTAAATTTCTAAATTAATGAAACCTTCACACTTTTTTTTCAATTATTATAGTTTTGCTATCTTTAAAATTTCTAATACGCCTTGTGCTTAAGGTTGTTCCTTAATGCCATTAAAGTTTAGCTAGAATTCTTAATCTATGTACATATTTAATATTCCTGAAGTACAACGAAAATTTTGTGTATATAAATTTTATATAAATTTAATTTTCTTTTCTTTGTGATTTATTACCAAAAATTTAACAATTGTCTTAATAGTATACAATATCTAACCAACAGCAAAAACAAGTTAAAAAAAGAGGAATTATTAAACATGATAAAACATGCACATGACGTGTGCAATTACAACAACAACAATCTTCTAATATACTTAAAAATTCAAAGAAGAGAAAAAAAATTTTTATAAAAATTGTATTCAGTGGTAATAGTAGACTACTTTACTGATATTTTATGTTTGACAGAGAGTTTAAAGAATGCATTCTTTTATGAATAAATTTTCACTGGTAATGTCAAACTAAACCTCTAAAAAAAAATTATCTTTCGCAATATTTATTCGTATACAATTTTATATTCTTTAATATCTGTTGTAATATCTAGCTGATCTTATTTAATCCGAAAAATGACAGATCAAATTAGATCCAGCAATATATTTGGGGATTTAGAAAGGTCTAAATTTATCCGAAATATGACAAATCAAAATAGATTTAGCAATATATTTGAGAGCTTAAAAGGATATAAATTGATACGATAAATGGCAGATCTAATTAGGGATTAAGTTAGATTCAAATTTATCCGAAAAATATTAGATCGAATTCTATCAAATTAGATACAAAATTATATACAAACGGAATCTAGTTAATTAAAACGTGTATAAATAAATTAAATTTGAAATAAAATTATTGTGTGTTAGATTCGGTCATGTGGTTAAAAATAAAAATTCAACGTTTATATTTTATTTTTAAATACCAAGCAAAAATGAAGCTGCCAAGGAAGCAATAAAAGCATCACTACTATGGCAAAGGCATCACTTCTTTTCTGATGGTTTCACCGAAGAATTTAACATTAGTGTGTCATAAAATGGAAGTATTCAAATATAACTACTAGCATTACTCATACTTTACTCCAAGGAAGCAATGACAATGCAATGATTAGATATTCTGAAGCATCTACTTTGTATAATTTATGCTTTGATGAAATTTTAATTTATAAGAATGCAGAAAAATTAAGTTAAAGAAGCGAACTTTATGCAATAATATAAAATTACACTTTATTAGTGAAAATAAATAATTCTGGATTAGTGAAAATGCATTTTTGGGCAACTTTGATACATTTTTTAAACATTTTAATGAATTTTTGGACAAATTTGAAATATTTTTGGATAACTGGTTGTACAATTTTGAAACATTTTAAGACATTTTTAAAATATTTTCAAACAATTTTAAATAATTTTTGCACAATTTTAAACCTTTTTGGACACTTTGAAATAATTTTTACACAATTTTAAAATCATTTTCGGATAATTTTAAAATATTTTTACACAATCTTAAAATTATTTTGGAAAATTCTGAATTAAAACTGGATATGGTGTAGTGTTAAATACAATACACAGTGCAAAAATGCAAAGATTGCGTTGTCATGACAGTCTCAGCTAATTTCAATTAAAGAAATCTGCTTGACTTGATTTTTCAAAATTCTAACCTTCATGAAATTAAAAAAAAATATAAAAAAATTATAAAAGTTCATCAGAACTATTTTCACAATAAAATTTTTGATTTCGAATAATCAGAAAACAATATTTTGAATAAATGCTTGAGATTCAGAAAATACACGATATTCGATAACTTATGCTTAAGAAGCAATGAGGAAGTGTTTTTTTAAGACATGTATCGGGTTTATATCCAAATCATTACATTTAAAATATGAACATATGATTTTTTTTTAAGTTCCTTAGAATAACACCAAAAAATCATAAAAGAATGTTAACTGAAGTTTAGGAAGCAATGAAAGAAGTTAGTCACAGAATTACTACCATTTTTTGCGTTTAACAGCTGTTCAAAACATACAACCTCGTGGATTTTTTAAAAATGGAAAAAAGTGAATTTCGATTGCTCATTAAACATTATTTTTTGCGAAAAAAATCTCAATCAAACCAAGGAAAAGTTTGATAAATACTATGGGAACTCTGCACCATCGATTTCAATTGTTGAAAAGTGGTTTGATGACATTCGTTGTGGTCGCACAAGTACAAATGACGCTAAACGTTCTGGACGGCCAACTGAGGTCAAGAGGTAAGATAGCTGTCTACAAGATGGGTGCCGCGTTTGCTCTCAATTGACTATAAACAACTTTAAAGGATTGGCAAAATTCCATGAATTGGGCTACTAATTGGTACCTCATCTGCCATATTCTCCGGATTTAGCCCCTAGTGACTATTTCCAAACCTAAACAAATAGCTCGGTAGAAAGAGATTTAGCTGCAACGATGAAATTATTGATCAACCAAAAGCCTATTTCTTTTGACGGGATACAAAAATTGGAGAAACGTTGCACTAAGTGCATTGAGCTAAAAGTAGACGTAATAATATTTTTTTTTTTTGCAAAAAAAAACTGTGTTTTATTCAAAAAGTCACGGACTTACTGATCCGCCCTCGTATGTCTGTGAATTTTTTGCCCTTAACCCGAATGTAATGTAAGCCACCAAATAAGAATTGCTCGCAATAATTGCATGCAAAAAAGTCACCGTCTAATTTGAATCTTACCGGTGTCCCTTCTATTGCACCACCTAAAGTTTTTTAATTTATTTTTTTTTAAAGTTTTCTTACTTTTCAAATATCCAAATTTGTTACAAATCGTAGAGTTCAATTTGGAATACCAAGGATGTATTTCAAATTGAATTCTGAGATATTTTTATAATCTGTCTGACTTATAATTTTCATACCCATTAGTTTCCTTTTAATTGGAATTTATAGTCAAAGTCGTAATCAAAGTGATGGCACATTGAAAGACATAGTTTTCAGACGTAGTTAAAGACCTAGTCAAACACATGGTTAAAATTATAGTCAAAATTATGCACATAGTTTATATTAATATCGCAGTAATCATCACAGTTAAAGTCATATGCAGCAAAATTAGTCCAATTTATCATAAATATTGTACTGCCTGATAAAACAGAGCATTTTAAATTTTTTTAAGAAAAACTTGCCCAAACAACAAAATTTATGATTAGACTCCCAGCAAAATCAGGGTTTCAACTACATACTTACCTATTACTCGCTTAATTACTTTTGATTTTTTTACTTACAAAAAATCTTTAAGTAATGGGTGGTCATTACCCCATCACTTACAAACAGCCAAACAATAATGAGTATTCGAGTAAATAGGCTGGTAAGTAGTTGATACCATGTTTTTGTTGGGTTAGACTCAATTAGATCAAGTTACACCGCGCTTAGATCTCCTGTGCTGCCTAGTGTTCCCAAGCGTTTTAGACAACCAATAAATCGAATTAATCTGTTAGGCGAATTACCCCATATGCCAGAAGGCGACATGAAGCGGTCACCCAGAAACCTAAGTCTGTTATCACAAAGCCTTGAATAAAAAATATGCTTTGACGGATTCAGATTCAGATTCTAAATCACAAAACCTAAAAATATTAACCCTGCTTGTGCAAGTTAATGCAATTTTCTTGAAAGCAAAATACAAAGTGGGACAATAATTATCACCCTATAGGAAAGTTCTGCCATTTTTGCAAATGATTGGCGTATGCCAATTTGATTTTGACATGCGAAATTTATAATGATTAATAAAAAATCGGCATACGCGCAATAAATCGTCAAAATTGGTCATGAGCTATGAGGCTCATTTTTATCTCAACTGTCAATAAGCAAAATTTTCGGTTCTGGGGGAAGAAAAATCCACGCATAAGTCATAAAGCATCACTACACCCTCTCAAAGTCAACGTGTGGTGTGCAGTTACGTCAGAAAAGGTGATTGGACTTAATTTTTTTTTTCGAAAGAGCCCAGCGCAATGCTATTACGGTAAACGCGGCCACTATAAGGTCCTGCTGACTAAATTTTTCTTACGAAGAGTTTACGATGTGGATTTGAAGGACATGTGGTTCCAACAGTACGGGCCACTTTCGATACTGAACGCAACACAATGCATATTTTGAAGGATGCCTTCCCAGCGCGTGTATCTCGCGTTTCAATGGTTTGACATGACCAGCCAGATATCCCAAATTTACTATCCCGGACTTCTTCTTCTGGAGATATTTAAAGTCGTTAGTTTACGCGAAGGAGCGGGGCTTCCTTGGAGGAGGTTAAGAACAACAAAAAATGTTGCGCACTGTTATCCAAAATGTAATCAAAAGAGTCCAAATTTGCATTAACGTCGACGGCGGCCATTTGTTGGACATAATTTTCCACAATTTATTGAAACAGTTAAAACCCAAATGAGTTTTCACTTTAAACAAAATATATAGCGATAAAAATCAGATAAAAGTTTTTGGCTCACCCCATGGGTTCTTCAATAAAAAATATTTAAATTTTTTACGTGTTATTTTACACATAGTTCTGAAATTTTTAAAAATAGAAATGTCATCAATCGGTAGCCTAGAAAAAAAAATTAAAAAAGTAGATTTCCAAGTTTGCTCAAATGTGTATTTCGGGAAAAAATAGCCAAAATACATAATTTTGCTATGTTTGACCCCATCTCACCTTCACCATTTTTTACAAAAATTAAAAAAGTTTTACAAAATATACACAGCAGTCATATCTTTTCAAATCATATTGAATTCTTTTACAGCTCTGTTGGTTATAAGTATGTATTGTATTGTAGTATATGGTTGGATAACATGGTACATGAAGCTGTACGTGGTGCTAATCTAAATTTCATGAGGCTCATTGCCTTTTCCACTCATACATTTCTCCATACAATATTTCGGGTTTTGTTTGTGAAGACGCCAATACTACAGTTTCTTGAACTAACAAATAAAATAAAAATAAAATAAAAACTGTATTTGGAGAACTTAATGATTTTCGTATGTAGCTTTGGTTATTTTATTTTTAACAATTTAAGAAATAATAAAAGCAATTGCAATGAATTCCGCCACATACCCTCATAATCCTCCACCATTGTATGTTGGATGTATGATGGGAGGTGGTGGTGGTGGTGGTGGTACACTGCTATCACTGGGAACTAAAGAATGTTCCTAATATGATGAAGTATAGAGGAGTGTGAGGGAATGGAAAAAATGGCCTGATTGCAAGTAAAATATGTTGCCTAAATTATTAATGAGCCATACGGAAATGAGAGCAGTCGCTCTAGCATCACACATCACCTCCCAATATTAGTCATGGTAGTCGTAGTAGTAGTGGTGGTAACATTTGATTTTTCTTCCTTCTTTTGTGCACTTCAGTGGCATGATGCTGGTGTTGGTATTCATGCTGCTTTGCTACTCATCTTCTTGTGCTTTCTGTATATATTTTTTTTTGTATTTGAGAAATTAGTAATTTATGTATTTTCTAATATTGAACAATTTATCAAATAGATTTACGTAAAAAAATGTTTTGCTTTATTTTAGAAACAAAAAAGAAAACATTCTGTTCTTAGATATTTTTCTTTATAAATTTTTTTTTTTGGTTTTTTGGAAAACGAAAAATTCAAAAGCAAACATTTTTCTTGTTTAAACAAATCACTGTCAAGTTATGTTACACATACTTTTTTTTTCTTTGTGCATGAAATGAAAATAGATTACTTGTCCTTTGAAAGCACAAAATCAAAATATTTTTTCCCATTTGAGATTTTGAATACCCTACTATAGGGTGGTAAGTGTGCAATAAAGTTCTATTTCTGTTAACCCATTTAGCCATTTAACAACAAACCGTACTTTGCTTTTAAAACCCCATTTGGGACACAATAACGTAATTTCGTGCATTGGTGGTACCCCCTGTATACACACTGTTCTAATAAATTTCCTTAACTAGTTTCGAAAATTTATGAAAAAAAAAAATAGTGATTTTTCTGTTTCTATTTCTGTTTGAAATTCTTACATACTTGTTTTTTCCAAAAAGTGCAATTTTCAAAAAAAAAAAAAAAATTATCTGACTAAGGTACACTCAGAAAAAAGTTAGTAGAAAAATTCGTAAACAGTTTTTAATCCCACTTTACTATTTTTGTACTGACTTTTTTTAAAAAAAATATTATTTAGTAAATTTTTTTGCTATTTGCATTTTACAAATTACAGAAAATTTACAAAGTTTTGTTGCTAATTTTAGAAATAATTTTACAAATATTTAAAAACCGACTAATTTTAAAAAGAGGATATTTAAAATAAATGTTAATTTCTCATAATAACAATTTGTACATACAAACTTAAATTACCTACAAATGTTACATAGGTTGAAAAAAGCAATCGGAAGTGAAGATACTTTTCACAACCGATTCATGTCCAAAAATAGGACATCCACTTAAAATAGCACCAAAAATCAGGCCTTAAAACAGTTAAAATTTGACTTTAAAATTCAAAAAATTATTTTTCAAAACTAAAATTAGCAAATTAAAACAAAATGAGAAATTCGTTTATGTTTTTATGCCCCTGAATTTTTAATTTTGTCTAAAATATTTTTTGAAAAAAAAAAAAATAAAAAAATTTTATTCGATAAAAAAAATATTAATTTGTATATGGACAAATCCTGTGTGATGAACGCTACATTCGTACGCGTTTTTGGATTAAAATATAAAAATTTCTTGGTCTTTTAAAAGAGATACCATCAACTTAAACATAGTGTTTAGTGGTATTTAAGTGTACTTTTGTAAGGCATAAAACTTAATTTTTTAACAGGTATTTGTTGCGAAATAATTAATCACAAAGTTTTGTGACGCACGCTACAAAAAAAAAGGAAGTAATTTTTAGCAAATTTTGCATAACAAAGCACACAAAATCTAATACACTCAGAATATTATGTAGTTTACTGTTTGTAGTTTAATAAAAAAGTTTTCCGTTCCATTTAAAAATAAAGTAAAATACATTTATTTTTCAAATAAAAATCTACATTAATTTTTCTTATACATTCGAAATGATTTACTATCATTTACCGACTTTTTTCAGTTTCATTTATTTTTTTATTTGTTTGAAAATGATTAAAAATTTACCCACAAAACGGAAATTCGTGGCTTATTTGAGTCCGTAACAGTTATTACAAGTTTTAATTTTGTTTGCTATTTGTTAAAAACAAAAAAATATTCAAAATATTTCAATTTGTTTTTTTATTTAAATTGGTTGTATATAGAGCAATTCCATATGAAAGCGATCACCCTTTGGACGACCCCTCTCCGATTTTAAAATAAATAGTCTCAATCGATTGCCCAGCAAAAAATAATGTACCTACATATTTTTTTTTTTATAGTGACTGGTTTAATGGTGGTGTACACCACTGTCATGTGACAAAATTGAAGAATTCTTCATAAGGGACCTCATTGAAAGTTGTTTTTTTGGTAAAAAATAGGTAAAAAAAATAAGCGATATTTGCTTTTCTTTAATAGGAAAATTTGCGTGAACTACTGGTCATAAAATGTTTTTTAAAGAGGGACTTAATTGGTTACTGCCAATAAGCCGACCACAGGTCATAAAATGTTTTGTAAATTTTTTAAATTACCAGGTAATAAATATTTCGCCATATTTATGGAAAATCCGTGTTTTATGACTTGTTTCTGCACGTGTCATTTTAGGCGAAATATTTATTACCTGGTAATTTAAAAAATTTACAAAACATTTTATGACCTGTAGCCTCAGTCGGGTTTGGTGTGCCATTACATGCCACTGCTGCTATTATCCATGGATTTATGGCCGATCTTGTGAAGGCAGGCAGACCATATTCACTACACACTCAACTTGGGGCTCTTAAAAAAAATTGATTTTTTCTTCATAAATGTATTTTTAACTGTAAAATAATTTTTAAAATGTATTTTTAATAATAAAATAAAATAATGTTAAATAATTAAAAATAATTCAATTATAAAAAATATAAAAACAATGAGAACAAGGTGGTCTCTTAAATGCTCTTCTCCTGTCCAAACAAGGAGTCGGGGCCCATTTTTTTATTGCTGATTCTTTAAGCAAAAATTATGAGGAATCCAAAAAAAAATAAAATTAGCCGGAAAATTTAGGAGCTTCTGTGGAAAATCGGAAAATTTAATTTTCATGGGAAAATTTAATTTTCATGTGAAAAAGGTAAATTTCTGAGAAAAATTAGGAAAATTTTATTTTTCAATTAAAGCCTGATTCAATACCTTTCCAACGAGCTATCACTCGTTGCGATCGCTTTAGTTTGTTTTTTTAAAACAACTTTCAATAAGGTCCCTTATGAAGAATTCTTCAATTTTGTCACATGACAGTGGTGTACACCACCACTAAACCAGTCACTATAAAAAAAAAAAAAAAATATGTAGGTACATTATTTTTTGCTGGGCAATCGATTGAGACTATTTATTTTAAAATCGGAGAGGGGTCGTCCAAAAATTTGCCAATTTTGATCGTTTTCATATGGAATTGCTCTATATACAAAATCATTTCAATTCAAATTACAAGAACTTCATAAACACTTATACATAAACAAAACATATTCACACAAAAAGAGTCTATAGATATGCATACATATATTTTGTATTGTAGATTAAAAAAAAGGGGAAACAATTTCAAATAAATGATAAAATCATTTATTTTTTAAGGAATTGGTAGGTAAAATTTTAAGATTTGTTTCTTACAGATGTGTCAGTTGTTTAATCAAGGTCTAAAAATAAATAACAAAAGGCATTTAATTTAAATGAAAATTAAGTAGACCGGTTTTTAAATGAAATATAATTTCTTTTAAATGATATTATTATTTTAATTATTATTTTAACTTATAAACCAGGGATGCGAAAGTTGATACAATTGTATCATTTTTGGTACGATTTGGTTCTTAAAAGTACGATGGTACTCCCATGGTTTATTTGGTAAAATTTCCAAATTTTCCCAGTTTATACTTATCTTTTTTTCTTGGCAACTCATTTGTGAATATCTTTTATATTAGAGTCAATTTAGACGGCGACTTTGTTGCATATAATTATTGCCTGCAATTTTTGATTGTTATCGTACGGGATAGAGAAGCAAGCGGGGTAACAAAAAAGGCACAGTTTTCGTGTCTCGTGCATGTTTCTGTTATCTCTCTTTCACACTCATATGTACTCTTTTTTTGTTCACATTCAGTTTTCATGCAATTAAAGTTACCGTATAAATAGACATAACCTAGGAAGCAACTTTGAAAAGGGAATTAAGAAAATTGCACGCAATCAATTGCATCGTGTAAATTGTCAACAGTTTCTAATCTAGTCCAAACGAAAAATTTGTTACATTCACCGAATTCTTGTTGCTATAATTTTAAAATAACAAATAGTTTGTTACCTACTTAATTATGATATTGATCTCATGGATTTTTGTACCTTATGTTACATATTTTTATTATATTCTTATAATGTACAACTGAATTTTCTGTACAGATTTTTTTTTATGTTTTTTAAAAATAAAAATATTAAAAAAAACTCTATAGTTGGTGTTATTTTTCACACCAAAAAAATTGTACAATTGAGTTCAAAAAAGTACAATTTAGTAATGACTTTTGTACGAAATTGAAATTCTCATTTCACATCCCTGCTACAAACTATTTTAAATGCATGTAATGCTGAGATTAGCAAAAAAAAAATACTGTACTATATATTATTAATACCAATAATAAAACTTAAAAAAAATATTATAAAGTGTAAATAATTTTTTTGTTAATGTTATTTTTTTTTTGTATTTTACTCGGAATATACTTGTCTCCAGTAATCATATATATAAAAAAATTGCTTGCAAAGAAGAGATCATGCATATGAGGGTTAAAAAAGCTCATAGTCAAAGTCATAATCATTGTCATACTTGAAGTCATAATTGCATGGACAAAGTTATAGTCATAGCCGTAGTTATAGCCATTGTAAAGTCATATTCATAGTCGGACTAATAGTTAGTTTCATAACTGAATTAATATTTAAAGCCATAGTCAAAGTCTTGGCTATGACTGCACCTAGAAAACAAATTGATGCTGATAACCGAATTTGTTGCCAATCGAATAATTCGGTTGCAGTAACTGAATTTTCCAGTTGTGACTACCGAAATGTTATTGAGGCAACGGAAATGCTGTTGTCGCAATCAAAATATTCATATCTTAATTGGTTTTCTATTGTCACAACCACAAAATTTGGTCACCACAACCGAACCATTCGATTGGCTACAAATTCGGTTGTCAGCACTGGGCTAAGAATTTCATTGTGTCGGCTAAGAATTTTATGGTGTCAGCTAAGAATTTTATGGTGTCGGCTAAGTGGCTAAGAAGCTAAGGATTTTGCATTTTGTACATCCTGATTTGTACTTATTTGACTATGACTTAATGTCAAAGTCATATGAGCTTGTTTCGAAGTCATTTTTAAAGTCATTGTGAAAGACACAGCCAGACACATAGTGATGGTTGTAAACATAGTAAAAATCAATGTCATAATCAAAGTCATAGCCATAGTCAAATTCACTCTCAGCTTAATACTCATTTAGTCCTTTTTAACCGACTCTATTTCATTATACCAAGGACACACTATAAAGTAGCATTTGCTGCCTCGATGACTAGCTCGCTCTAATTCATTCTGTACATTCCTACTTTATAGTGTTTTTGTTAATACATGCTTTTTTTTTAACAATATTTTTCTCTTCCGGTTAAAAAAAAAAAAAAATCCTTGTGGGCCTAAAAAGGTCATCAGCAAAAACTCTCATCACTTTGCTATTGTTAACAGGATTTTTTTTTTATTGTCTTACTGTCATTTTATGTTGTTTTATTTTTTTATTTCTATTATTGTTTGTATAATTTTTAAGGATGTCCTTTTGAAAATTTTCATACATCGTTGTTTTTTTATAGTTTTATTTTATATATATATCTGAAGATTTTTATACCCTCCACCATATATGGTGAGGGTATATATCAGTTTGTCATTCCGTTTGTAACATGTCGAAATATAGGTTTAAGACCCCATAAAGTATATATATTTTCGTGATCCTTATGCAATTTTAAGTCGATTTAGCGATGTCCGTCTGTCTGTCTGTCTGTCTATAGAAATGGCGATCACGACGCGAAGACGCAAGCGGGGGGGCTTATTTGTACCCAGATTATTGGTATTTAAAATGAGCAAAATCGGTTAAGCGGTTCAAAAGTTATGAGTGAAAATGTGAAGGTACCTCTAAATTTTCCATACAAATTTGTACAATTTTTCTGTATCTATTTTTTTTTTCTGTTAAGTAAGTAAAAATGTTATTAAGTCTTCTTCTTGTTCGACTACATTTATTGTCTTACATACTATGAGAATACTAACATTCTTAGAGCTATATGTGTGTTACTCTGATAACGTAAAAATCAACAATGTTAAAGTCGCTAACAGAGCAGACCTCTGTAAATAACATTACTAAAACTAAATAACAAAAGTTCGTTACATAAATTGACAAAACATATTCATATTACAGTTCATGCAAAATTTAGTATATACGTATGTATATCATCTTCAGCCCCTATGGTGGAGGGTATTCAAAGATTCGGCACAGCCGAATTTAGCCCTTTTTTACTTGTTTTTCTTAAAATCCAATTTTTTAGAATTTGTTTTTCTGTTTACAAAACAACAAAACTAAAAAAAAAACGGTTTAATTCAAGGCTTTTTAGTCCTTAACAATTTGAGTGCCAATGGCATTTTTTCTACTATCTTTAAACATTCATGATGTTGTCATTTATTGTTCAAATTCATTCCTTTAGTATTCCTTTGTATGTTCTATTACATTTTGTTTAACAAACTTTACTATATGCCTGTCTATGCTAAGGTTTTCAACAATTTTCTTTTTTTGAATTGAAATGACCATTTATTTTTACTTCGCCTTATTATGCATATGGTCTACGGTCTATATCGTTCTATTACATTGACAACATTTACGTCAACTTGTTTTACAAAGTATGGTATGTTTTAAAGGTTTTTCGAGGGTTGTTAGTCTTGTATCACACATTGTTGGCGAATTTCTGTTTTTTTTTTTCTTATTGTAGATTTATATTAAACACCCAAATAGTATTATCTGTATTAATTCTAAAAGTCATGCTAAGTGAGCCTTTAAATGTTAATACGTTTGAGTAAATTCATAGTAGTACTTTAGCTTTACGTTTTAACTTTTTTTTGCTATATAATTCTGGAGGATTACATGTTTAAGTAATTACAAGTAAAAAAAAAAATTTTATTCGTATTTCAAACTATTGCTTATTAAAATTCAAATGTCTTCTCAAAAAAAACATTTGGTTTGCATTTTTCTTAAGCCTTCAAAATAAAGCGGTATGAGAGACAGAAATAAATACGCTGTAAATCAAATTAAAGCTTTCCGCCGGTTTTGGGGCGCCATTAAATTTAGGTTAAAATTATATTCTCTTTATTTTTCATCTACATGTTTTCTCATGATCAATCAGAAGATGAACATTTTTGCCCAGTTGTCCTCAGTTTTCCCCATTCAGAAATATTATAAAATTATAATATTATAAAATAAAGATTTTCGAAAAACAACACATTTGAAAATTCCATGAAACAGTTTCTTTTGTACATTTTTCTTGTTGAAATGAAAAAATTTTTCGATGAGAATGTTAGACGACTATTGGATTTCGGTTGACTTGAATATGCTTTAGCTTTTAGCGCTTCTGACAATTTGTAGGAACTTCCTCTTAATATTTTAAATTGTAAAAGATACTTTTATATATAAAACTCAATTAAATTATCGAAGAGTGTTCGTACTAAAGTAGACTAAAATTGTTGGTTTTTGAGATTTGGGTAATTTTCCAAAAAAAAAAAAAATATTTATAACATTTTCTATGAAATTATGAAACTTTCGTTGCAAAAAAGTTTTAGCATATATATTGTTACGAGTTTACCCTTTAAAAAATCGTTGATTTATTTACCTTTTAAATAAATCGAGTTCTTTCTATATTGCAAGTAATAAAAACAGTTTGAAATTATTTATAGCACTATTTATTTATAACAGGCACCAAAATTACAGAAAACATTTTAATAGCACACTTTATTCACACAATGTAAATAGACTAACGTTATTCACACTTTAGTTCTTAACACTTTTGGGTTTTATTTAAAACTGAACTGCTGCATCACCAAGTACCCGTATTAATATGAGTAGTCAGGTATTCTAGTTATTTCCAGTTATTACTATACTAGAGATTTTTCCAGCTGTCGAAGGATTTGTGTGATGAAATTTCTAGTATTAAGAAATTTCTGTAATAATATGAAAACTGAAATTTTTTTTTTTATAAGTTTAGCCCCCCCCCTGTAACAGTAAATATGATGAAGCTTAGATATTTTGCACTGTTATAAAAATTGCGTGAAGTTTTGAAATTAAAATAAAATCATTTGAAATAAAATAACTAAAATCAAATATAGTAAATTTCCTCGCGTCTACCTCTCATATATCTTCAAATTAATATTTTGACAAATGTTTGCTTAAAGTTATACATAAAAGTTAGTGGAATACAATGAATGAAATATTCAGTATATAAACATAAATATGTGATAAATTTTATTTGATTTTAATCAAAGTCAAGCCTATCACTCATATACCATATTAGTAAAAAAAAAATTAAGATAAATGAAAAGAGTTTCTGTAAACTAGAAAGAAACTGTTACTTTTACATGACGTTGTTATAGGAGGGGGAAATTGACTCACCTAAAACACAGTGATGGATATGTCGCAGAACTAACCAAATACAAGGTACCGCTTTTGTGATAATTCACACAACGCCGTAGGGTAGCTTTAAATAGTTGTGCCGAATTTCATTTAAATTGAAGCTAGAATAAACCCTCCTGTACAAACCCCAAAACCAATTTTTTTTAATTTTTTCCACAAACAAACAAATAGCTGTCAAGTGCACCAGTGTTGTTTGCTTCCCATATATCCTAGAAGTTATTTTTAAATTTATTTTTTGTTTAAGCTACAAATTGTTTATCATTATCAGAATATTTGTACTAACACGCCTTCTTGGCATATATCCTTGTTGTCATTATTTAGTAGAACTCAACAAGCATTGTGGAAGTTAACTGAAATTAGTGTTAATATTCAGTTTGTATTAATAAATATAAGTACTAAATTTCATTTCTTTCATTAAAAAACACACCTACCTGCAATATATCCTAAAACTTAAAAATAACAATACAGAATTATAATACAGAAAATTATAGAAATTTTATTAAAAGAAAAAAAAAAAAAATAGTACGTAGCCGTAAACACGGTGTAGTTTTAAATTTAAAACATGGACACGCCTGTCTCTAATATATCCTGTCTTTTATATTATTTTTTTCTCTTTTTAAATGGAATGAATATCCTTCAGTTTTATTACAAATATGTTTAAAATTCTTCGCTTTAAGCGAAAACTTCTTTACACTAAAAATATGTTATAAATCAAAAAGTAGCAAATAATCACAGTCAAAATTTTGTATTTCTGATTTTGTCATCCCAATTGAAAATAGATTTTAAAAGAATTTTTGCAAAAAAAGTCCACACTAAAAAAAAAATAATAATAATAAACTTATTTAGAGGAAAAATTGAAATTAAAACGGCGCCAAAGATACTTTTTAACTATATTTTTTATAAAATTTTCCTTGAATTTAAAAAAACAAATTTTACTTAAAATTTGGTCACAATTTCTAAATTATAGAAAAATTTTACTACTGAAAACTAAATTTTTATTAGAAAACATTAAAATTTTGTCCTAATTAGTTTATACATCATCTAAAATTGTACTGTTAGGAAATGTTTCCTTGGTTTTAAGAAACATTTTATTTTATTTAAGTTCATTAGATATTTTTTTTTATAAAAACTATGTCTTAGCTCCCTAAAAATAAGAAAATAAAGGGTGTCCCAAGAAGAACGCAATTTTTAAATTTTAAATAAAACACAGATATTTAAAAAAATATCGTGAAACTTTATTATATCGTAAAGTAGACAAAATGAGGTTATGTATGGAACAATATATCGTGCAGATGGCCGCCGCGGCTTTGCTGGCATGCACGCGATCTTTTAATGAAATTTTCAATGACCGTTTTGCATTAATGCTGCGGTATTTCATTAATGCAGCGTCCAATTTCCTCTTTTAAGGCTTGAGTCGTCGTCGGCTTATTCGCGTAAACCATCGACTTCAAAAAACCCCAAAGAAAAAAATCTAATGGTGTTAAATCGCACGATCTAGGCGGCCAATTCTGATCTCCAAAACGCGAAATAACACGACCGGGAAATGACTGATGCAGCAATTGAATTGTTTCTCTGGCTGTATGACATGTGGCGCCGTCTTGTTGGAACCACATGCCCTCCACATTCATTTCTTCAATTCTAGGCAAGAAAAAACTGGTTATCATTTCACGATACCGAACACCATTGACTGTTTGCGCTTGACCTGCCTCATTTTCATTAAAAAAAGGTCCAATGATTCCTCCAGCCCAAAAACCACACCACACAGTGACACGTTGAGGATGCATTTGCTTCTCGTGAATCACTCGAGGATTTTCCTCACCCCAAATGCGACAATTCTGCCTATTGACGAAGCCATCAAGATGAAAATGGTCCTCGTCACTGAAGATGATTTTATCGGCAAAATCAGCATTTTCATGTTGTCTCTCCAATACCCAATTAACGAACTCCCTTCGCTGTCCATGGTCAGCTGGCTTCAGTTCCTGAGTCAATTGAACTTTGTATGCATGAAGATGCAAATCTTTCGTAAAAATTCGCTGCAAAGTGGATTTGGAGACACCAATTTGCTGAGCTCGGTGTCGAATTGAGGTGGATGGAGTTTGAGCGACATCATCACGTACAGCTGCGACATTTTCGGTCGATCGACCTGGTCGATGGCGCGTTGTTGTCTTTACATCACTAACAGACCCAGTTTCGGCAAATTTTTCCATTAATCTCTTTACAGTTGACTCTTTTGGAGCATTATTGTGACCCCAAATTGATCGCAATTTGCGAACTGTAGCCGCAAAACATTTACCATTTTGGTAAAACAATTTCACAATGCGAATGCGTTGTTCATTCGTGTAGCGCTCCATTTTTACTAACCTCGCACCTTCTACTAGCAAACAATAACAATTGTTCAAATGTCAAACAATGACACTTCGAATGTTGCCAGATTTAAAAATTGCGTTCTTCTTGGGACACCCTTTATTTTCTAACATCAAGTTAAATAGCAGTTATTTTAAGTGAAAATTATCCTTATTCTGCTTCTATGGTAAATGTTATATATTTTACCATATATTTTAAAGTACTTTACACTCATTGAGTAAGTATTTTCCCACTTTTGGAGGTCTTCCGCTTTGTGAGGACACTGTTCTTAACAAACTTTTTTCTATACATTTTTGTCTTAAAATTAAATTGAATTATACTAAATTCATGTATTTAAAATATAAATTAAATTTCATTAGCAAAAAGGTAAACAAATTAAAAAAATGTACTGCAGGATATTCTGAAACGTAATAAATAGTGACAAAGTCAGATCCTTTTCGTAGTTAATTAACGGTTCTGCTTGAGAGAACTACAAAAAGGGACGCCCTAAGTGATACACGGCATCTATGGCTAAGGAACACTGGGGCTCCTTTGTCTTCTTAAATTAACTATTTTCAGAAAATTGTTGCAAAAATACAAAATATCACAGTTACATATCTTGTTATTATTGAAAAATAAAAATATGTCATAAGTTTATTTTATGGGATTTTTAGCTTAAACTTTATTTCACATATAGAAATTTAAACTTTTTTATTATTAAGTGAATAATAATATAATGTTTAATAAGCGCTGCTTCAATTATAGGAAAGCCATTATGCCGTAATGTATAAAATGTGCCTGCGATATTTTGTATTGTAGTTAGCAAACAAAATTATTACATAAAAGTGCAATTTGAAATTTTTAACCTTTTGCTAACAAAATTTTAAAAAAATATTTTAAGCTACTTAAAGTTCAATGTTGAAGACTGTTAAGATTAGAGATGGGCATGTGAGCCATTTTTGAATCACGCACCAAAAATTACAATCATGCACGACAATTTTTTTAAATGGTTAATTTTTTTCTTGGAAATTAGGAAAACTAACTAGTTTGTTTTTAATTTATTGGTTTTTTTTTTGGAATAGTATTTTGAAAATAATTTAAACGTTTTCTAACAAAAAAAAAATCCTATACCACATTTTATTATTTTTTAAAAATTAGAAAACTTTTACTTTAAAAAAAGAATATTTTATTAAAATTTTTAAAATTTATCTGAACTAAGTTGCATGAAAATTTTCCTTAGAAGTAGTTCATCAGTTTCTAAAATCAAGTAAATTTTTGTTATTATATAGGAAAAAATTTATTACTTTTTGTTTTTAATTGTCTGAACTAATTTTTAGAAAACAATTCTTCAAAATTAGAAAGTGGTATACTTAAAAACTGAATCTAGAAATGGCTTTCTAAAATTTAGTTAACAAAAAATGAACACACATTAAGTTCAAGTACTTTCTCGATATAAGTTAGACATATTTTTTGAACTAAATAAGAGTAAATTATGTCTTAAATTTTTTTTTTTGTTTTAACTAAACTTAATTTTTTTTACATTTGAGTATGCAATTTTCTTAAAAACTAAGATGTTTTTTCTTAAAATTAATAAGTTTTTATTTAATTGACTTGTGGAAGACTTGACTTTTTTTTCCTCAAACTTAGGAATTTTTATTCTTTTTAAGAAAATTTTTCTAAGTTTTAATAAAATTTTACTTAAATTGAGGACAATTTATAAACAATTTTGAAGGAAATTTTTTATTACATTTTAGTTCATGTCTTTTTTTTGTAGTGTTTGCAAATATTTTTTCTGTGTGCTAGAATCTCCTTAAAAAACCTGATCTAATATTTTTTTATATCTTAGTTTTTAAAATAATTATTTCAAAAACAGTAGCAAATATCATTTCTTCATTAATCACTATCTTTTACTCTGACAGTGACCCCTATTAAACTTCTGTCAGTTTTGCTTTATGATAGTCTCCAGCTGATAACCTCCGTTTATACATAGCGCATGTAAATGACATTTACCATAGAAAATAACTTAAAAAAAGTAAAAGAATAAAGTATTTTTTTTTTTTTTACAATAAATATTCTTATCAACATAAACCTTATCTTTTGAGTAATGAACTACTAGTATTATGAATCATATTGAGTAAATCATAATACAATAACTAAATGGTAGTATGTAGTGGACTTTGTCACTACTTTATTTATGTGACTTTAGATAGAACTATTTCATTCAACAAAAACTTTATTTAATAATAGACAAAGATACTTATTAAATTACTGTATTTTGTTATTTTTATAATGATAAGCACGTGAATATATACATATTATCATACAGCAGTCAGTCAGTCAGTTGTATTGTCGATTATTATTGTCGTTGATTACTGATATTAATTAGTTATTATTTATTTTGTTTTGTCTGACAAAATAATCGAATACACAAAATTAAAATGTTCTTACAAGAAGGCATAAATGTTGTAGAAGAGCTGATAACTTATTAAAATGACAAATAACGCTTGAAGAAACAATTCAATTCTTGTCTTGGCTTTTAAGGTTCATTGACTTTTGATATTTATTAATTTTTAGAGTTTGAATTATAATTGTTTTAACCTTAGGTGGAAGACACCAAAACTTTGCTTAATATTTGCTGTAAAGTTTTAGGCGTTTTATCAATCTCGTTTTTAATTTTTACACTGCAAGGTATTTTTGGACTTGCCAAAATTTATTTTACAATTATTTCCATAGTAAAAGTCATCATAACAAATATTAATCGCAAAAGATTTCTACATAATTTAATTTAGAGAATTATTGCATACTTTTAACTGATACAAAATTTCTAAAAATTATTACATACTTTAGGGGGAAATTTATTTGTTTTTTCTATTATGTTTTAGTAGTAAATTTTATAAAATATAACTATATACTTCCATTTAAACGCATATATCATACAATATGATACATTTTTATAACGAAAAAAAAAATTGTTTAATAAATTTTTAAAAAAAAAAGTTCGTAGAAAAACTAAAGCAATAACGTAATAACAATGAAAATAATTTATCACATGTCAAGTACATTATTTGTTGCAAGAATTGTAATAAAATAAAACCAAATTCAACACTAAACAAAATTATGACGAAAGTATACAATTTATTATGACTTCAATGTGTAAACAAAAACTTGTTTATATGACTGTGGAAAATAAATTGAGAAACAAGAAAAAAATTGTTTAGCAGTTCGTTTAGACTATAACTTAAATCTGTACTGAATTAGATTTAAATACCGACCAAAATCACAACATTTACTCCTGATCAGAAAACTTATACCTCAGATCTTTCAGAAATAATAGGTTGATGTAAATGCAGCAATATTCATTACATCTTGGCGCTCTACAGAAACATTTTCCTCAAATCTGTTACAAAATGGATTTTAACGTAAATCCAGTTCACATGGCAAGTACATATTTGTCATTGATAATAGTCTTTAAATCCATTTTGTTATGGCGCTCGGACGGGGACCTTAGACCTTAAATTTCTTCCAAAAAGAATGAACTAGAATTAAGAAAAATTAACTTATTTGGAGGAAAAATTGAAATGAAAACGGCGCCAAAAACACTTTTTACCAAAATTTAATAAAATTTTCCTCGAAACTAAGAAACAAATTTTACTTATAATATGGTCAAAATTTCTAAACTACCCATGTAAAAATCGAAATATATATGAACATACATGGGCTTGTATATGATCATACATGGGCATACATGGTCATATACGTCCATACATGATCTCATATATGACCATATATCTTCGGATCCGAAATTTGAGGGTATATGGTGATATATGTGCATATATTATCATACATGCTCATATATTATTCATGTATGCTCGTATATGATCATGTACGTCCATATACCCTCAAATTTCAGATCCGAAGATATATGATCATATATGAGATCATGTATGGTCATATATTGAGCAATGTATGGACGTATATGACCATGTATGCCTATGTATGATCATATACAGGCCCATGTATGATCATGTATGCTCATATATATTTCGATTTTTACATGGGTACAGAAAAATTTTACTACTGAGAAGTAAATTTTTATTAGAAAACAGTAAAATTTCCTCCTAAATAGTTCATATACGAGGGCCGCTAAATAAGTTCGTAACTTTTCGAATTTCCCTCCTAGTTATATAAAATGCAACACTGCTCCCACCAAGTTCCACCTGTTAATAGACTACTGTCAAATTTTGAGCAAGTTCCGTCATTTACTTTGCGTTTGTTGTAAACATACAACCTCGTGCATTTTTTTAAAAATTGAACAAAGTGAATTTCGAATACTCATTAAAAATTATTTTGTGCGAAAAAAACAGTCAATCGAACCAAGGAAAAGCTTGATAAATACTATGGGGACGTTCTGGACGGTTAATTGAGGTCAATACATCTGGTGGTTTCGATTTTAAATGATCAGTTGGATTTAAGAAAGCTGTCTGCAATATGGATGCCGCGTTTGCTTACAATTGACCATAAACGCAATCGTGTGACGTGTGTAGTCTCAATGCCAAAATTTCATAAATTAGGCTACGAATTGGTACCTCATCCACCATATTCCTATTTCCAAACCTAAAGAAATGGCTCGGTGGAAAAAGATTTAGCTTTAACGATGAAATTATTAATCAAACAAATGCCTATTTTATGGACCTCGAAAAATCCTATTTTTTTTGAAGGGATACAAAAATTGGAGAAAGGTTGGACTAAGTTTATTGAGATTATGCTGAAAAATTATTTTTTTTTTGCAAAAAAAACTGTGTTTCATTCAAAAAATCACGGACTTATTGATCCGCCCTCGTATCATTTAAAATTTTACTGTTAATTAGGAAAAGTTTCCTTGGTTCTAAGAAAAATTTCATTTTATTTAAGTTCATTATATATTTTTTTTTAAACTAGGACTTAACTTTTTAAAAACAAGAAAATACTTTCTAAAATCAACTTAAATAGCACTTCTTTTAAGAAAAAATTATCCTTAAATTTAATAAAAGTTTTCTAATTCAAAGGTAATATATTTTAACACACATTTTAAAGTATTGCACAATCACTGTGTACAAATTATGTCACTTTCGGAAGACTTCCGTTTTGTGAGGAGACAGCTTTTAACAAGCATTTTCTATAAATTTTTTTTCTTTAAATTAAAGTGAATTATACTAAACTCATGGACTTAAAATATAAATTAGATTTTATTAGCAAAAAGGTTAACAAATTAAAAAAATGTTCTGCAGGATATTCTAAAACGTAATAAATTGTGACAAAGTCAGATCCTTTTCGTAGTTAATTAACGGTTCTGCTTAAGAAAACTACAAAAAGGGGCGCCCTGAATGGCGCACGGCATCTATGGCTAAGGAACACTGGGGGTCCTTTGTCTCCTTAAATTAACCAATTTCATGAAATTGTTGCAAAAATACTAAATATCACTGTAACATTTCTTGTTACTATTGGGAAATGGAAAATGACATAAGTTTATTTTATGACTTTGTTAGCTTAAACTTTAATTGACATACAAATTTTAACTTTTTTAATTATAAAGTTAAAAAAAATAATGTTGCGGCTATAGGAAAGCCATTATGCCTTAATGTATAAAATGTGCTTGCGATATTTTGTATTGTAGACAGCGAACAAAATTATTACATAAAAGCGCAAATTCGAAATTTTTTACCTTTTGCAAACAAAAGCTATCTTAAGTTTAATATTTTAATATTTTATTAAAATTTTTATAATTTATCTGAACTAAATTGCGGGATAATTTTTCCTAGAAATATTTGCTAGAAAGGAGATCCGGTTCAAGCCTCAAAAAGGAAAAAGTACTCGCAAGAATAAGGAATGATAAATTCTAAATCTGTTGCAAACAAGATTTTAAAGGCAATCCGACTTTTATATAAAAGATTTATCATATCAAAAAATCTCCTCAGATATTTGCATTCCAATTTAATATTTAGGATCTGAAATATAAAATAGTGACTTAAGAGAATTAGGAACTTTAGCTTGACCAACACCGACTGGAATATTTTGTATGCTTAGGTTTTTATCTTAAATCAGGTGTAGTGTAAATGCCGTATTACTCGAAAAAGTGTAGGTTTTTAAGTTAGTTGGGAATAAAAAATATATATAAATCAACTTTTTTTTATATATATTTTTTATTATGCAAATACTCCATAAAACAAAAATATACAAATAATAAGTAGAAAGAAAACAAGTTTAAACAAAACTTAACTTTAAAATAACAATAACTGAATGACAAATTCAAGTTATGGTTGACTCCTAAAGATTCTAGTGGATGATGATGATGATGGCATACTAAGAATATTGATAAAAACATAGAAATGTAAAAAAAAAAAATTCTTGCAAAAAAAGAATACTTGAATAAACTACATCTATAATTTTTTAAAGAAGAAACTGAATAAAATAAATTTAGTAATAAAATCTTTATACAAAAATTATTCTATCTAGGGAAAATATCTAGGGATGACAAGAGGAAAAACAATGAATGGAATATATTTTAGTATTTTTATGAAAGAAAATGTAGTTTTCTTATAAAACTGTCGAATGCAAATAATTTGCATTCTTTGTGTAAACCCAAGTTTTAGTTAGTTATTTTATTTTTACTTCTTATTTTTTGTAATTTACTAGTTCCTTCTACTCATTTTTTATTTTTTAATACCGCTGTGGTTTTATCTCTAAAGAATCATGATGAATTTGATAATATCAAATAAAGTACACTTAAAAAAGTTTGTAAGTTAAAATAACTGAAAATATCATTTAAAAGAAATGATATTTCATTTAAAAACCGGTCTACTTAATTTTCATTTAAATTAAATGCCATTTGTTATTTATTTTTAACTGTTGATTAATCAACTGACACATCCGTAAGAAACAAATGATATAATCAGTTAAAATAAATGTCAAAATTTTACCTACCAATCCTTAAAAAATAAATGTTTTTTCATTTATTTGAAATTATTTCCGTTTTTGTATTTTTTTTTTAATATACTCGTACAATACAAAATGTATGTATGCGTATGAATCTATAAACACTCTTTGTATGAATTTGTTTCTATATGTATGTGTGTTTATGAAGTTCTTGTTATTTGTATTGAAAAATTTTGTATATATACAACCAATTTAAATAAAAAAAACAAATTAAAATTTTTTGAATATTTTTTTTTGAAACAGACAGCAAACAAAATTTAAATTTCTAATAACTGTTACGGACACAAATAAACCACAAGTTTCCGTTTTGTGGGTAAATTTTTATTAAATTTCAAACAAATGAAAAAAATAAATGAAACTGAAAAAAATGGTAAAGGATAGTAAATTATTTCGAATAAATGTATAAAAAAGTTAATATAGATATTTCTTTGAAAAATAAATGTATGTTCTTTTATTTTTAAATAGAACGGAAAACTTTTTTATTAAACTACAAACAGTTAACTACATAATATTCTGAGTGTAGAAACGACAATATAATGATGCATCCATCTATCTATCTATCAGTTACAGATAGATATGACTTTCTACCTGTTGATACTCATTATGCTAAAACAGGCAAATAGAAGAATATAAAGTATTTAAAAAAAAAAATTTATAAGATGTAGAATATTTGAATCTATTTTTAACATATACATTAAAGATTAAAACAAGGCACTATTACAATTTCAAAATTTTTTAAGGAAAAATTCAAAATTTTGAAAAATATTTAAATAAAAGTTATTAGATTCCTTCTTAACTTGTTATCTGAAGTTTTTAGGATCGCTCAATATGATTCTGACATAAGATTTTCAAGGATAATTTTTATTGTTTGTAAGCAGGACAGCGACTTTTTTATTCAAAAGCCCATAAACGATTTTGACTACAATGCACGAAAGTTGCTGCCCTGCTTATAACAGTAGTTACATAGCAAAGTGAAAGTTTTCCAAATGTTTGAGAAACCGCCCAGAAGCAGAGAAAAAACATGGTTGGGGCAATCATATTCAAAGAACATTATATATATTTGGGATTATGATTGTGCCAACCATAGTCGTACTATAATATAGTTATCATATTATGATAATAAAGTAATCATAATTTTATGTTACATAATGATTCGAAACTATTAAAAACTTTTTTAAATTTAAGAATATTTTTTTAACAAATATTTTTCATAAAGAAAAAATTTGTTTGAAAATGTATTTTTGGTTTGGTTCGAGATCATAGAAAAAAAATTTTTTTTTCCAAATGAAAAATTTTTCTTCTTTTTTATTTAAGTAGTCATGGAGAATACACAGAAAAATTTATTAGACACAAGCTGAATATAATGCATTTTCTGGTCAGCTACGACTTTCATCAACATTCTTCGTGCCGAAATGCCAATTGTAAATAAAAATATAAATTTTTTCTATGATCTCGAACCAAACTAAAAATACATTTTTATAGATATAAGTATTAAAAAGATCAACTTTAAAATATAAACTTCACTATCAAAAAATTTGTTGTTATGAACTTTTTCAAGAAAACTTCTTTGATTCTATCGACTTAAAAAAAAAATACTTTATTTTAAAATTCTAAGATCTTTACTTTTTTAATAAAAAAAAAACATAGAATCTAGTGACTTATTTTAATAGAAAAATTCTAAGATTCTAAGGAGATTTTTAAGATTATTTTAAGATAGTCCTTAGTGTCGCAGTTTTTTCATTTAGAAAAAGTTCTTAGAATCTAAGAATATTTTATTCAAATAGAGGAATTTTTATCTAAGAAACAGTTTGCAGAATCTGAGAATCTTACTTTAAGGCAAAATCCATAGAATCTAAAAATATTTCTACAGAATGTCCGCCGGGAAGGTATACTACTTTCTTTTGCCGCCATTTTGGTAAACATTAGTCTTGACAGTTCATATTTGGCAGTCGTGAAGTAGACATGTGGCAAATTTATTATGAAAAAATATTCGATAAACCAACGTGTTTTAATCGCTAACACATTTTATCAAAATCAATCATTGATTACTGTAACGATGAGAAAGTTACGTGAAATTTTTGGGAGAAACAACGTGCCAACAAAACGCACTATTTATCGTGTAGTGAATGATTTCGAAGAAAGAGGGTCTAGGCCCAAGCATGGACGACAACGTACTGCAATATCGGCTGAAAACATTACTGCTGCTCAAGAAAATGTTCAAAACAATCAACCTTAAACAACTTTGGCCACAATTTTGCACAAGGATTTGCATTTGTTTCCATTTAAGATTCAGTTCACACAAGAGCTTCTTCTATAATACCATTTACGCCGCCGTACATATGCAAAATAGGATGTTACAGCTCGCCCATGGCAACCCCGATTTTCATGAAAAAATCATATTGAGTGACGAGGCATATTTTCATTTGAATGGATATGTGAATAAACAGAATAGTCGGTTCTGGGTAATGGAAAACCCTCAAATTATTCATCAGTCAACTTTACATCCATTAAAAGTGACAGTCTGGTGTGCAATTTGGTCAGGAGGAATAATTGGACCTTACTTCTTTGAAAATGAAAACGGCGTAACGGTAACTGTGAATGGGCAGCGATATCGTGATATGAGTGAAAACTTTTTAACGCCACAACTGCATGCTTTGGGCTTGATTAACATGTGGTATCAACAAGACGGTGCCACATTGCATACAGCCAGGATTACAATGGAATTACTGCGAGACCTCTTTCCGCAACAAGTTATTTCAAGAAATGGTGATGTCGATTGGCCTCCACGGTCGCCTGATTTGACTGCTCCGAACTTCTTTTTGTAGGGATATCCGAAACCGAAAACCGGTCAACCGGTTTCTTTATTTTTAAAAACCGATCGGTTTCGAATATTTTGTAAACTAGAAGAAAACCGAAAACCGGTATTTTTTGTTCGGTTAACTGGTTTTTTAATTACATCATCAACTGTGTTACTTTGTCTCTTTTATTTTTTCCGAAGACTTATAGAGCAATTCCATATGAAAGCGATCACCTTTTGGACGACCCCTCTCCGATTTTAAAATAAATAGTCTCAATCGATTGCCCAGCAAAAAATAATGTACCTACATATTTTTTTTTTTTTTATAGTGACTGGTTTAGTGGTGGTGTACACCACTGTCATGTGACAAAATTGAAGAATTCTTCATAAGGGACCTCATTGAAAGTTGTTTTAAAAAAAAACTACTAAAGCGATCGCAACGAGTGATAGCTCGTTGGAAAGGTATTGAATCAGGCTTTAATTGAAAAATAAAATTTTCCTAATTTTTCTCAGAAATTTACCTTTTTTCCCATGAAAATTAAATGTTCCCATGAAAATTAAATTTTCCGATTTTCCACAGAAGCTCCTAAATTTTCCGGCTAATTTTATTTTTTTTTGGATTCCTCATAATTTTTGCTTTAAGAATCAGCAATAAAAAAATGGGCCCCGACTCCTTGTTTGGACAGGAGAAGAGCATTTAAGAGACCACCTTGTTCTCATTGTTTTTATATTTTTTATAATTGAATTATTTTTAATTATTTAACATTATTTTATTATAAAAAATACATTTTAAAAATTAAATTACAGTTAAAAATACATTTATGAAGAAAAAATCAATTGTTTTTCAAGAGCCCCAAGTTGAGTGTGTAGTGAATATGGTCTGCCTGCCTTTACAAGATCGGCCATAAATCCATGGATAATAGCAGCAGTGGCATGTAATGGCACACCAAACCCGACTGAGGCTACAGGTCATAAAATGTTTTGTAAATTTTTTAAATTACCAGCTAATAAATATTTCGCCTAAAATGACACGTGCAGAAACAAGTCATAAAACACGGATTTTCCATAAATATGGCGAAATATTTATTACCTGGTAATTTAAAAAATTTACAAAACATTTTAAGTCCCTCTTTAAAAAACATTTTATGACCAGTAGTTCACGCAAATTTAAAAAAAAAAATACTTAAAGAAGCTAAAAAAAAGAAAAAAATATCCATTTTTGACCCAAAATTACGATGTGGCTCAAAACTCGAGATATACTTTTAGGTCGATTATTTTTTTTCACATTACCAAATCTTATCAAAATCGGAGTGTTTATGTAGGGTGCCTTGTTTATGTATGATTAATTTTCTAAAGAAAATTTTTCAAAATCAAAGATTTTTTTCCAATTAAAATCCAATTAAATACTCAAAATCTAATTCTGCAAGCATTTGACATACACATCAAAAAGATTTGTACTGGCAACTGAATTTATAGCCTATAAAATGTTTCTTGCAGTAATTTGACCGCGGCAACAGAATTTTAGTTTCACAAACGAAAATAGTTTTCAAATATTTTTATAGTTTTAAAGTATTTTCAACCATATCAGTAAATGATAAATAAAAGTATACTAATCCTTTCAATTAATCTTAAGAGAGACAATATTAATATTGATTAAGTGATAAAGAGACATTAAAGTATGCAACATTAAATATGACAACAAGCCATCCCATAAGTATGCTATATAAAAAGAAATCTAAGCATAAAATAAATAAAAGTACATAAACCTAAGGCAAAATAAAATCTTTTTTGTTGCTAAAATCTCAACATTGAAAAGTATGAAATGAAATAAATAATAATACAAAAACCATTCATCCCCTTAGAGTATGCACAATTTTAACAACATTTTGCTAACAAAAAAAAAAACAACATGTTACATGGTCTATTGATTATTACCTGGTTATGGTTGCTTAATGTTTTTTTTGCCTCAAAAGCTGGCAAAATGCGTTTAACAACCACAAAAGACAAAATTGTTTAAAATGTTCAAATATACAGAGAGGTAGCATACATTCACGGCAAAATATATAGCTCGCAGGGGTCTTTTGAGGATGAGTTTAGATAAGAGGGGTACTATTTGATTATTTGCTAAACTTTTAAGGGTGGTTGCATTCAACTGCATATTGTGCGATAAACCTTGATTATTTTCTGTTTTTTAACTAAAGTATATAATATTTTTCTATTCATAAATGATGATGGTGAGAGTTAAGTACTGGCACGTGTGCTTTAAAACACTTAAACAAAAAAAAAAAAAAAAAAAAAGCTAAAATATAAAACAAGTACCCAAGCTTTACTTATACTTGAACTGTTTTTATTTAAAAAGAAACGAAAACTTTTTTACAATTTAATAAATAGCTTGAAATACTAAAAGTATGCAAAGTAAAATAAATAATTTAATAAAGTTATATAAAAAAAACTAAATAAAAAAAATATATATTTATAATTGCATTTTTTCCCTTAAGAAAAGAAAAAAACTGCTTAGACATAAATACACTTAAACTTTAGTTATGAAAATTAAATGAAATTTTTTTATTTTGTATAGCATAACAGCAGGGCGCCAAAAGGTATATTATCTCTAAATAACTTTCTTTGTTAAGTTATAGCAGTTCCTACACACTATTTCCAGTTATATATACCTATATAAAACATAGTCATATCCGTTATCATATTTTATAAACTCAAAGGGTGTTTTCTAGCTCGTTTATGTCAGTTCTTGTTATTTGGTTGCTAGTAGTTGCTTCCAGGCTAAAGCTATCATCGTATTGAATGTTGTCGTTGAAAGTTTGCGTGTTTTTTTTTTATTATTTTTAATCGTTATAAAAGTTTTCCGTGTAACAGCATATGGGTATAAATTTCTCTATTTAAATATTGTGCCGACAAGTTTAACTAGATTTTACAATATGACAAGTTTTGTATATTTTAAATTTTCTTTTTGTATTTTTTGTTTTCAACATTATTTTATGCAAATGTGTAGCAACTTTGTGTTTCAAAAAATCCTTTTAACCATCTTTCATTATCAACCCTTATAAATCATTATGGAAATAAAAATCAAAAAATTTCTGTTTCATAGAGTTGGTATTTATTTACAAGGGTGTTAAAAATTGTCGTTGGTATAGAAATAGTGGATGAGGGGAAAAGTAATTTCTTGTTTAAATTAATAGTGTTAGACAGTGTCATGAGATTTGGTTCGGCGTCTCTCTATCCCCCGGTACCCCACAAAACTTATAATTATAACTCGCCAGCATTTTCGCTTTCTGGGCAAGATCCGCTGTCCTGCTGGATACCAGCTACCAGAAGTCTATAACATAAGTTCAGTAGCCCCACATTTCGGTATTTCTTAAAACCACCTCAGCTCCACTCCTTATAATAAAGTTTTACTCCTATTTTAGGAACCGAAAAGAAAATTTTCGCCAGGCAAATAAACCTCTTTTCCATAATCTCATTACTCTCTATGCCGCGGTAACCACGAACCCAATAGTTTTATACACAACTGTTGATAACAAGTAAACCTAAGGAGTCCCCAATGTAAGTACCATTTGTCTCAGTGATATTTGGAAGGCCAACAGCCATTTTAGATGCCTGAAATTCCTCAAAAAAAATTGCTGGTCATCGGGATGTTTATGGCACTCCTCGATGTCAAACTCTCGACAGAAAACCGCAGCTTGCTCCGATGCCCTCCTTCATCCTAAAACCATCAGTTAAGGAATTAAAGGTTGTGTGTCAGAGCAAAGACCAGACAACCATCCGTATTTCCCTATAATCACGCTCGAAACCCGTCCTATTGATAATGTAGTCACCCATGTAAATATTAAAATACATATATGATCATACATAGGCTTGTATATGATCATACATGGGTACACATAGTCATACACGTCCATACATGGTTCAATATATGACCATAAATTATCTCATATATGACTATATATTTTCGGATCCGAAATTTGAAAGTATAAAATAAATAAAAGCACATAAACCTAAGGCAAAATAAAATCTTTTTTGTTGCTAAAATCTCTACATTGAAAAGTATGTTATACTATCATATACAAGCTCGTGCATGTTCATATGTATGTATATCGATTTTTGCATGGGCACTGCTCAAATGTTCATCCCCAATTAACCTCCCGTGGCCTTATATAAATAAACTGCCCCGTAATCCCCAAGCGAATTATCCGATTTCCTCGCTGTCATCTCTGTGATAAGATCTTGAATTTTTCGTGCTGAAAACTGAATTTTTGGCCAATCGAATGGTTTGGTTGTTGTAATTTAAAATTTTGACAATACAAAATCAATTGAAATAATCCGTGTGAAAGAGTTAGGATATAATCAGATATAATTAAATATGATTGAATCTAATTAAATCTGGAGCCAGATATGATCATTTATCATATATGCAATACACTTTATGACCAGATCTAATCAGATATAAAGCTAGATTTTTAAATTTTAAATAAAACACAGATATTAAAAAAAAAAATCGTGGAACTTTATTATATCGTAAAGTAGACAGAATGAGGTTATGTATGGAACAATATATCGTGCAGATGGCCGCCGCGGCTTTGCTGGCATGCACGCGATCTTTTAATGAAATTTTCAATGACCGTTTTGCATGAATGCTGCGGTATTTCATTAATGCAGCGTCCAATTTCCTCTTTTAAGGCTTGAGTCGTCGTCGGCTTATTCGCGTAAACCATCGACTTCAAAAAACCCCAAAGAAAAAAATCTAATGGTGTTAAATCGCACGATCTAGGCGGCCAATTCTGATCTCCAAAACGCGAAATAACACGACCGGGAAATGACTGATACAGCAATTGAATTGTTTCTCTGGCTGTGTGACATGTGGCGCCGTCTTGTTGGAACCACATGCCCTCCACATTCATTTCTTCAATTGTAGGCAAGAAAAAACTGGTTATCATTTCACGATACCGAACACCATTGACTGTTTGCGCTTGACCTGCCTCATTTTCATAAAAAAAGGTCCAATGATTCCTCCAGCCCAAAAACCACACCACACAGTGACACGTTGAGGATGCATTTGCTTCTCGTGAATCACTCGAGGATTTTCCTCACCCCAAATGCGACAATTCTGCCTATTGACGAAGCCATCAAGATGAAAATGGGCCTCGTCACTGAAGATGATTTTATCGGCAAAATCAGCATTTTCATGTTGTCTCTCCAATACCCAATTAACGAACTCCCTTCGCTGTCCATGGTCAGCTGGCTTCAGTTCCTGAGTCAATTGAACTTTGTATGCATGAAGATGCAAATCTTTCGTCAAAATTCGCTGCAAAGTGGATTTGGAGACACCAGTTTGCTGAGCTCGGTGTCGAATTGAGGTGGATGGAGTTTGAGCGACATCATCACGTACAGCTGCGACATTTTCGGTCGATCGACCTGGTCGATGGCGCGTTGTTGTCTTTACATCACTAACAGACCCAGTTTCGGCAAATTTATCCATTAATCTCTTTACAGTTGACTCTTTTGGAGCATTATTGTGACCCCAAATTGATCGCAATTTGCGAACTGTAGCCGCAAAACTTTCACCATTTTGGTAAAACAATTTCACAATGAGAATGCGTTGTTCATTCGTGTAGCGCTCCATTTTTACTAACCTGGTACCTTCTACTAGCAAACAATAACAATTGTTCAAATGTCAAACAATGACACTTCGAATGTTGCCAGATTTAAAAATTGCGTTCTTCTTGGGACACCCTTTATTAATATATAAATGGATCAGGAACATTTTGCGATTTTCGTGGCCAGATATAAGCAGATCTGGCCATATAGGATCATATCTGATATGATAATATCTGGTACCAGATCTAAGCCATTTGTCTCAATTTCCAAGTCACCAAAATAAAAATGTGAAATATATAAAAATAAAGTTCTATTTTATTTTTTTTATTTTCTTATTAAATCTGATTAGAAATTAAAAGTTCAGATCAAAATGGATCTTATTACATATGGTGCGCCATATCTGCCTAGATATGATCAGATCTAATTAGATTGACAAATTAGTACAATCAGATCTAGTCAGATCTGATCTGATCTTTTTTACAAGGGAAAAATTATTTGACTGTCGCGACAGAATTTCTTTTGTCTCAATAACAATTCGCCGGCCATGACCGAAAAAAACGGTTGCTGCAACCTCAACATTGGACTGGCAACAAATCGAATCTGTTTTTGAATGCATAACACAATTTTAACGCACAAAAATATTGTTGTCCCAATTAAGTTTAATGTCAATCTAATTGTTCAGTTGCTGTAAACTTTTTTTTTTTTTGCTAAATAGGGCTGTGACAATCGAAATAATGTTGGAACAGCAGAATTGTGGCTCTAAACGAATTTTAGGATTAAACCAATTTAGTTGGGACAAAAATTTCATTTTTCGTATTGTAAGAATCTTCTCTATAAGAAAGAAATTAGAAAGGTACAAAAAATCCATCCCTCTTTATAAATGGAAACCTGTCACTTTGACATGTTATTGTCACAGGAGGGAAAAATTGGGCCCTTGCGACATGTTCTCGCTTAGTTGTCTGCCATATAAAATGGGGTAAACTTCCAACTCTTATAACAACCTTCATATCCAGCAATAATTCTTCAGAAAAAGTGATTCTATTGCAGTTCAAATTAATTAGGCAGAAAATCAAAAAGTTTTTTATGTCTAAACAACTCGCTAAAATCAATTCTATTCTCTTATGAAAATAATTTAAATAATTTAAAAATTTTTCTATAAGAAAAATTCCTTTGTTTCTGAAACTTTACTCTCAGAAAATTATTTCCTCGAAAAAATGAGAAATTCTCTCCAGAAAAGAATGGTTTGAGTATGGTAAGAGGTTGAATCTTGCAAAGTGAAGGAAATTTCAATAGTAAAAGCTCTTCATAATCTGGAAAAAAAATTCTACGAATCAGAATTTGCTATTGGAAATTTGATAGGATTTGCTATTAGTCAATTTTATTATTTTTTTTGTATATGAAACTTGAAATAGTATTTTTCCCCAATCCAATATATATTTTGATTTATATGAGATAAGATGAGAAATGAAATTTACAAAGTTAAATATTATTTGCTTTTGAATTTACAATTAGATTTTTTTTTTTTTTTCATCAATTTATTTTTCTCTTTACTGCTCCTCCTTAATGATTTTTATGCAAACCTTTAGTAATCTCGTTATCAAGGAGTGTGTTAGTAATATCGTTTACATAATTTATTTTTTTAGGTAGAATTCGTATAGAAATTAAAAACCATTTGCATATATTTACATTATGGCTTAGATAATTGTGGCTAGACAGATGAATGGGATGAGAGAAAAAGAATTAAATATCAAAGTACAATTCAAAGTAAATATATTTTAATTAATGAAATTTATTTCCAAGCATCCCTGAAGTATGCCGCACGCTTTAAAAAAAAGTTAGTGCCAGCTCAAAGAGGACTTGATATTACATTTTAATAACAGTAAGATTTATATAAAAATAGTTTTAATATTATAAAATAGTTTTTGAAAAAAATTTAGGAATTTAATAAACCAAAAAATTATGCTATATTTTGATTTGATTTCTAACTCCTAGAAATATGCAACATTTTCTTTACTAAGACTATTTTAACAAGTTTAAAACATTTTACTTCTACTGCATTTTAATATTTCCTTGATTTATGGAACTATTTTATTTATTAACAGTTCCTTAAAGTATGCTGCATTTTTTTTTTATGAAACCCTGTACTATAACGATAATTATTTAAACTCCCACTATATGAAAGAACTTAGCAACAATATCGATATAAAATATTTTTAATTAAATTCATTACTATAACGACAGCAAGAGAAGAGGTAGTTACAAGACTATCAAAGGGAGAGGTAAATTAAACGTTAAAGAAATTCAAAGAATATAAAATTATTTCATGGCATGCATACAAATGTTTACTTTCACAATATACAGACAAACATACAGATTACATAGATACTCCAACACAATCCCCTAAACAATCTGGCAACTAACTACAATAAGGCAATTTTTCAATTGCATGCCGCGTGGAAGAAGATATTTTGCAAATTTACGAGATTTTTTATTTTATTTTTTTATTCTTATATTATATTGTATTTGTTTAACAGTACTTTACAGTTCCACTCGACAAACCGAAGAAACAAAAAATAGAAATAAAAAATAACATGCATTTTTCTACAAAATGCTAGAAAAAAAAATAGCAAAAACAAAAACCAAAGATGTAGGAGTAATTTGAGATACAATTGTTATTTTTTGCTGTTATAATCATTGAATGAGGGAGTATAAATCCCATAACCAAATATACACTCAAAGAAATAAGTATACAAAAGTAAACATTTAAATGTTTTAGAACCGCTCTGTTAATCCATTAATGTGTAAGGCTGTCTTTAGCCACTGTTAACTTTTTCGCTTTTAAATGAGAGGATCGTAAGAAATGGTCTGGCAACTCATTCCTATAGTAACAGCTGTTCAGCCTTTTTTTTTATAATAGAAAAATTAGAAATTCGAGGTGTCAGTAAATATTTATATAAAAAAGATTTATCGGGACAAGAAATTCATAATGATACGGTGAGTGTGTTAGATGGAAGTGCTCCTTCGAATGCATTAGTAAAAAATTTGGTTGCTGAATTTAAACATGACCGTACAAGCATTGAAGGTGAAGCACGAAGTGGGCGTCCAAAAACTGCAACAACCGCAGAAATCTTAACTAAATGACTAGATGTAGTATTCGACGATTGATGAGTGAAAGTGCGTGAAATAGGTAATGCCATAGGCATCTCAAATGATATGGATCCATTTTTTTTTTGTGTCAGGAATAACAGATGAATAAGCTTGCTGCAAAATTTCTACAGTTGATCAAGAACTCATTCGAATGGAAATTTTTTCAAGCCTGTTTGTATCAATTTAAGCGAAATAAAATGAATCTTAAGTGTCGTGTCATAACTATTGAAGAAACATCAATCTAACATTGTACACCATAGACAAAAAACAATAAAAACAATGAACTGAAGCTGGTAGAAGTGCAGCAAAGAAGGCAAAAATAATTTAATAGGCTGGTAAGGTTATGGCAACGGTTTTCTGGAATTACAAAGGTGTTTTATTGTTTTAATAATAGCAAAATATAACGATTAAAGTGCGAACTGCTTGATCACCCAACATAATCTCCTGATATAGCTCACTGTAACTTCTAGCCGTGCCCAAATGTAAAAAAAAAATTCCTTGCCGGCAAGCGTTTTACCACGAATGAATATGTAATTGCAGCTGTAAAAAATTATTTTTGCAGAGCATCAAGAAAATTATTTTAATCAAGATATAAAAAAGCGTTGTACTATAGTATAATTACGAGGGCGGATCAATAAGTCTGTAATGTTTTTATCCTTCCCTCCTAGTTATATGAAATGCAACACTGCTCCCATCAAGTTCCACCTGTTCATAGACTATTGTAAAATTTTGAGCAAGTTCCGTCATTTACATTGGGTTTAAAAGCTGTTCAAAACATACAACCTCGTGAATTTTTTTAAAAATGGAAAAAAGTTAATTTCGAGGTCGTCAATCAAACTAAGGAAAAGCTTGATAAATACTATGGGAACTCTGCACTATCGATTTCAATGGTAAAAAGTACAAATGACGCTGAACGTTCTGGACGGCCAATTGAGGTCAATACACCCGAAAATGTCGAAAAAATGCAGGATATGGTGTTGGCCGATCGAAGAGTAAAAGTGCGTGAGATAGTTGATGCCATAGGAATTTCATATGGCAGTGAAGTTGCGATTTTAAATGATCAGTTGGATTTAAGAAAGCTGTCTGCAAGATGGGTGCCGCGTTTGCTCACAATGGACTACAACCGCATGTGCATTTTCTATTGCAAAATCCATGAATTAGGCTACGAATCGCTCCCTTATCCGCACTATTCTCTGTATTTAGCCACGAGTGACTATTTCCTATTTCCAAAACTAAAGAAATGGCTCGGTGGAAAGAGATTTAGCTCTGACGATGAAATTATTGATCAAACAAATGCCTATTTTATGGACCTTAAAAATTCCTATTTTTTGGAATTGATACAAAAATTGGAGAAACGTTGGACTAAGTGTCTTGAGCTAAAAGGAGATTATGTTGTAAAATAATTTTTTTTTTTTTTGCAAAAAAAAAAAAAACTGTTTCTCTCAAAAAGTCATGGAAATATTAATCCGTCCTCGTACTACACTTAAAGCAGTTTGTAAGTTAAAATAACAGAAAATGCCATTTACAAGAAATGATATTTCATTTAAAAACTAGTCTACTTAATATTCATTTAAATTAAATACCTTTTGTTATTTAGTTTTAAATGTCGATTAAACAACTGACACATCCGTAAGAAACAAATGATTAATCTGTAAAAATAAATGTTAAAATTTTAACTACCAATTCCTTAAAAAATAAATGATTTTATCATTTATTTGAAATTGTTTCCGTTTTTATATTTTTTTTTTTTTAATCTACAACACTTTTTGTGTGAATGTGTTTCTGTATGTAGGCGTGTTTATGAAGTTTTTGTAATTTGAAATTGAAATAATTATAATAAGCAAACAAAATTTTAATTTGAAACAACTGTAACGGACACAAATAAAACATAAATTTCCATTTTGTGGGAAACTAAAAAATGATAGTAAATTATTTCGAACAAATGTTTAAAAAAAGTTACTATAGATATTTCTTTGCAAAATGAATGTATGTTTCCTTATTTTGAAATGGAATGGAAAACTTTTTATTAAACTACAAACAGTAAACTACATAATACTCTCGAGTGTATAAGTACTTATGTATGTATTCCAGTAAAAAAAGTGAGAAAAAGTAGCAGTGAATTTGATTCCAATAACGAAATAACATAAAATGCCGCTTATCTTAAAATATATTATTTTCTTAAATTTTGATTTTTTTTGAGTGCATTACAATGTTTTATGGCAGAAAAAAGCTAGAAAATATTTTACAGCTACTTAAGAAAACAATAACTTTTTGTCATATTTTTTGTTTCTGTTGGCTTAACAAGAGACATAAGATGAACAATGAAATCTTAAACATTAAACCTTAGAATGTGATATGAAATGTAAAACATCAAAAAAATGTTTGCAAGTCCAAGTTATGCCAACGAAAATTATGAAAACCATATACAATTTTATATGAAATGTTTTTTTATTTTGCTGTAGTCCATTTTCTAAAGACTGTCTGTGATATGTCTGTGAGGAAAAACAAAATAGCAGAATAGCCTTGGGGGTTTTTCAAGTGTAAAGTCTTCATTTTCAGTTTTCAAACACAATTGTAGTTCATTTGAAACTTTTTTATGGCGTTTTTTTTTTGACACTTATTAAAATTTTAATGTTAAATGTTGAAAAAACACTAAACGTCTGTATATTTATTGTTTACAATTTAAAGTTAAACACAATAAAAAAAGAGGAAAAATTAAAAACCAAAGTTGTGGAAAAAACCACGTTAGTTTAACTAACAAATTGTAATTAAAAACCTTAACGGAAACAAAACTGTTTTACAAGCAAAAAAATACAAAAAAAAAAAACTGAAATAATTAAAACACACGCGTTAAAGTGGCCCTCAAAACACGAGTCATTTTACAACAAGTGACAACCATGTTGACATAAAATCCTTATAGAGTTTCAACAGTTTATTCTTGGTGAACGTGTCTGTCGTACGAATTGTACACAAATGTCAAATGTTGCAAATTAATTTGTACGAAATGTAAAAAAAAAATCGTATTGTAAAAAAAAACTTTTCCATAAATTATAGTGAATAAAAAGTTTGTTAGAGTAAAAAAAAATATTGTAAATATTCGCAGTAGTTGCACTTATAAGACACAATGTTCCCCAAAGACTGTACTGAAAAATGTAATTGTTACAAAAGTTTTATTCTATTAACAGAATCTTATAAAGAAAGAAACAGAGAAAAATGGCTTTTAATAAAATAGAAGTTCCGAAAAAAATCAAAAGAAACAAATATTTATACAGAAAGAGTTTACACATATGCTAAAAACATTATTTTATATAAACCCTTTAATTGGTTAATAGGCCTTAGCGACACCCCTAGTAATCATCATGTTAAGTCAGCGAAGAACTATTATTTAAAAACTTCGCCGCTCAAAAGGAACTCAGCTGCGTTGGTGTTCAGAGAAACCGAAAATCTAAATTATTTTTAAAATGGCTTAAAAATTTTCCTTAATTTAAGTCAAATTTTATTAAAACTTTGTAAAATTTTCTTAAAAAGAATAAAAATTTCTATGTTTGAGTAAAAACAAAATAGTTATATATAGTCAGAAATAGTTCATATCTTTCCTAAGTAATATTTGTTGATTTTAGTAAGAAAAAAAAGAAGTATATTAAATAAAAATGTATACATTTTTAAGAAAGACATTTTAGTTTTAAGAAATTTTCTTACTAAAATACAATACAACCATGTTTAGTTCAAAAAGAAAATGTACAGTATAATTTAGTTTAACAAATGGGTCAACTTAAAATGAGAAAGCACTTGAACTTAATGTGTGTTCAGTTCTTTTTTTGCGAGTAGTAAAGTTAACTAAATTTTAGAAAGCCATTTGCAAATTCAGTTTTTAAGTATACCACTTTCTAATTTTGAAGAATTGTTTTCTAAAAATTAGTTCAGACAATTAAAAATAAAAAAGTAATACATTTTTTTCTATGCAATAATAAAAATTTACTTGATTTTAGAAACTGATGAACTATTTCTAAGGAAAATTTTCATGCAACTTAGTTCAGATAAATTTTAATAAAATTCTTTTTTTCAAGTAAAAGTTTTCTAATTTTTAAAAAATAATAGAATTTGTAATAGGATTTTTTTGTTGGAAAACGTTAAAATTATTTTCAAAAAAAAAAAAAAAACAATTCTAATTTCCAAGAAAAAATATTATTAAATGAAACAAATTAAAGTAACCATTTAAAAAAATTTTCGTGCATAATTGTAATTTTTTGTGCGTGACTCAAAAATGGCTCACATGCCCATCTCTAATCTTAACAGCCTTTAACATTGAACTTAAAGTAGCTTAAAATATTTTTTTAAAATTTTGTTAGCAAAAGGTTAAAAATTTCGAATTTGCACTTTTATGAAAAAACTTTGTTTGCTGACTACACTCTTAAATAATTTCTGTTTAAATTTACCCAACTTATAGTAGGAAACTGTACTCCTACTATAAGTTGGGTAAATTTACTCTGTGTGCGTAAATGAAAAAAAATACACACATTATGCGTAAGTGGGTAAACAAAAAATTAGTAAAATTAACTAAAAGTGCGTAAAAATTAAATTTTCAAATTAAATAGTAAATTCAATAAATTTGTGCGTAAAGAAGCACGTTTGACGCGTAAATATACCCATAATATGCGTAAAAATCTCAAAAAATTGCGTATATTTACCTTCACGATTTTTTTTTTGTAATAAAAACAATAAATTTATTTTAATTATGTGTTTTTATTAATAATGCGGTATACTATAAAATAAAGGTAATAAATATTTTTATAAATTTGTTTATAAAATATAATAAATCCTAAAAATATTACTCTAAACTCTAATTAATTTTTGCTTAAAATTACCAAATTTATGGTAAGAAACTGTTTCTGCTACTATAAATTGGGTAATTTATAGTAGGAGAATTAAAAATTATTACTTTAAGACGTTTACCACAATGGATTTCCAGCGGTGGTTATACTCGTGCTGCTTTGGATGGTGTTTTTAATAAACATCTTGATCGTGTACATGTGTATCCTTATCGCTTGAGACTTCGTTCACATTCTTAATCTGAGTATTTTCCTTGGATAGTAGGATACGAAATATAGCATTTCCCATGTTGTAGTGAGGTCATCTTAATTGTCTTCATCGGATTTATATGCATTTCATTTTTTAAGTCATAAAAATTCGTTGTTTAGTTGCTTTCCAATATTTTTTGAATTTCTTTACGTTTTTTTTTTTCTTTAATTTATAAGCGTCAATATTTTAATTACCACTATATGAAAGTACATTTACAAACTTGTGTTTAAAATTTGAATTTACCAAAAACTATACTAATTTTAGGCACAACATGTTTATTTATAAACACATAGTGTTTATTTATACGTTGTATGCGTATTATTGTATGTGAAAGTGTGTACACAATTTTTTTACGCATTTGGTGTTTATATTTACCAACTATGCGTTATATTACACAAAAATTTACCCGTTTTATAGTATTAAATTTACAAACATATTTTGGAGTGTACAATACAAAATATCGCAAGCACATTTTATACATTACGGCATAATGGCTTTCCTATAATTGACGTAGCGCTTATTAAACTATATATTTATCGAAGCCACTTAAACTATTTTTTTTTCACTTAATAATAATAAAAAAAAGTTAAAATTTTTACATGTCAATTAAAGTTTAAGTTAAAAATGCCTAAAATAAACTTCTGACATTCTTCCATTTTCCAATAATAACAAGAAATGTAACACTGATATTTTGTATTTTTGCAACAATTTCCTTTAATTAGTTAATTTAAGAAGACAAACGACCCCCAGTGTTCCTTAGCCATAGATGCCGTGTTTCACGTAGGGCGTCATTTTTTGTAGTTCTCTCTAGCAGAACCGTTAATTAACTACGAAAAGGATCTGAATTTGTCACAATTTATTACGTTTCAGGATGTCCTGCAGTACATTTTTTAATTTGTTTATCTTTTTGCTAATGAAATTTAATTTATATTTTAAATACATGAATTTTGTATGATTCAATTTAATTTTAAGACAAAAATTTATAGCAAGCTTGTTGAGAGCAGTGTCCTCACAAAGCGGAAGTCCTCCGAAAGTGGGAAAATACTGAGTGTAAAGTTCATTTACCATAGAAGCAGTATAAGGATATTTTTCACTTGAAAGAAGTGCTATTTAACTTGATGTTAGAAAATATTTTATCATTTTTAGGCAGTAAAGTTCTAGTTTTAGTAAAAAAAATTGTCTAATGAACTTAAATAAAATAAAATTTTTCTTAAAACCAAGGAAACACTTCCTAACTAACAGATAAGATTTTAGATGACAACAGGTCAATTGAGAAATCCCCGGCCTAACACATAGATGGCGCTACTAGACTTAAATGCCCTAACCTTCAAAAGACACGTGTATAAATTTGACAGCTCTCGGATCATTAGTTTGTGAATTATAGCATTTTGAGTAAAGCAACTTTTGTTATTGTGAAAAAATGGATAAAAAGGATTTTTGCAGAATTTGCTTTTTGAAGGGAAAAAATACAGTTGAAGCAAAAACTTGGCTTGATGACGAGTTTCCGGACACTGCCCCAGGAAAATCAACCATCAAGGATTGGTGTACTAAGTTTAGACGTGGTGAAATGAGCACCGAAGACGATGAACGCAGTGGACGCCCAAAAGAGGTTTTTACGGACGAAAACTTCAAAAAAATCCACAAACTGATTTCGAATGACCGTAAATTGAAATTGAATGAAATAGCAGGTACTCTAAAGATATCAACTGGACGTATATTTGGGTATGAGAAAGCTCTGTGCAAAGTGGGTGCCGCGCGAGCTCACTTTTGACCAAAAACAACGACGAGTTGATGATTCGGTGTAGTGTTTGTAGATGTTCAAGTATAATAAACCCGAGTGTTTCCATCGATATGTGACAATGGATGAAACATGACTCCACCATTTCACTCCAATTGACAGCCATCCGTGATGAACCAACTCCAAAGCATGGAAAGACGCAACAGTCGGCTGGCAAGGTTATGGCGTCTGTATTTTGGGATGCGCATGGAATAATTTTCATTGACTACCTTGAAAAAGGAAGTACCATCAACAGCGACTATTACATAACGTTATTGGACCGTTTGAAGGACGAAAGCGCCAAAAAACGGTCGCGTTTGAAGAAAAAGAAAGTGCTGTTTCACCAAGACAATGCACCGTGAAAACGATGGCGAAAATCCATGAATTGGGCTTCGAATTGCTACCGCATCCACCGTATTCTACAGATCTGGCCCCCAGCGACTATTTCCTGTTCTCAGATCTCAAAAGAATGCTCGCTGGGAAGAAATTTTCGTCGAATGAAGAGGTGATCGACGAAACTGAGGCCTATTTTGAAGCAAAGGACAAATTTCACTACAAAAATGGTATCGAAAAGTTGGAGGGTCGCTATAATCAGTGTATAACCCTTGAAGGGAACTATGTTGAAAAAAAAGAAAAAATTTTGCCAAAAAAAATATGTTTTACTATGGTAGGCCGGGGACTTTTCAATTGACCGTTATATGAACTAATTTGGAGGAAATTTTGCTGTTTTCTAATAAAAATTTACTTCTCAGTAGTAAAATTTTTCTATAATTCAGAAATTTTTACTTAATTTCAAGGAACATTTTATTTCAATTTTTCCTCGAAATAAGTAAATTTTTCTAAATTCTAGTTCATTTTTTTATTGTGCTTTTACTTATTTTTTACTGACATTATTTTGTACTTCGGTGACTCAAAAATTGAAACAAGAAAAAAAATCGTTTTTAATTTATTCCCTTTGCAAGTTCAACATTTACAGTAGTGATCAAAACATTTGAAACTGAGATCGCATTTTACCTTTTTATTGATTAATTTTCTCAAAACCACATTTCAATACTAAAATTTATTTATTTTTTTTTATGTTAGCATACTTTATTTTTGTTAAAAATATAAAAAAACAAATTCCGTTAAAGTAAAACAACAAAAAATTAATTTTAAAAGATGTATTCAAAATGCAGCTGTTCTAAACTTTTGCAATTCTTATTACTCTTACTCTTAACTAAACTATTAACACTAACAAATGCTGGGAAATAACGGTAATCGCATTCCTTTTATTAGTTCGTAATTTAGATCTGTGCATTTTATTAAAAAACCCATCATAGTTATAAGAGATTTCGGAAGCATGAACATCGTTAGGATAACTTTTGTGAAAAATTGACGTAAACAAATGCAATTCTGATTTCAAGGTCAAAGTTTAAAATAACTTTAAAAATGGACTTTCTCAAAACGACATTTTCTTAAAATATTCCGTTCCAAATTCAACATTTTGTTGCATTGTTAATAGTGATACACTCACAATATATTTTCCGTTACCGATTGTAGTTTATTTGAAAAGTAATACGTAAAGTTTGTTTTTAAACGAAGAATCAATTGAAATTCATAGAAATATATTTTTTGACTATTTGAATCAGTCATTTAAAAAACAAACTATAAAAATTTACAGACATTCAGTTGGAGTTGATATTTTCTGTTAAATGTAAAATTTTATATTTCTGTTTTTCAAAATATAAATTCATATAATTCTTTATTGTTTTTTTTTACCAAAATAGTTTGTTTATATACAAAATTATTTCAATAAAAATTACAACAAATTATTCAAATATAGATACACTTAAAAAAGTTTGTAAGTTAAAATAACTGAAAATATCATTTAAAAGAAATGATATTTCATTTAAAAACCGGTCTACTTAATTTTCATTTAAACTAAATACTATTTGTTATTTATTTTTAAATGTTGATTAATCAACTGACACATCCGTAAGAAACAAATGATATAATCAGTTAAAATATATGTCAAAATTTTACCCACCAATCCTTAAAATATAAATGTTTTTTCATTTATTTGAAATTATTTCCGTTTTTTAATTTTTTTTTTTTAATATACTCGTACAATACAAAATGTATGTATGCATATGAAGCTATAGAAAATTTTTGTGTAAATGTTTTTGTGTATGTATGAGTGTTTATGAAGTTCTTGTAATTTGTTTTGAAAAATTTTGTATATATAAAGGGTGTCCCAAGAAGAACGCAATTTTTAAATCTGGCAACATTCGAAGTGTCATTGTTTGACATTTGAACAATTGTTATTGTTTGCTAGTAGAAGGTACGAGGTTAGTAAAAATGGAGCGCTACACGAATGAACAACGCATTCTCATTGTGAAATTGTTTTACCAAATTGGTGAAAGTTTTGCGGCTACAGTTCGCAAATTGCGATCAATTTGGGGTCACAATAATGCTCCAAAAGAGTCAACTGTAAAGAGATTAATGGATAAATTTGCCGAAACTGGCTCTGTTAGTGATGTAAAGACAACAACGTGCCATCGACCAGGTCGATCGACCGAAAATGTCGCAGCTGTACGTGATGATGTCGCTCAAACTCCATCCACCTCAATTCGACACCGAGCTCAGCAAATTGGTGTCTCCAAATCCACTTTGCAGCGAATTTTGACGAAAGATTTGCATCTTCATGCATACAAAGTTCAATTGACTCAGGAACTGAAGCCAGCTGACCATGGACAGCGAAGGGAGTTCGTTAATTGGGTATTGGAGAGACAACATGAAAATGCTGATTTTGCCGATAAAATCATCTTCAGTGACGAGGCCCATTTTCATCTTGATGGCTTCGTCAATAGGCAGAATTGTCGCATTTGGGGTGAGGAAAATCCTCGAGTGATTCACGAGAAGCAAATGCATCCTCAACGTGTCACTGTGTGGTGTGGTTTTTGGGCTGGAGGAATCATTTGACCTTTTTTTTATGAAAATGAGGCAGGTCAAGCGCAAACAGTCAATGGTGTTCGGTATCGTGAAATGATAACCAGTTTTTTCTTGCCTAGAATTGAAGAAATGAATGTGGAGGGCATGTGGTTCCAACAAGACGGCGCCACATGTCATACAGCCAGAGAAACAATTCAATTGCTGCATCAGTCATTTCCCGGTCGTGTTATTTCGCGTTTTCGAGATCAGAATTGGCCGCCTAGATAGTGCGATTTAACACCATTAGATTTTTTTCTTTGGGGTTTTTTGAAGTCGATGGTTTACGCGAATAAGCCGACGACGACTCAAGCCTTAAAAGAGGAAATTGGACGCTGCATTAATGAAATACCGCAGCATTCATGCAAAACGGTCATTGAAAATTTCATTAAAAGATCGCGTGCATGCCAGCAAAGCCGCGGCGGCCATCTGCACGATATATTGTTCCATACATAACCTCATTCTGTCTACTTTACGATATAATAAAGTTTCACGATTTTTTTTTTAAATATCTGTGTTTTATATAAAATTTAAAAATTGCGTTCTTCTTGGGACACCCTTTACAACCGATTTAAATAAAAAAAAAAACAAATTTAAATTTTTTGAATATTTTTTTTGAAACAGACAGCAAACAAAATTTAAATTTGTAATACCTGTTACGGACACAAATAAACCACAAGTTTCCGTTTCGTGGGTAAATTTTTATTAAATTTCAAACAAATGAAAAAAATAAATGAAACTGAAAAAATATGGTAAATGATAGTAAATTATTTCGAATAAATGTCTAAAAAAGTTTATATAGATATTCCTTTGAAAAAAAATGTATGTTCCTTTATTTTAAATGGAACGGAAAACTTTTTTATTAAACTACAAACAGTTAACTACATAATATTCTGAGTGTACACACAGAAAATAAAAATATATATGTTACATCTGTGTGTGTTGTGTTTTGTAAAATTACATACAAATAAAAAAACTTTCAATTTGAAAAACAAACCACAAAAATCGTTTTTTTCTACTTTTTGTCAGTTAAAAATTGGTGGTTATTTTAAACTACTTTCGATTACTTTTACTACTTATGTCGATTATTAAACAATGATTGAAAATAAACAACAAAATGGGCTGAATATAATGAAAGATCAGTAGTCCTCTTTTTTATTGTATTTTTTAATATGCATTTTAGATTATTTTTAACGAAATATTATTGTGAGTGTAGCAATCATACAACTGACAAAGGAGCAAGACCCCCCCCCCCCCCCCCCCCCCCCTATACTACTGTAAGAGAAGACAGATAAATTGAGAATGTTTTGACAAAATATCCTAAAGCAGATCCTAGAGAAGTTTAAACTGAACTTTCCATAGATGCCAGTCTTTCCGCCATTATAAAAAGAGTCCGAGAATATGATCTTAGAAGTTTCAGATGCACAAAAACCCCTTTGTGTCGAAAAGCTCGGTTTAACTACCCCCACCCATTTAAATTGGACTCAACAGCAATGGAAAGACGTACTATGGTTTGATGAAGAATTAGTCAAAATGTGATTTCAGCTGCAAATGTTTTGAACACCACTGTATATTCATATATTTATGTACATACAAAAAGATCATGACAATATACTATTGAAATAAAAACTCTGGAAAAGAAAAATATTTTATAAAAACAAGTTTTAAAACTCCAATTTTGTTTGTAGGAGGCAAAAAAAAATACATTTTACCAGGCTGAAATATGTTTGCTATTCCTTTATATTTACAATGTTACCCAAAGGAGTTATAAATTGAAAAAAAGCAAGAAAAAAATATGTGTAAATATAGATGCAAAGAATGAAAGACAAAAAAGAAAAAAAAAACTAAAAGAATAAAGATATTTATATGAAAAGCTATTTCATTTCTGTAAAGAATAGGCATCATTTAAAAAGATGCCTTTCCTTGCCAGCCGGAAGCTCAAACAACCTGGGAAAGTATTAAAACAAACATAAAAAGTATTACCTACCTTGAACCAGTTCTTTTTTTTTTCTATAAATAAATGAAAATGGATATGTTTTCTTTTTTTTTTTTTGTTTTTGCATGCTTGACACTTTCGTAGGTGTCAACAACAGAAAAATACAACTTATGGTGTTTAATAAGGAAAGTGTAAAATAAGGATGTTTACACTGTGAGCAAAAAGTAAACTCAATTAACTACAATTTAGCAGGAATTGTTTTAATTTTAGTCCTCAATTAAAGGGTGTTTAAATTTTAAGGGCCGATGTTGAATGTGAACCACACCTAAACGTCAAGATTTTTTCTGCATTTCATTTAACAGTTCTCAATTTCAGACTAACTCAATTTGAACACAATCGAGCAACGCGTTAAAGTTATTCAGGCTTATTATGAAAATGGGCGTTAAAATCAAAATGCATATCGTGCACTTCGTGATTTTTTCAGTCAATTTAATCGTCCAAATGTGAGTACAATCGGAAAAATCGTGCAAAAATTTGAGCAAACCGGGTCTGTAGGAGATGTGAAAATACCAGTGCATGTTCGTACAGTTCGTACTGAAGAAAATATTGCTGCTGTCCTCGAAAGTGTGGCTAAAGAGCCGTCTACCTAAACTCGTCGTCATGCCCAACAATTGCACCTCTCACGATCGTCGTTGATGAAAATTATGCATAAAGACTTGCAGTTAAACGCTTACAAGGTGCAATTGACTCAAGAACTAAAGCCTCTTGATCATTCCAAACGTCATCAATGGTCAGAATGGTGGCAAAAAATGGCAACAGTGGATGATCAATTTTTGCAGAAAATCATCTTCAGTGATGAGGCACACTTTCACCTCAGTGGATTCGTCTATAAGCAGAATTGCTGCATTTGGGCGAATGATAATCCAAGAGTGATTGTCGAAAAACCAATGCACCCACAAAGAGGGACTATTTGTTGTGGTTTATGGGCTGGCGTCATCATCGGGCCGTATTTTTTTACAAAATGAGGCCGGTCAGGCAGTTACTGTGAATGGTGTTCGCTATCGTGAGATGATAACAAACTTTTTATGGCCCGAATTGGAAGATATGGATTTGCTCGATATGTGGTTTCAACAGGACGGTGCCACTTGCCACACAGCTAACGAAACAATGGCTCTTTTGTGCGACAAATTCAATGGCCGTGTTATCTCACGTGGTGGCGATGTCAATCGGCCGCCAAGATCATGTGATTTGACACCGTTGGACTTCTTCTTTTGGGGTTATTTGAAAGAAAAGGTGTACGTCGATAAGCCAGCAACAATTCAAGAGCTAAAGGATGAGATAATTCGGCACTTTAACGGCATAGAACCCCAATTATGACTCAGCGTCATCGAAAATTTGGACCATCGGATGGAGGTGTGCCACCGAGGTCGCGGCGGCCATTTGGCTGATATTTTGTTCCATACATAATTGAACTATACCATATTATCATAATAAAAACAAGTAAAAAAGGGCTAAATTCGGCTGTGCCGAATCTTTGAATACCCTCTACCATAGGGGCTGAAGATGATATACGTATGTATATACTAAATTTTGCATGAACTGTAATATGAATATGTTTTGTCAATTTATGTAACGATCTTTTGTTATTTAGTTTTAGTAATGTTATTTACAGAGGTCTGCTCTGTTAGCGACTTTAACATTGTTGCTTTTAACGTTAACTTAGTTATTAAGAGTAACACACATATAGCTCTAAAACAGTGCTGTTCAAAAATTAATATGTCGTTGTGTTAGTGAGAAAATGAGAATTACACTGCAAGAAATGTTCAATGGGTTAATAGCAGTGTTAGTATCTGTATGAATTTATTTTTTATTGAAAATATATATGGATATGTATGGATTTATTATGATATTCTATTAAAAAAATGCTATTTTTGGAAGGAAAAAAAATACAATACATTCGATCGGAATAAATGAATGAGCGATCGGACTCCAATTTTTAAAAACATTTCAACTTTTATATTAAAAAAATGCCTTTTTTTATTAGGTTTATTAAAGATTTTTATAGATCTTGTATTATCATAAAATATTTTTCTTACATTGCTATTAATTTTTCTCAGTGCATTAAAGAAAAATCAGCATACATCCGCCACGCGTGTTCATTCGCCGCTGTTTCAGTGATGACTAAAGGCAAGAGCGTAAGAATACATGTGAGTTGAGCAGGGGACAATTGTCTCATGCAATGAACATCACTGCTCTAAAATGATATTATTCTCATAGTATGTAAGACAGTAAATGTAATCGAACAAGAAGAAGACTTAATAACATTTTTACTTACTTAACAGAAAACAAAAATAGATACAGAAAAATTGTACAAATTTGTATGGAAAACTTAGAGGTACCTTCACATTTTCACTCATAACTTTTGAACCGCTTAACCGATTTTGCTCATTTTAAATACCAAACTGTTCGGGAGGATGTTCAATAATCTGGGTAAAAATGGGCACCCCCGCTTGCGTCTTCGAGTCGTGATCGCCATTTCAACAGACAGACAGACAGACGGACAGACAGACAGACGGACATCGCTAAATCGACTTAAAATTGCATAAGAATCACGAATATATATACTTTATGGGGTCTTAAACCTATATTTCGACATATTACAAACGGAATGACAAACTGATATATACCCTCACCATATATGGTGGAGGGTATAATAAATGACAATAATTTTCTAAATAATTTGTGTTTTATTCAAAATCAACATCGGCCCTTAAAATTAAACCACGCTTTATAATCTATGACATTAACAATTTTTTGTTACAATAGAATAGAAAATCTACAAAATTTTAAACAGAATTGTAAAAAAATTAATAATTTTAGCAGTTTATATTTTAGGCTGAAAATCAGTAGAATTTTTCTTAAATTACAGCTAAATTATCTTGAGTGTAGCGATAGCTTTTAATATTTTTTGAGCATAGTATATTTAAGCCCTTTTTAACAAACAAAAAGCTCAAAGGCATTGCTTAATAAATACATATGTATGTATGATGCACATAAAGCATAAAAAGAATTTTGTATCCTTTTAAAAACAAAAGCTAAATGAGAAATATTATATGCCCGTGTAAAAAAATATCAGATATGAATAAAACTCATTAGATCTACTTGTTCTAGATCTAATTAGATCTAAAAACTGGAGACAAATTTTAGATCTAATCCAATTTAGGCGGATCTAGAGCATCATATACAGGGTGTCCTCCGGGAAAGTATACTACTTTGTTTTGCCGCCATTTTGGTAAATATCTTGACAGTTCATACTTGGCAGTCGTGAAGTAGACACGTGGCACATTTATTATGGAAAAATATTCGATAGACTAACGTGTTTTAATCGTTAAAACAGCTCGCCCATGACAACCACGATTTTTATGAAAAAATCATAATGAGTGACGAGGCACATTTTCATTTGAATGTATATGTGAATAAACAGAATAGTCGGTTCTGGGCAATGGAAAACCCTCATCAGTCACCTTTGCATCCATTAAAAGTGACAGTCTGGTGTGCAATTTGGTTAGGAGGAATTATTGGACCTTACTTCTTTGAAAATGAAAACGGCGTAACGGTAACTGTGAATGGGGATCGATATCGTGATATGATTGAAAACTTTTTGTGGCGTTAAAAAGTTTTCAATCATGCATGCTTTGGGCTTGATTAACATGTGGTATCAACAAGACGGTGCCACATCGCATACAGCCAGGATTACCATGGAGTTACTGCGAGACCTCTTTCCACAACAAGTTATTTAAAAAAATGCTGATGTTGATTGGCTTCCACGGTCGCCTGATTTGACAGCTCCGGACTTCTTTTTGTGGGGATATCTGAAAAGCAAGGTTTATGCAAACAATCCAGAAACGCTTGAGCAACTCAAAAAAAAAATTCGTGATGAAATTAATGAAATACCGAAAAATGTGTTCAAAGGGCTCGCATTTGTGAGTCTTACAGAGGCGGACATTTATCTGATATTGTATTTCATACATAATTGCCGACATTAAATAAAACATTTATCAATATAAGATCCATTCTCTTGCATTTAATCAAAAATTATAAACAAACAAAGTCAAACAAATCAGATGCAATTTGCTTGGACATATAATATCTAATCAGATTCAGAACAGATTTTATTTTGGTGTCAAACGGCTCAAATGGCTAAGATCTGGTATCAGATATGAATATATCCGCTGATATTTGACCACGAAAATTCCCAAATTTGCCAGATTTCTTTAGATTTGAACAGATCTGATAGATCTGGCCATAAAATGTATCAAATATGCCATATTTTATCATATATGATCAGATCTATCACCAGTTCTTATTAAACTCAATCATGTCTAATTTGATCTAAGCAGAAATTATCAGATCTAGTTAACAGCTCGTGTGTTTTTATTTTTATTTGAAATAAAACATAACTTAGGACACCTTTTAAAGATGGAATTTCAGATTTAAACATTTTTTTTAATATAAAATTAAATATTTTATTCCTTAGCCTTAGTCATGATCATGGTCAACGTCAAAGTCACCTTTTTTAATTGTCAGATTATATTTAACACTGAAAATCTATAATATAAACAAAATACTGTCTACACAGTCAAGTCATTGAACTTGTTATCAGAAAAAGAATAAAATAAAAAAAAAAAAATAAAATGAATATAAACAAATATAAAAATGCACACGTAAATACCAAAAATAACAACATGTCAACAAATATTAAGAACTCAAATAGCCGCTACAACAGTAGCACAAATAGCTAAAGAAGAATAGTTTAAATAAATATTATGGAAATATCTATATTTTGGTCGGTAATATATTTTACCAAAGGATTTTATTAAAATTTATGCACATTTTATAATAACTTTTATTGTTGTTAATTTTAGGCTTAAAATTAGTATTTAGACTTCTACAAAGTCTTTTTAAAATATTGAACAAATTAATTCTAAAAAATTAAAGAAAACCAAAAAAAAAAAAAAAAAAATTGCTGTGTCCTTAGTTTTGCTGCGGGCCCCTGTATACCAGCACTTGTATTTTTCTGACTGGGTATGTTTATCTATTTAACCATAGTACACTTCCAGTAAAAAGACTGGTGGTAGATAAAATAACCCTGAGAAAAATGGTCCAAAAACAAACATGAAAAATCGCCCCAAAAAAAATTGTATGCAAATTATTTTCGATTAATTTTTTTTATTTAATTCTTTTGGGAGATAATTCGCAAATTTTAAGATATAATTGCCTTAAAATAAATTTTTACTTTTTTATAAATTTTTTTTTATTCAATTCTTTTGGAAGATAATTCGGAAATTTTTGGTTTTAATTGCTTTGAAATAAATTGGGTTATTTTTCGTTACGAAAAATCACCCAAAATTAAATACAAAAAAATGCAATAACAATTTTTTAATTTTTACACAGCAAATAAATTGGTTGGAATTCTATTGAAACCATCACAATTTTAACGTTATTTAATAAAACGCAAACCATTTGAGATATTTCCAAAACTTTATGGTCGACTTGAAATACAATTAAAACATTTATGAATGAGACTCGACTTCGTTAGTAAGGCCACCGCGGGCACGTCGACAGCAGTCGATTCGTTTGACCCAATTTTCGATGACTCAGTCACACATTTTCGATGACTCAGTCACACATTTCGGCCGTAACGGCCGTTATTTCGCGTTCAATGTTGGCTCTGAGTTCTTCCAACGTCGTCGGCTTGTTGGCATAGACCAATGATTTGGCGTAGTCCCAAAGAAACAAGTTGTAGAGGCGTTAAATCGCACGAACGAGGCGGCCAATTGACTGCTCCATTTCTTAAGATAACATGCTCACCAAACTTACTCTTCAAAAAATCGATTGTAACGTGTGCTGTGTGGCTTGTGGCACCGTCCTGTTGAAACTACATGTCGTCCAAGTCCATGTTTTCCAATTCGGGCCAAAAATAATCGGTAATCATGGCGCGATAACGATAGATATTCACAGTAACGTGACGATCGTTATTGTCGACGAAAAAATATGGCCCAATGACGCTGCCGCCATGCAAACCGCACGAAACAGTTATTTTTTGTGGATGAAGTGATGATTCATGAAGCACATGTGGATTTTCACCAAACCAATAACGCATATTTTGCTTATTGACGAACGCATTGAGCCAAAAATGTGCTTCGTTACTGAAGATGATTTTGCGATGAAATTCATCATCTTGGCGCATCTTCTCCAGTGCCCAATCGGAGAACGTACGTCACGTCAAATGGTCCATCGGCTTCAATTCTTGAGTCAGCTTGATCTTGTATGGGTGCAAAACCAAGATCTTTACCCAAAATTCGCCATAAAGTGGTCTTGGCGATGCCCAGTTCTTGAGAACGCAGCGGAATCGACAGATTTGGATCGTTTGCTACGGACGCCTAAACGGCAGCGATTTTTTCGTCACATCGACCAACCCGTTGTCTCACTGGCACGGCAGCATCACACAATCAATATGTGGACTCAAATTTTTGCACTAAACTTGATATTGCTTGTCTACTAGGGCGAGAATAACGACCAAAAATTGGAGTTAACGCTTTTAAAGTTGCGGTCAACGACTCCGAATTTCGGTAGTACATTTTTATAATTTGTTGTTCGTTCGTGTACTTTACCATGATGAAAATGTTGAGTTTACTGAAAAAAAGGAAAGTTACAGTTAAAAGATCATTGAAATAGCGCGTTCACAAATTACATTCAAAGTTGTCAAGTACCTATTGAAAAATCCTTTACTTTAAATCCATAATTAGAAGAGTTAAATTCATAAAAATAGATTTTTTTTTATCAATATGGACGGACCAATAGTTTCTCGAATATTTTTGTCATTTACACAAAATTTTAACAGCAAAAATCCAATATTAGTTCTGTTTCAATAAAAACTATAAGTTTTTTCAATCAATTTTAATATAATGTCAAATTTTTTTATACGTATAAATTTTTGTATTTTTAATTGGACAACAATTTAATGCAAGTGTCTGTGGTGCAGTGGGTAGAGGCATAGTCTTAGGGTTCCGAGTTCAAATCACACAAAAGGCAACATTTTTTAAATTCTTTTTCTTATTGATTAAAATTAAAAGCAACAATTAATTTTCTGTTTTCGCTTTAAAGTTATATTTTAAAAAAAATATTAACATTTTAAACCTGAAAAAATTCAAGTTTAAAATTTGTCAAAACAAAAAAGAGTTAAGTCTAGAGGAAAAGCAATGGCCTGACTGACTAACAATCATGGTTTTATAGCGCTTGCCGTAGACGGTAATGTTCTCGTCGTTCTCATTTCTAAAGTAGTAAGGACCAGTGATTCCACCTGCTCATAAATCACTCAAGCAATTGCGTTTTTGTGGATATAACGGTGTCTCGTAAATCTATTATGGATTCCCTTCACTCCACACGCGGTAATCCGAAATATCTACATTCCCACTAGGCTAAAAATGAGCCATATCACTGAACGAAATGTTGCGATGAATCAGAGTATTGACTTCCATTTTTTTAAAGAGAAACAACACTCTTCCTATGAATTGATGTGTTGCCTTCTTTAAAAAGGAAATAGATGAGATACGAAAGATATAGTGAGTGTTGAAGGGCTTCAAGTATAACAACACTGCAATTGCGTGAGATGATAAAATCTTAGAACGATTGTTGCGAGTCTTTTGATGGTGAGTTGGGTAACTTGTGGAAGCTTTTAAGTTCACAGCCCTGTGGGGGAACATAGAAGGATGATATTTTTATGAATGACAGAAAACTCATACAAATAATCATTTTTCTTAATTGATGTTGCCGTCGCTGGGGATCAAAATCGCAACCTTTTGTGTAACAGTCCAACGTCCTAACCAAAAATGCTGTAGACCAGTTGTTGAACATATCTTTAAGATGTATACAAAATCTTTATTAATGAATCTTATGATTTTTTTGGGCAAAATATCGGATTTGTTAATTTTTCATTGGTGAAAATTGATTTTTCTTTTTTTTTTGTTTTTAGATATTTTTTTATTTTATGTTTGAGCTTTTTCCATGTTTTTTTATGTGTTTCTTCGTATTTTTCTTTTTGGGCTTTGGGCCCCTTTTACGATTGCGCAATTTTTTATTTTGGTAATATTTTATTTGGTTGATATTGCCTACAGCAAAAAAGGTAATGAGAATTATACAATAAGTTGTCAAAAAATGTATCCAAACAAAATGTATCCAAATTAGTTTAAATTTTAAACTACTAGGGCGGGTCAATAAGTACGTGACTTTTTGAATGAAACACAGGTTTTTCGATAAAAAATCATTTTATTTTTTCTTTTTTTTATCCGTTCTAAAAAATAAGATTTGTTGGGGTCATCAAAATAGGTAATTGTTTGTGAGATGAGATTTCATTGTTGCAGTCAAATCTCTTTGGTTTGGAAACAAGACTATTTCTATTTCTCACTCGGGGCTAAATCCGGATAACAGGGCGGATGGGGGAGCAATTTTTAGCCTAATTCATGAATTTTTGCCAATTGTCACACTATTGCGTTTGTGATCGATTGTGAGCAAATGCGGCAGCCATCTTGCGGAAAGCTTTCTTATATCCAAATAACCATTCAAAATTGGAACCACTGAACCATGTGAGATATGCCTATGGCTTTCACAATTTCTCGCATTTTCAATCTCTGATCGGCCAACACCATATGTTAAATTTTTTTCAATTGTTTCAGGTGTAGAGCCCTCAATTGACCGTCCATAACGTTCGGCATCTTCCGTGCTTGTACGGTCACAACAAAATTCAGTAAACCACTTTTTTACCATTGAAATTGATGGTGTTTCCATTGTATTTATTAAGCTTAGCCTTGGCTTGAGTGATGGTTTTTTTTTGCAAAAAAATAATGCTTATTGAGCACACAAAATTCACTTTTTTCCATTTTCTTCTCAAATCACGAGGAAGTCTGCTATCAATGGCTGTCAAACGCAAACTAAATGACGAAGCTTGTTAAAATTTTGACAGGAGTCAACTGATAAATGCCTTGCTGACAGGAGCAGTTAAGCGGCGGAAAATTTAAAGTCGCGCCTTTATTGATCCGCCCAATAAATTTTTAACTACCAATTATAAGCAATTCTTGTTTACGGATTTAATGCTCTTAGGATATATTTAATGCGATTTTGAGCATCAAGTTCAAGAAACTGCTATAAAATATAGACCAGAACTATTCAATTGGAAACTAATTGTGGTTTTAACAGAATCCGGGGCACGTTGCCCGAACGATAGCAGTTTATAATTATGAAGTTGTTTAGTTGAACAATATTTCAGTATAAATGTAAATTTCGTTAAAACCTTTCATAGAGTGTCTAAAATGTTAACAAGAAAATCAATATTTAAAACATGTCTGCTTAAAATAAAATATAAAAATACAGACTTTACACAAAAACAAAAAAAAAAAAACTACTTCATTGAATATTTAAAAAAGTCATGTAATAATATACATATGTTCATCAATTTTTTTTTTGCTGACTATAAAATACAAAAAAAAAACCGTCTAAAAAAACTTCAATGACATTGTATTTTAATGCGTTTTTATGCATTATACAACACATAATGTCTACCCAATATTAATATATGATGGATAATGCATAATAATTACAAAATAGTGAAAAGGAAAAAAAAAAAAAAAATCAAAAAAGTTTAAGAATAATCTAGAAGAAAGAAAATTACTAATAATTTTTTTTTATTAATAACGACCCAAAATATTGATTTAAGATTTACGAATCAAAATTTTTATGCAGTTTTTGGAAATATTTAAAAAGGTCGATATTATGTTGCTAAAAGTATGCAACGAATTTTACACCAAAAAGTATGCAACTTATTTATTCTTGAATATTTAAAAATAGACAATAAATTTGTAATATCTTTTAAATTGGCAAGTTTTCTGCAAGTAATTTTAAATAATTTAAATCTAAAGCAATATTTTACAATTTTAACCTTATTAATTTTATAACTTTTTCACTTTTGTTAGCAATATTACACAAACTAATTGTACATACCTCCTTAAGGTAGGCAACATTTGTTTGTATACATAATTTTCTATCTATAACATATATTAATATAAAATTTTTGAAAACCATCAGTTTCATTATGATTTATAGTTATTGACTTGAGAGGTTTTAAACGTATTTCGAAGTGCCTACATTCATTACATTTCAACTTAACAAGTACTATACTCCTACCTGTTTCGCTCCCTCCCTCAATTTGTGTACACTTTATGTTCATTATTGTACCTTAATTTAATTATGCTCTCTTTATAACAATTACCTAATTTCAAATTGTGAGTTTATGTAAATTTCATATAACATGACATTTAACTAATTTACATATCATTTACATAAATTGAGTGCTTCCTTTGAGGACTTTTCAACACCAAACAATACTCGAGACACATTTAACGTTAAAAGCATTTTGCGAATCTTTTTTTTTTTTTTTTGTTTTTAAATACATAATGAATTTAAATTATTATAGACATCAACTTAAACACTGCTTTTCGTTTGTGTGTAATGAAATCTCTGTTATTTGTATTGCCCTCCTTTATTTTAGTATTTCGAAGATGTCATGTGACATGTTTTGCTTGACATGTGTGACTGGTGATACCTGGCACATTTACTGGCAATTTTTTTTAAAGGCTTGCAGAGATTTTTTTCTTGCCAGTGATTTTATTTGTATTGTTTAAAGGCAAAACAATTTAAAAACCACTAAATTTTAAATCTTTTACCTCAGAGTGTGACAAAACAAATCTAAAAGTAAACTACTTAAGTCATATGGTCTTTTTCTCATAGATTCACTCTCGAATTCTGAAGACTTTTGCCTACACTAAAATTTGGTCAAAATTTCTAAATTATAGAAAAATTTTACTACTGAGAACTAAATTTGTATTAGAAAACAGTAAAATTCCTCCAAATTAGTTTATACATCATCTAAAATTGTGCTGTTAGTTAGGAAATGTTTCCTTGGTTTTAAGAAAAATTTTATTTTAATTAAGTTCATTAGATATTTTTTTAACTAAACTGCCTAAAAATAAGAAAATATTTTATAACGACAAGTTAAGTAGTAAAAATTATCCTTATCCTGCTTCTATGGTAAAGGTAATATATTTTTCCATATATTTTAAAGTACTTTACACTTATTGAGTAGGTATTTTCCCACTTTCGGAGGACTTTCGCTTTGTGAGGTCACTGCTCTTAACAAGTCTTTAAATTTAACTGAATTATACTAAATTCATGTATTTCAAATATAAAATAATTTCATTAGCAAAAAGGTAAACAAATTTTTAAAAATGTACTGCAGGATATTCTGAAACGTAATAAATAGTGACAAAGTCAGATCCTTTTCGTAGTTTATTAATGGTTCTTCTCGAGAGAACCACAAAAAGGGACGCGCTAAGTGGGGGTCCTTTGTCTTCTTAATTTAACTAATTTAAGGAAATTTTTGCAAAAATACAAAATATCACAGTTACATTTCTTGTTATTATTGGAAAATGGAAAAATGTCATAAGTTTATTTTATGGGATTTTTAGCTTAAACTTTATTTGACATATACAAATTTAAACTTTTTTACTATTAAGTGAAAAAATAGTTCGATAAATATAAAGTTTAACAAGCGCTAAGTCAATTATAGGAAAGCCCTTATGCCGTAATGTATAAAATGTGCTTGCGATATTTTGTAGTGAAGTCAACAAACAAATTGATTACATAAAAGCGCAAATTCGAAATTTTTACCCTTTGCTAACAAAATTTTAAAATATATTTTAATTAAGCTACTTTAAGTTCAATATTTAAGACTGTTAAGATTAGAGATGGGCACGTGAGAGATTTTTGACTTACGCTCACGCACGATCACGAACCAAAAATTACAATCATGCACGATAGTTTTTTAAATATTACTTTAGATTCTTTTATTTAATAATATTTTTTCTTGAAAATTAGGAAAAGTAACTGGTTTGTTTTTAATTGATTGTTTTTTTGGAATAGAATATTAAAAATAATTTAAACGTTTTCAAAAAAAAAAAAAAATCCTATACCAAATTTTATTATTTTTTAAAAGTTAGAAAACTTTTACTTGAAAAAAAGTATATTTTATTAAAATTATTAAAATTTATCTGAACTAAGTTACATGAAAAATGATATGAACTATTTCATCAGTTTCTAAAATCAAGTAAATTTTTATTATTACATAGGAAAAAATTTATTACTTTTTGTTTTTAATTGTCTGAACTAATTTTTAGAAAACTATTCTTTAAAAACTAAATTTGGAAATGGCTTTCTAAAATTCAGTTTATTTTACTACTCGCGAACAAAAAATGAACACACATTAAGTTCAAGTACTTTCTCGATTTAGGTTAGACACATTTTTTTAACTAAATGGGAGTAAATTATATCCTTATTATTTTTTTTTAACTAAACTTAATTTTATTACATTTGATTATGTAAATTTCTTAAAACTAAGATGTTTTTTCTTAAAATTAGTAAATTTTTATTTAATTGACTTGTTTGTTTTTCCTAAAATCAAGAAATATTACTTAGGAAAAATTTAAACTATTTCTGAGTATATAAACTATTTTGTTTTTCTTCAAACTTAGGAATTTTTATTCTTTTTAAGAAAATTTTTCTAAGTTTTAAGAAAATTTTACTTAAATTGAGGACAATTTATAAACTATTTTGAAGGAAGTTTTTGATTACATTTTAGTTGGTGTTTTTTTTTTTTTTAGTGTTCTTTTTAATAAATTTTTTCTAAGTTTTAATACAATTTTACTTAAATTGAGGACAATTTATAAACTATTTTGAAGGAAAATTTTGATTACATTTTAGTTCATGTCTTTTTTTTGAGTGTATGAAAAACCTTTAGATTGTTATAATTATTTCCTATTGAAACCCTATTAGATTTCTTTCGAAATATTCTTGAATGTTCTTTTTTTGTATTCTTAGGACTTCTTCCGACAGAAATATTCTCAGATTTTGAAAATTTTTTTCTATTAAAAAATCTACAGATTCTCAGAACTTACTTTTATTAGGGGTAAAATTGAAATGAAAACGGCTCCAAATACATTTTTTACCAACATATAATAAAATTTTCCTTGAAATTAAGAAACAAATTTTACCTCAAATTTGGTCAAAATTTCTAAATTGTATAAAAATTTTACTTTTGAGAACTACAGTTTTATTAGAAAATAGTAAAAATGTCTTCCTTTTTAGTTCATATATGAGTGTATAGAAATTCTCATATACTGAGGACTTTTCTCTAAAGAAAATTTCTCAGACTCTAAGTACTTTTTCTAATAAATTCTACTACAGAGTTCATTTAGAAAAATCTTAGCTTCGCTTTTTTTCTTTACTAAAATTCACATACCCTAGGTACGTTTTCAAATGGAAAAATTAACTGATTCTGATTGAAAAATATTCAGATTTGAGTTACTTTTTCCTAGAGAAAAATTCAATGAAAAACAAAAAAAAATATATATCACCTTTTAATTAAATCATGAGACAGATTATTTGCAAGACTCTGATGACTTCTTCACATAGAAAAATTATTTTCCTATGGAAAACATAATCCCGATTTCCGGGTTTCGGAAAATATTTCGGATATAACATCCATTTTCGGTCTCCATAAGAAAATGGAAAGAAAGCCCAAAAAAGTCGTAATACCCACAATATTTTCGAAATCTCTATTCTGAATTGTAGATGACCGGTCTTCAGCTGTATTTAAGGGTTTTCACCAATGCAGTGTGTCACATACCGGCTTTGCTGACAAAAGATTTTTGTATAGCAAGTCGGTTTCGCTAACTAAAGCTTTTCTTTAAATAAAACAACATAATGGATTGGTTATAATCCCATTGTTCAAACAAGCCAGTCTCACGAACTTTTTGCACAAACTTGCGTACAGTTTGCGCGGTGGGTTCATCATTTCAACCAAAACTTCTTTTCAACAAACGCATAGTTTGGGTAGCACACAGCACTCATTTTGTGAACAAGTTTGGAATATTTCCCAACTCATTTTAATCCGCGTAGGTATGATACTGAATGATAATCAATATTTCGAACAGAAAAAATCTAGATTTTTTGATAACATGATTAGAGAAGATAAATTTGCTTTTTTTGTGCTTTTTTTACTCAGCATTTTTGCTTTTTTTGTTCTTTTTTGTGAGCTTTAAATTGCTTTTTCAGATTTTTTTTTGCCTCAAAATGCTTTTTTCTAATGAAAAACAATATTTTGTCTGCTACTTTTTTTAATAAGTATTCTATTGTTTTTTAAAATTATTAATAAACAAAGAAAAAGGGGAAATAAAAGATAACAATTTTGTGTTTTTAAATGATTTTCCCAACCATTTTACTTTTGCTGGCTTGAAGAAATATTTTTTCTGCTTGTTTTGATCTTTTTTTGCCAATAATTTTTTGCTTTTAATACATTAAATTATACTTTTTTTTGTCTTCTCTGCTTATGACTTCAAAAAAAAAAACCTTTATCCCACCATTTATGCTACGTCAAATTCAGTTTAAACTGAACTTAAATTCTGTTTAAATAATGATCTTAAAATCTGTTATACTTTTTTTTTTAAAGTACCTACTTCTTAATATTTTCTAAAGAATTGCCATAAATTCTTTTTAAAATTGTAAAAAATAGAAAATTGAAATAATATTTTGTATAATAACTAAAATATTTGCACAAAAAATCTTTTGGACCATGAATAGTTACATAACAAAGTTTTTTTTAGACACTCAAAACAAAAAAAAAATACAATAGATTTATTTTGTTAGAAATAGAATAAAATATATATATTTATTTTTAAATCCTAGATAAGGATGCATATGAACATGATGAAGCTCTTCAGTATGATGAAAAAAAATCCAAACAACGCAACAACACATATTGTCTTGACTACTAAGCCAACCAAACAATATGCATGCCAGTGCATGATTTAGAATGTGATATTAAAAGAGGTTCTTTTTTTATGCGCAACATTTCTTTTTTTAGATTTTTGTCATGATTTTGTGATGTTAATTTTTTTTTCTTTCATATTGCTCCCCTATTTTGTTATATAACAATATTTTTTTTTTATATAAATTAAATAAACACTGAAAGGGGAAAAAGGGGATTTAAACTTTAAGTAGCAAGGAATTTAAAAAGAATTTGGGTTTTTTTTTTTACCAGAAATTAAATATTAAAATGGAATTTCATTTACTCAGCCTAAATGTAAGCTACATTTTTTGGTTATCAAAAATATATAGTGTTTTCTTAAAACATTTTAAATAAATGCTACAATATTCTTGTATTTTAATTAATTATAATTTTTTTTAGCCTAAATATTTAACAGAAATATATGAAGAATTTAAGTTTTTAAAAAATATATATTTATTAGAGAGCCTAAATTTATGCCACATTTTTGTTGGACTTTGACATATAAATGTATACTAAAATGTTCTTGTCTTAATTGCATAAATTTATCAGCCTAAATGTATGACACTATAATGCTGCAAAGAATTCAAATACAGAACTTCTATCAACCTAAATGTATACTGGATTGTGTTTTTAAGAATTAAAAATTCATTTTTTTTTTGTTCAATTTCCTCAATGTACACCACGTTTTCTTTTGACCATAAATTAAATGAATTCCAAAAATTGCTGACTATGTTCTACTTTTTTCAAATCTTGTATATCTTCCCTGTGGGAAAAAATGTTTCAGCTGAAGTTCGAGCGTCTTGTGCGTAAACGGCGCAATTAAAACTGGTGCGAAAGGACCTTTTGTGTATCCTATCCCGTGACTAGCGGAAACTGGACTAGTTTGAAAATACCCATCCCTGATGGAATAAGACTGATCTGAAAATGCTTACAGCTGGAGAAACGCCACTTGAAAGTCTAATGTAACAATTCTAAAATATTAATGAATCATTTCACAAATATTACGAATTATAATGACCATAAAACTGTCTCTGTGGCCGTCAATCTGTCTAAGACAGATCCCCAGGTGTGGCCTTTCCATCAGTTCTCGGTCTGATTATTTTGTGTTGGTCCTGTGACCGGTTCTTCTACTTCAGTCCTGTGACTCACTCCCCTCCTATGAGAAACCCATGTTAGACAGAGTGATACCTTTCAAACGGACCTAGAACCTGTGCCAATGATCTAGTCACATAACGTGTCCTGTGATAGGTCCGTTTCCCACAGGGTTGTCTTGTATAATTTCCACAAGAAATTCTTAAAATCATGTCTCAAACTGGAAAAATCAACGTGACAACTATTACATTATATTGTTGCTGTACATTTTTTTTTTGAGTCTTTTTAGATTATAAATGACTTTCGTTTCGTTCAACGAAAACTGCACGAAAAAAATTACCAAAAATTCTAAAGAAATTTACAAAACTTTAACTTAAAATCCAGAACAATGAGAGCAAAAAAAATATGTATCACCATGAACTAGCAGAAATAAAAAAAAAACACAAAATTTTATTTAAGTTTAATAAAAAAATCATAAGAAAGAAAATTAGTTTTATATTTTAGTTGTTCTCTTCAGAATAGAAAATGAGCAATTTTCACAATAAAAAATAAAGAAAACATCTTCCAGGGAAAAAAAGGATATATGTGCTATATAGGAAAAGAAATAAAAAAGAAATAATACGATTAACACAAATTAAAAGGAAATTTAAACAACTTTAAAGTTGAGCATTAAACAGGAAAAAATTTGTACAAATATTAACATATTTTAAGGGGTTAAAAACAAACCTTAAGTTTTGAAAATATACAGATAGAAAAATCTTTAAATTGCTGGAATTTTTTAGATAGAAAACATGTTCTTCGATTTTGAGGATTTTTTTCTAAAGAAATTTCTCCCAAATTCTGATGATATTTTATAATATTTTGCAAACTCTTATTAATTTTTAATAGGCAACATTTAAATTTATATCCTATAAAATCTGTATCAAATCGAAAATTTTGGTAAGTTTTAAAAATACCTAGGTTACAATTGGAGTCTGAAAAGAGCCCACAAACCTTCTGAAATCTTTGAAATCATAGCTAGATTAGGTGCCGATAAAGGCACTTTCTGAGCGTTCTTTTATGACACACAAAATTCTCATAAATAAGTGCATTATATTAGAGCCTTAAAAGAGTCATAGCTAATGAACGCAGGCAAAATTTGTGTTTTCTTTGTGATCCCTTAAGTATGCAATATTTTTGTTATTTCTTTGTGATCCTTAAAGTATGCAATATTTTTTTGTTATTTCTTTAAAACCAATTTAAAATATAATTTAAATAATATTTATATCATATAACATTTCCTAATCATTTTCTCTTTTTCTTTACAGGTAAGTTTTTCATGAATTATAAATAATGAAATTTATATTATCCTTAATACCGGCAAGTACATAAAGTTATGTGTAAATAATCTCATAATTACTTAATTGCTTTTTATTTCTCTGCCATCCTAAAAAAAACCTCATATAAATAAAAATAATTAACCATATTCTAGTAAAGTCATAAATTTTATTTATATAATCTATTTAAATGACTTGATGTCGGTTCATAAATGATAATTAGTTTTTTTTTTTGTGTATAACTAAAGACAAATCCCCTTAAACACAAATCATAACGTTGTTTGAAACAAGTTATAAAATCCTGGCATATTTATGTTTGTCAATTTGTTTATATTTTAAATATCTTACAGTTAGGAAAAATTTAAATAATTTCATTATTTAATTTAAAAGATAAAGTTAAAAATTATGTGAACCAGTATTGAAATAGAAATTATTTTACTTCATGTTATTTCATTATATTTATTACATATTTATTTCTTTGAAAATTTCTTGTAGGTATTGTACAATCTAAATTTTGTATTTATTTAATTTGCTTATACAAATTCCAAATTATTGCATACTTTTAGGATTTGTTATTAAAAAATAGTTTTATATCATATTTGAGGAATTCAACCCTTATAAGTATTTGTTCATGTTGGTCATGTGTTTTTATTTAAGCAATAATCTAGACTTTTATTAATATATACATAAAATACACTCAGAGAAATAGCTGATGATGAAAAACTTTATAGATTTTCTTACATTTCATATATATGCTAAAAGTGTTTCATAAAAATATTACTAATATTATGCATTTCCATTATCAAAGTGTGTTAGTACTCCACTGCATTTTGTTCTAGCTCTCTCAGCTTTCGAGAAATGGGTAATTTTCCAAAAAAAATTTTGATGACTTTTTCTTAGGAAATACTGTTACCGAAATAACTAAAGTACCGCTATCCTTTAAATACAGTTACCGAAATAACCGAAACACTGTTGTCTTTAAAACACCGTAAACAAAATAAATGAAATATGAACTACCGAAATAATCGAAAACTGCGATACTCTTACCGTTAACCAGTGATTAACCAAATACCGGCGAGGAAATTTTTGTAAGATTTCGATGCTGAATTTTTGTGTAGAAGGTTCATGGAAAGTACCGAATACAAATCCGGTAAAACATAAAATTTTTGATTTTTTTTTTTTGGTAAGGGTGGACATTAGACCGTACCTAAAAAAAAAAGTTCACCGTACACCCTCAAATATAAAGTATTTTAACAAGAAAATTTCGAAAATGTTTTTTTTTTTTTTTTGGCCGAACGTAGGGGTCGCCATTTTATATTTTTCTTTATATCTTCGCCATTTACCGTCGGATCTTAAAGTGTTGTATATCAATGTTTTTTGTCTCGCGGAGACCGATGTTTTCCTCGAAGGAGCCATTGACCTCAAGTAACCCGTTCTAGTATTAACCCACCACATCTCAGTTGCTACCACCTTAATGAACTACCCTAATATTTTAAAATGAAAGCTCGCAAAAAGGCAATAAACTTTTGCTAGGAAAGTATTCCAATAATTTCAGCGGAACTATTATTTTATTTTTTTTAATTTTTTTTGTTGCCGAATGTAGGGCATTTTTAATTTTTTTGTCATATCTTCTGTATTTACAGTCGGATCTTAAAGGGTTATATATCAATGTTTTTGTCGCAATGATACCAATTTTTTACATCAAAAATCATTGACCTCAAGCACCCTTTTATACCACTTAAGGGGTAAAACCTACGTAAAAAGCCTATATATAAAAACTTCCTTTTTTTATTTTCTTTATTTACGGAGATGTGTTAACAAAGATTGGTTTTCATAAGATTTATGAAGGAGTACAAAAAAATATTTGTTTTTCACAAAGTTTTACAAAATGATAGTATATTTAGTATAGAGGTCCATGGCACGCAGCATTACTTAATAAATTTTTGGTGGATTTCTCTGAAATTTATAATGCATATGGAAAACTAAATTATCTTTGGATGCGCGTAGGAGTTTTTGATAGGTCAAATACTTTTTGACTTAGAGCTGTTTCTTTACGAGTATAAAAAATAGATATTTTGACTTTAACACTTCGCTGTTTTGTCAAAAATTAATATACCCAAAAACTCATACGCTTTTCTTTAGATAATTTGGTTAAATTATAGGCATACGAACCATTGCAAAGGTCTCTGTAAATGGCGTTCCATTCTTACAATGACTCCATTTTTGTAGCCAGTGTTGGTAGGAGTTCCATCGCAACTAATAGCTATTAAGAAGTCCATATTGAAGTTCTCTTGACTCAAATAATACAGCCAACTTCAATCACGCCAAAATATGATCGATTAAAATTTGTGTTATTTTATAAGTGATCCACGGCACTCAGCATAATTTAACCAATTTTAGGTGGATCGGTCTGAAACATACACTTTATATAGAAAACTAAATTATCTAAAGAAAAGCGTATGAGTTTTTGGGTATATTAATTTTTGACAAAACAGCGAAGTGTTAAAGTAAAAATATCTATTTTTATACTCGTAAAGAAACAGCTCTAAGTCAAAAAGTATTTGACTTATCAATAACTCCTACGCGCATCCATAGATAATTTAGTTTTCCATATGCATTATAAATTTCAGAGAAATCCATCAAAAATTGATTAAGTAATGCTGCGTGCCGTGGACCTCTTTTGTAAATATACTATCATTTTGTAAAACTTTGTGTAAAACAAATATTTTTTTGTACTCCTTCATAAATCTTGTGAAAACCAATCTTTGTTAACACATCTCCGTAAATAAAGAAAATAAAAAAAGGAAGTTTTTATATATAGGCTTTTTACGTAGGTTTTACCCCTTAAGTAGTATAAAAGGGTGCTTGAGGTCAATGATTTTCGATGTAACAAATTGGTATCATTGCGACAAAAACATTGATATATAACCCTTTAAGATCCGACTGTAAATACAGAAGATATGACAAAAAAATTAAAAATGCCCTACATTCGGCAACAAAAAAAATTAAAAAAAAAATAAAATAATAGTTCCGCTGGAATTATTGGAATACTTTCCTAGCAAAAGTTTATTGCTTTTTTGCGAGCTTTCATTTTAAAATATTAGGGTAGTTCATTAAGGTGGTAGCAACTGAGATCTGGTGGGTTAATACTAGAACGGGTTACTTGAGGTCAATGGCGCCTTCGAGGAAAACATCGGCCTCCGCGAGACAAAAAACATTGATATACAACACTTTAAGATCCGACAGTAAATGGCGAAGATATAAAGAAAAATATAAAATGGCGACCCCTACGTTCGGCCAAAAAAAAACATTTTCGAAATTTTCTTGTTAAAATACTTCATATTTGAGGGTGTACGGTGAACTTTTTTTTTTTGCCTGTAAGGTGGTACGGTCTAGTGGACATTGTTCCTGCTCGAGTGGGAGTAAACACGAAAGGGTTGGTTAAACATTTTTAAACCTACCTCCACAATATAAACCTACATGCGTTAAAAAAGCTTTCTGAGAATTAAACAATTTCAAATAGTTTTTTCTAAAAGAAAATGTCCATGACATTTTTCTATAATAAAAATTTTAGCAAGTTTTCTGTAGGAAAAAGTTTTTAAAATTACCGAGTTTTTTATGCCTCAGATTCTAACAGTTTCTAGTAATATGTCCTGAGAATTCGAGAGTTTTTATGGAAGAACAAATTTTCGGAATTGAAAATTTTTTTTCTATACTAAAAATTCCTCAAAAACTCTTAAGTTTCTTTCAAGAAAAAATAACACGTTTTTCTAATGAAAATTTTTGAGAATTTTTTCTATAAAACAATTTTTTTTATATACAAATAAAAATCCCCAGAATCTGATTTTTTCAATAGAAGATAAAAAATAAAAAAAGTTCTTAGACTATCAAAGTCTGTTATAGAGTAAAGTATGTACAATATATTTTCTATAAATAAGTAATTCAATTGGAAATAAGTTCGGGGGGGGGGGTATCAAATAATTAAGAATCTGAAATTTTTCATACCTGACAAAAAAAAGTTTATATAACATATTGTCATACATAACTTGATGTAATTATATATATATTTTTATATGTTATTTTCGGATCAAATTATATCAGATGAGACCTCATGGGATCGGATTATATTTACCATTTTTGGGATCAAAAAAGATTTTAAAACCAATAAGATACTCATATCTTAAAAAATTTTCTGGTACCCATGTAAAAATCAAAATATTTATAAACATACATGATCATACATGGACTTGTGATCATACCTGGTTATATGTGTCGATACATGGTTCAATATATGACCATACATAATCTTATATATGATCATATATCTTCGAATCCGAAATTTTAGAGTATATGACCGTATATAGCCATATACCTTCAAATTTCGGATCCGATCCCATATATGATCTTTTATGTTCATATATATGCAAAAACTTTGTTTACATATAAATTAAAGCATACTTTGGGGGTACTTAGAAATATGAAAAACAAAAGCCTACATTAAGGATTCAAATGATTTAAACGTATAATACAGATAAAGAAGAAACCGTAGATGTATAAAAATTAAATATAAAAAAAAAAATGATGGCGTGGTCTGTGATATTTAGCAAAAAACAGCTATGTGCTAAAAAATAACTCTTAAAAAGTTTCATTATTATCTTTACAACCTAGAAAAAAAAACAAACAAAAAATCGTCTGGCAAATCGGAAATATTAAAGAAAATTTCTGTTAAAATTCAACAAAATTGCAATCTTTTGGATATTACACTTAAAAAAGTTTGTAAGTTAAAATAACTGAAAATATCATTTAAAAGAAATGATATTTCATTTAAAAACCGGTCTACTTAATTTTCATTTAAATTAAATGCCATTTGTTATTTATTTTTAAATGTTGATTAATCAACTGACACATCCGTAAGAAACAACTGATATAATCAGTTAAAATAAATGTCAAAATTTTACCCACCAATTCTTAAAAAATAAATGTTTTTTTCATTTATTTGAAATTATTTCCGTTTTTGTATTTATGTTTTTTTTTTTTTAATATACTCGTACAATACAAAATGTATGTATGCATATGAAGCTATAAACACTTTTTGTGTGAATGTATTTGTGTATGTATGTGTGTTTATGAAGCTCTTGTAATTTGTATTGAAAAATTTTGTATATATACAACCAATTTAAATAAAAAAACAAATTGAAATTTTTTGAATATTTTTTTTGAAACAGACAGCAAACAAAATTTAAATTTGTAATAACTGTTACGGACACAAATAAACCACAAGTTTCCGTTTTGTGGGTAAATTTTTATTAAATTTCAAACAAATGAAAAAAATAAATGAAACTGAAAAAAATCGGTAAATGATAGTAAATTATTTCGAATAAATGTATAAAAAAGTTAATATAGATGTTTCTTTGAAAAATAAATGTATCTTCCTTTATTTTTAAATGGAACGGAAAACTTTTTTATTAAACTACAAACAGTTAACTACATAATATTCTGAGTGTATTTTCGTAATTTCCTCTCCATAAGAAAGACTTAAAGTAAAGTTACAATAGTCATTTGTTGACCATTTCCTTCCCTTTTTTTCTTCATATTTCATCTGCAACTAATAATGTTTACTTTCCTCCACCTCCTTATTGGCGGACGACGAACTTAAACCAATAAGTCTATTGTCAACAATACAAGCACGCATGGAAACAATTTAGAACAAAATACCAAAAATCAAAGTAGTATTTTCTCTAACCGCTCACGAAACAATATCAAAGTTGTCTTATTTGTTCATTCATTCATTCATTCATACACAAGATGTACAAAATCAAATACGATTTAAGAATGTAATCGAATGGAATAATATTGTGTATATTTAATAGTTATATGAAATATGAAAAACCATAACTAAAAAAAATTAAATAAAAGAAAAGAAAAAAATTTCTTTCAATAATAAAATATTAAACAACATTTTCACAGGCTATAAAACATGATGTGTGTTGTTTAGTATTGATGAAACTGTAAATGGTGGATTGTAACGCCAAAGGAATTGAACAACATGTAGAAAGAAAATCAACAATATCTTATAAAACATCTATAAACACCATATTCTTTTAGATGTTATAAAAGATTATTGAAAAGATGATCTAAAAAAATATATAAATGAATCATATTTGTGAATACTAAAAAGATATAAAGAATATAAAAAATTATATATTAAATATGGGAGAAGGCATAACTATAAAACTTAATTTTAACACCATAAAGGCGACAAAATTTATTCTTAAAGTTCTTTGAACTTAACTATTTAAGAGTAGTCCCAGATAATGGTAATCAAACCTACATAATGTTTTAGCATAGAACAATAGTTATTTAAAATATATTTTATTACTTAATTACGAATTCTTTAAAAAAAAAATATATATATAATCCTCCCGTCTCTCTGGAGGGTTAAGAGAAAAGCCTACGCACACGTTATAAACACTTGCATACTTTTAGGGGCATATAAGTGTGTTGTAGCAACACTTTAAAAGCATTCTGTACAATTGTTCATACTACTACGCTCTTTTCCCACTTATATTTTGTTTTAAATTGCATACGGTACGTACTGGAAAAGTGTGAAGGCTTTTTTTAAGTGTATGTACTATTATGTTTATATTTTCATAGCATACCTTTAGGGTTAGTAATTATAATAATCGTGTCAACGTTGTTTATTTGCAACATGTACACATGAGTTGATTACAACATGTGCGGAATAAACGTGTTAAATCTACACAATTTAATGTTGACAAAACAAAAAAACAACAAGAACAAAATCTAAAACATCTAACAAAAACTCCTTCAAAAAGTATAATTTTATTTAAAAAAAAAAGTAAATGTTTTATAATGCCCGAGTAAATAACAAAATAATCTAATCTGTAAATAACAATAGAAATTTACCAGAAATTTAAAGATTTGTATTTTAAAATTTTTTTCTCTAAGAAACATATTTATATTCTGAAGACTAATCTTTATAGATATATCAAAAACCCTTCAGTTTCTGTGGACTTTTACAGAAACTGTACACTCTAAGAACTCTTTTCTTTACATAAATCCTTAGAGTATAAGCACATCTTCCTATAGAGAAAATCTCTGATTCTGATAATTTTTTTTCTATTGAGCACCACTTAGATTATGAATTGTTTTTCCCTTAAAGGAATCTTCAACACATTCTTATGTGAAAAAACGCTAAGGTTCTGAATTTTCCATAGGAAAAAGTCCTCAGAATCTCTTAAGGAAACATCCGCAAAACTTTAGCCATTTTCTATAGGAACATGTACTTGGAAGCTGATGGTCTTTCTGTAGGAAACACAGAATTTGAGGGTTATTTTATAGAAAAAGTCAGTAGAACCTAAGGGTTGTTCTATAGAACGAACTCCTCCGTATATGAAGGTTTCTTTATTAGAAAAACTCCTCCGAATTTGGGCTTTCTAAACGAAAAAGTCACCAGAATCTGAGGGTTTTTCTATACGAAAAATTACTTGGAAGCTGATGGTGTTTATGTAGGAAAAAGTCCAAAGAATCTGTGGGATTCTCTATAGAAAATGTCCTGGGAATCTAAAGGGTTTTCTTTAACACAAAGTCTGCAGTATCTGAAGGTTTTTCTATGGGAAAAATTCCTCAGAAATTGAATTTTGTATACGAAAAAAGTCTCCGCAATCTGAGAATTTTTCTATTAAAAATTTTTGCGGAATCTGAGCGTTTTTATTTTTAGGGAATAGTGGTCAAAAGCTAAGGTTTTTTATAGACCAAAGTCCTTAGAATGTAAGTATTTTTCTATAAGAATAACTCCTCAGACTAAAAAGTTATTTGCATAGAAAAAGGTCATCAGAATCTTATGGTTTTTCTATAGGGAAAACTCCTTCTAATTCTGGGATTTGATTGTTTCTCTATAAAAAAAATCCTCAGTATCTGAAGGTTTCTCTACAGAAAAATAGTAATAAGAATCTGCAACTTTTTATATAAAAAAAGTCGTCAGAATCTAAATATTTTTCCATAGGAGCAAGCCCTCAGACTTTGGTTTTTCTATAGGAAATGTTCCTAATATCTGGGGAAGGATTTTTTTAGAATCTCGAATCTCTAGGGTTTTCTACAACAAAAAGTCCTTAAAATCTGTAAGGTATTCCATAGGATTTTTTCTAATTAAAAAATCCTCAGATTCTGAGGAGTTTTTCTTATAAAATACCCAAAGATTATAATGCGTAATTTCTATAGAAATCCCCTGAGATTCTAAGGAGTTTTTCCTATAGAAAAACTCTCAGATTTTGAAAAGTTTTTCCTATAGAAAACCCGAAGTTTCTAAAGTGTTTTTCCTATAGAAATACCCTCAGATTCTAATAAGTTTTTCCTGTAGAAAAACCTTCAGATTCTGAGAACCTTTGCCTACAAAATAATTACCAGCCAACGACTTACTCCTATGGAAAAATCCCCGAATTTCTGCTTTAGAAAATCCTACAAATTCTCAACACTGTTCTTTTAACCTTTTTAACAACAAAATGGTCTGAATATAATGAAAAATCAGTAGTCCTCTTCTTGATAGTATTTTCGATTTATTAAATAAGTATTCTAGATTATTTTTAACGATATAATATTGTGAGTCTATACTTGGGAAATCTTCCGGAATCTTATAAAAAAAAACATTTTTTGGGTTCTAAAGACTTTTTTCGTAAAAAAACTTTCAGATTGTGAAAGCTCTATCCTTTAAAAAATCTGCGCTTCTAAGGACGAGTTTTTGGAATGTGAGTTAAACTTGGTTTAGTTAAACCGAAAACGAAATTTGTCCGCCATTTCCAAGTTAATGAACATACGAGGGCAGATAAATAAATCCGTGACTTTTCGAACTTCCCTCGTAGTTATAGGAAATGCAACACTGCTCCCATCAAGTACCACCTGTTAATAGACTACTGTCAAATTTTGAGCAAGTTCCGTCATTTGCATTGCGTTTAACAGCAGGATTTTTCGGGGTCCATAAAATAGGCATTTGTTTGGTTTGATCAATAATTTCATTGTTGGAGCTAAATCTCTTTCCACCGAGCCATTTCTTTAGGTTTGGAAATGGGAAATATTACTGGGGGCTAAATCCTGAGAATACGGCGAATGAGGGGGCAATTCGTAGTCTACTTCATGGATTTTTGCCATGGAAACTAAGCTATCACACGATTCCTTTGGTGGCCGATTGTGAGCAAATGCGGCAACCATCTTGCAGAAAGCTTTCTCATACCCAAGTGATCGTTCAAAATTGAAATCACTGAGCCATGTGAGATGTCTATGTCTTCTACAATCTATCGCACATTCAATCTCTGATCGGCCTCAACTAAGCGTCCAGAACGTTCGGCATCTTCCGTGCTTGTAAGGCCACAACGAAGTAAACCACTTATTTACCATTGAAATCGATGGAGCAGAGACCCCATAGAACTTATTAAGCTTTTCCTTGGTTTGATTGATGGTTTTTTTTCGCAAAAAATAATGTTTAATGAGCACTCGAAATTCATTTTTTTCCATTTTTAAAAAAATCCACGAGGTTGTATGTTTTGAACAGCTGTTAAACGCAAAGAAAACGACGGAACTTGCTCAAAATTTTACTACGAGGGAAGTTCGAAAAGTCATGGATTTATTAATCTGCCCTCGTAAGTGACTTAAGCTTATGATTTAGAGTATTTTTAGTTCTTCCCCAGAGAACAAAACCTCAGATTCTGAGGACTTGTTCCTATAGAAACGTTCTAAGAATCTTTCTCTACAAAAAAAAACTAAGGGGTTTTTCCTATTAGAAAACTCTTAAATTTATGGAACTTGTTTACCAAGAAAAAAGTATCCTTATTAAGAAGGTTTTGCGTATTTTTAGGAATTACTTTTAAATACAAATGTAATGATGTAACAAATTAGTTTTATTAGAAATTTGCAAACAATTTACATTACTATGCAAATTTTTGTTACAATTAACAACAATTTTAAAGTTAACTAATTATCACAGTTGTTTTTTTTTTTTTTTTGTAAACAAATATTCATAATGATGTTATTTTTAACGCTAATTTGCAGCCATAAAAATATTAGAATTTAAAATATACAGCAATACAATTTCCTAGACTTGTACTAAGAAAACAAAATGTAATTTTATAAAATAATAAGGAAAAGTCATTCATGTTGTCCAGAATATTCTAAACAGAACCATATAAAATGTTAAATTAGCTCATTAACAAAACATATACAAAGGCAAAAGTTTGAATAAAAACAAAAAGTACAAAGCTTCCACTTAGCGCCTTTAAAAAAAAAATTGTAGTACTACTACTACGATACAACACTCAATGTTATACAAAAAAAAAAAAAAAAATAACCTAAATGAATGACATTAAGAATAGAAAGTGTAGTATAAAATTTAACTAACGATAAGTGAAATAAATAAAATGGAATAGTATAATAAAAACCACAAAAAAGGCCCCGCCATACTTCATACAAATGGCATTTAAACAAAAAAAAAGTGTAGTTAAAATGACTTCAATAAAGCACTATAAAACAACCACAATTAGTGTCTAGAGAAACATAAAATACAAGGATTAATTAAAAGAAATAAGAAAATTAATAAACTTACAAATCGACTATGGGCATGAGCAGCTATTTGTACTACACCAAATTATGGTAAGAGAAATTGCCCTTTGGTAAAAGAGGGGCCCAGTTGAAGTTCGAGAACCGGCTTACAGCGGTCTAAAAGTACCTATCCTGTGACCTATCCCGTCCGGCTGGTAAAACAGGAAATATGGAAAAGGACCTATCCTGTGACTGGTGAAAATAGGACCGGTTTGGAAGTACCTACCCTTTGACCGGTGATAACAGAACCAGGACATATTCCTGAAGTGGGGCAAACATGCTAGAAAATTAGTTAATTTGCCTAAATTATGCTCAATTAATTTATTATAATATAATTCGGAGTTCGGCCGAAGATCTGTGTTCGGCCAAATTCGGCGTTTAATTTATTATTTGGTAATTTTTTTGTCCTGGGTTTATAAAGAAATTTAATATAAATTCTTTAATTTCATGTAGAAACACAATACATGAATTCGTACAATATTTGTTTTAAATGAGGGCGGATCAATAAGTCGGTGACTTTTTGAATAAAACACAGGTTTTTGAATAAAAAATTAATTAATTTTTCAACATAGTCTCCTTTAAGCTTTATACACATTGTCCAACGTTTCTCCAATATTTTGTATTCCTTCCAAAAAATAAGATTTGTCGAGGTCATCAAAATAGGTTTGTTTGTCAGATGATTTCATCGTCAGAGCCAAATCGCTTTCCGCCGAGCCATTTCTTCACGTTTGGAAACAATAAATTGTCAGTCGAAGCAAAATCCGGAGAATGGGGCGGATGAGGGAGCAATTCATAGCCTAAGTCATGGATTTTTGTCACACGATTGCGTTTGTGGTTGATTGTGAACAAACGCTGCACACATCTTGCGGAAAGCCTTCTCAAGTGAGCATTCAAATTAGAAACCACACTCAGAAAAATGTATGAACTAAAATTAAGTTCACACCTTACCAAAAATAAAAGCTATGAATTTTTCCTTAAAATTAATAAAAATTCTTTAAAATAATGCAAATTTATTTGATTTTACTTTACGAATAACTTTTCATCAACTTAAAAATAGGGACCCATTTTCCTTGATTTTTCTTTCTTTATTTAGGATAAACATTTATTTCTTGTTAGTAAAAAAAATCTTAAATGTTAAGAATTTATAAACTTAAAAAAAAGAAATTTAAAATTGTATGAGAATACAAAACATAAATATGAAACTTCTTTAGATTTAGTTCAAATATTTTAACTTATTTAAACCAAGTATGTTTATTTCTTAAATTTAAGGTTATGTTTCCTTTAGCATTCCTAAAAAGGTTTACAATATTTTTAACCTATACAATTCTCATTTGGTTTATAGTTTATATTGCATAACTAATTTAGTTAAGACTATTAACATTTAAGTAATGGATTTCAAAATATTTGTGTGAATTAACGAAAAAAATGTTCTATTTCTTTTCGTTAATATTTATATACCAAAAAAAATTAAATTGATTACTCAGTTTTTATGATGCAAACTAAAATACTTATATATCTAAAAGTTAAAACTTAATGAGAATTACAAATTAATAAATACAAACAAGGGAAATTTGTGTGTTTGTATTTTAAATGTACATAAAAGGAAAATAATTTATAAACTAAAAATAACGTTTATTCAGCATTACCACGAGTTCAAGAGTACTAAAATTTAAGAAAAATTTATTCATTTAAAAATAATTTTTACTGAATTTAAGAACAAATTTATACTAAATTTAAGTAAACAACATACTAAAATTTAAGAAGAAATTTACATACTTTAAGAAAAAAATTAACTTAATTTAAGTAAAGTATTTGTACTCGTTTTTAAGAAAAGGGTATACTTGACTTAAGTTAAAATTTCTTTGGAGCCAAATCATTCCCAAATTTAGTTAAATTACTTAATATTTGGTAAATATTTTTCTGAGTGCACTGAGGCATGTGAGATACCTATGGCTTCCACAATCTCTCGCAATTTCAATCTCCGATCGTCCAACACCATATCGTGAATTTTTCCAATTGTTTCTACTAGGCGTTCAGAACGTTCGGTTGTAGGGCCACAAAAAAATTCAGTAAGCCAGAGTTGCCATATTATTTATAAAACTTAGTCTTGCTTTGAGTGATGACAAAAAATAATGCTTAACGAGCACACGAAATTCGCTGTTTTCCATTTTCTTCTCCAATCTCGCGGTAGCCTGCTATCAATGGCTGCCCTAATTGGAGGTATTACCACAGTGCTTATCGGCTGGAAAATAAAACTGCATTACACATGTACCCAGCAAAATAAGAGCTAAGGAAGAAGAGTAAAAACACTACATCTACTGAAAACGAAGTTGTGCAAACTTCGGTGAATCATTAATGATTTTAACATTGGCGTGTCATTGGGAGGAAGTTGTTTGTTTATGCAACTCGGTGCATATGAGCAGAAGGACTTTTTCATTAGTTTACGGAAATTGTTAAATATAGCGACAACAAAATAAATATAGAGAATGGCTCTGTTTTAAAGTTAAAAATGTGGTTTTAAACACGCCAAAAATTATAATTCAGACCAGCACAACACAATAAATTTAAGTACACTTTTTGTAAAGTGGAATTTAAAATCTGTTTGCTAAAATCAGCAAAAAAAATTTACTAAATATTTTTTTATATCGAGCATTAAAATTTTTTTAAAAAAATATTTTAGTCAAAATTAAAAAACAAAAATCAAAGGCTTAAAAATTTGGATGAAACATAAACGAATTTATCATTTTGTTTAAATTTTGTAATTTCTGTTTTAAAAAATAATTTAGTCAATTTTTTTTTTTTACTTTTATGGTAAAATTTTAATTGTTTTTACATTCACCAAAAAGAGTCTGTGATGACAACTGAAAATTTTGCTGTTATTATGGGAACTTTTGCTAATTTCAGCCCAGTGGTATTTTTTGCTAATCTTAGCAACACATGCCTGCTGACGTTGTAGTACAATGAAATTAGTAGAAAAAATTAGTAGCCGCTGCTAAAGTGGAATTTAAAATTGGTAATTGGTTAAATTGGTGAAATATCTGCTAATGTGTACTACAATGAAATAAGTAAAAAAAAAATTGGTAGCCGCTACTAAATTTTAGTAAAATTTTTCTAAAGTGGAACTTAAAATCGGTTTGCTAAAATCGGAAAAAAAATTACTAAATATTATTAATATTAGTACAATCAAATTAGTATAAAATGATTCGTAAGCGCTTCTAAATTTTAGTAAATTGCTGTAAACTCAATGAATTGTAAAATATAGCAAAATTTTAATTTATAAAAAAAATTATTAAAATGCACAAGTTACACTTTAAAGCTGCTAAGTTCTTTAGAAATTGTCTTACAAATTTATATTTTATTTTTTTTTTTGTATAGAGCAAAATTTTTTATTTTATTTATTATTTTCAAAAAAAAAAAAAATCAAGGCTTAGAAAATAGTAAAAAATAAACGAATTTATCATTTTGTTTTAATTTGCTAATCTTTATTTGAAAAATATTTTTAGTAAATTTTTTGGATTTTAAGGTCAAATTTTAATTGCTTTTTAGAACTGAAAAAGTTTTAAGTGCTATTTTAAGTGGATGTCCTATGTTTGGACATGAGTCGGTTGTGAAAAGTATCTTCACTTACGACCCCTTTTTTCAACCTATGTAACATTTTAAGGCAATTTAAGATTGTATGTTTATGTTTTAATTATTAGAAATAATATTTCCTTCAATATTAAATTTTTTTGAATTTAGTAATTTTTTTTGCTAATTTTAGCAAATCGGTTTTCAAAAATTTGTAAAATGATTTCTGAAATTAGCAACAAAAATTTGTAAATATTCTATAAAAATTCTGTAATTTGTAAAATGTAAATAGCAAAAAGGTTTGCTAAATTATAATTTTTTTTTTACTAAAAATCAGCACAAAAATAGTAAAGTGGGATTGAAAACTGTTTACAAATTTTTCAACTAACTTTTTTTCTGAGTCTTTTCTTTTTTTTTTTTACTATAATTATAAATTGTTATAAATAAATAAAAAATATTAAAATTAAAAAAAAAATAATAACCTTAAAATACAAATGTATATGCTTTTCAATGGAATTGTTTGAAAAAATTTTATTCTTATGACTTCATATCAACATTCATATCAACTTCTTACAAATTGAAAAATTTGCACTATTAACTTCTTTGGATGTTCTGAAAAAGAGATTCGTAAAAAATAATATCCGTTTTATTGGGTACTTTATAGAGTCATAAATGGAATCACAATGGAGTAGAGAATTTATAAATCCTCGAAAACTTTTCAGGATTTTCGTTTTACCAGATAAATTTCAATTTCTAGTAATTTTTTTCGTCTACAATATTTCTTTCGTCTACAACATTTCTTTCGTCTACAACATTTACAAAATGAAAAGGACACTCTTATTAAAAGCAAAGAAAACATTATGCACAATGTCAAAAACACACTTGTCTATACTCTATTTTCTATTTATTTTTATTTTTTGAAGTTTATTTACAAAGTCAATGTTTTTTTCTTCTGTACTTCAACACCTTTTATGAAGTGCACAGATTTTTTTTTTATTTATTTTATTTTTCAGTATATTTCAAAATTTAACCCTTTTTATGGTTTTAAGCATCTTTCTTAATGATTTAATATTTTTGCGTTTGCTGTGGAGGACATATTTATTTTTAAGATGCCTTCATTTAATTTAAGAGCTTTTAAGAAGTTAAACATGTGCGTGACATTATATTTAAATACTAATATTAACATATGCATATGTATTCATACGTCTATTTAAGCAACCATACGCAAGCTAATGATGTTGATGTTGAAACTTTCTGCCAACAGTCTATACAAATTTAATTAAATAAGGAGTCTAGGGAAAACAGCGCTCGAACGAGCAACAGAAGAAAAAGAAAATGAAGGAAAAAAGCAACAAAATCTTAAAATGTTTGTTTGGTAACTTTAGAGATCCTTTAAGCACAAACAAGTATCCTTTCTATCTCTTTCTTCTTCTGTGGCCTCTATGGTACCGCCAACACACACACACACATACATAGGCGAATTTTCATTTAAACGTTTTGTTTTTTTCTTTTGGTTTGGCAACAAAACCCATCATGAATAAGAGGCCAGAACGGAGGAAAAGAAAAACATAGTACTTATATACCAAGTTTAATATTGCATAATAATTATTTTAATATTAATATTTGTATGGCATAAGGAGTCCTTTTTTCTTCATAAGAACAACAATATTAAATATTGTTCCTATTTATTTTATAGATACTTAAAGTTGAAGTTTAAACAGAAAAAAAGAACTTCAAAAGTTTGATACTTGCTGTGGAAATTGAATTTCCCGCACTAACAAATATTTTTAACATAATTAAAAAAAAAAAACTCCTAAAAGTAGACTTTATTTTTTTAATTTAACGAATCTAAGAAATATGCAAACTTTGAGCTAAAATACGATAACCTTAAAACTATTAAATAGTGTTCGATAAAGTAGCTAAAATTATACAACAAATCATTTAATGTATACTTTTAGGCAATTAATTTGAATTAAATTAAATTATACCTTAAGGCTTGCTGCAAACACAAAGAAATAATACAACAAAATTGCAATTAAATTCTACACATATATACTGTTATAGTTGCGTTTATATACTTAATTTGAAATTAATTGAAAAATACCGCTATATGCAACCAAACACACACAATTGCAGTTGTAATACATATACGTACTTATAATAACACCAACATTTGTATTTTCATGGTTTCACACACACACACATACATGCAAAATATTTTACACATTCACTACAATGTACAATGTTGATTTTTCCCTTAAAATATTTGCAAATCACTAACAATATGTTTTTATAAATCTCTGTGTGTTACCATAATAATGGTTACAGTAATGCTTTTCTTTCTCTTCCTGTTTATGTTAAACAGTTTTCTTTAAATTAAAATTAACAAACATTATATTTAAGCACATACAACGTGTTTTTATTTTGTATGTCTTTTTCCAATTTAACATTTAAGGGTTTCTCTTTCTGATATGGCAAAAGAAAAAAAAAACACTTGAAGTAATCACCGGTAAGAAACACTTGGAATCATTTGAATAAGTACACACCCTACCCGGAAATTTTGACGAACGGCCACAGCACCAGTCTCTTGGACACGTCACGTGAGCGTTCCTCGGGCTGGTTCACTTTTACATGGAGTTGACCTAGGAGGAGATCAATTGCACTAACGCAAACGAACACAAGACTGTCACAGGAGTAATGTAAATGAAAATTATTGAATTCTGCGTGTTGGAAAAAGGGTTTAGTTGAAGTTCGAACACCTGTACCGTGACCGGTGCAAATAGGTTCTGAATAGATTTATCCTGTGACTTGTCTCGAGATCAGTGAAAATAAAGGGTGTCCCAAGAAGAACGCAATTTTTAAATTTTAAATAAAACACAGATATTTAAAAAAAAATCGTGAAACTTTATTATATCGTAAAGTAGACAGAATGAGGTTATGTATGGAACAATATATCGTGCAGATGGCCGCCGCGGCTTTGCTGGCATGCACGCGATCTTTTAATGAAATTTTCAATGACCGTTTTGCATGAATGCTGCGGTATTTCATTAATGCAGCGTCCAATTTCCTCTTTTAAGGCTTGAGTCGTCGTCGGCTTATTCGCGTAAACCATCGACTTCAAAAAACCCCAAAGAAAAAAATCTAATGGTGTTAAATCGCACGATCTAGGCGGCCAATTCTGATCTCCAAAACACGAAATAACACGACCGGGAAATGACTGATGCAGCAATTGAATTGTTTCTCTGGCTGTATGACATGTGGCGCCGTCTTGTTGGAACCACATGCCCTCCACATTCATTTCTTCAATTCTAGGCAAGAAAAAACTGGTTATCATTTCACGATACCGAACACCATTGACTGTTTGCGCTTGACCTGCCTCATTTTCATAAAAAAAGGTCCAATGATTCCTCCAGCCCAAAAACCACACCACACAGTGACACGTTGAGGATACATTTGCTTCTCGTGAATCACTCGAGGATTTTCCTCATCCCAAATGCGACAATTCAAGATGAAAATGGGCCTCGTCACTGAAGATGATTTTATCGGCAAAATCAGCAATTTCATGTTGTCTCTCCAATACCCAATTAACGAACTCCCTTCGCTGTCCATGGTCAGCTGGCTTCAGTTCCTGAGTCAATTGAACTTTGTATGCATGAAGATGCAAATCTTTCGTCAAAATTCGCTGCAAAGTGGATTTGGAGACACCAATTTGCTGAGCTCGGTGTCGAATTGAGGTGGATGGAGTTTGAGCGACATCATCACGTACAGCTGCGACATTTTCGGTCGATCGACCTGGTCGATGGCGCGTTGTTGTCTTTACATCACTAACAGACCCAGTTTCGGCAAATTTATCCATTAATCTCTTTACAGTTGACTCTTTTGGAGCATTATTGTGACCCCAAATTGATCGCAATTTGCGAACTGTAGCCGCAAAACTTTCACCATTTTGGTAAAACAATTTCACAATGAGAATGAGTTGTTCATTCGTGTAGCGCTCCATTTTTACTAACCTCGTACCTTCTACTAGCAAACAATAACAATTGTTCAAATGTCAAACAATGACACTTCGAATGTTGACAGATTAAAAAATTGCGTTCTTCTTGGGACACCTTTTATGATCAATCTGAAAGTAAATACAGGTAAAAAAGGACTGATCTGAAAGTACCTACCCTGTGACACAACCCATGACTGGTGAAAAGAAGGCCGGTCAGGGAAAACCTACCCCGAGACTAAAGAAAACAGGACATATCCAACACATATCATAAATATGCTTAAAAAAAGCTTAAAGTTTTCTAAACTGTCCGCAAATTACCATGCGGAAAAAGGTCCTATCCCAGGACACGTCACGTGACCGGTTTATTGTGGAAGGGCTTGGTCACTTTAGCTTGGGATTGTCCTAGGAGGGAGTTAATTGCCCCTGTGACATGTCACCGGACAGGTCTGAGAGAACATGTCACACAATTAACCCCAAAGAACATATCACAGTACTCGTTTTTTCAAACAGAAGAAGCTTTAAAACGGATAGAAGCTTTTAAACCAAGCGTGTGGAAAGTTTTTTGAGAACCCGATCGGTTTTCACCTACTAGGACTTTTAACCGTTAATCTATCTCGTGATATACCGGTCCAGTTTTCACCTAACACGGACAGGTCCTAACTGACCGCAGGGTAATTAATATAATAAATACAATTTTAAATATCTGTTCTATAAATATTGCATGGTGGCATGGTGGACAAGCACATAGGCTAGCCCATGGTCCTAAAACTATAAATTGTCTATTGCACCATTGGCTGGTTGGCCGGGCTTCACATACGATTTCTTGCGCTTGCAGCATTTCGAACATGCAAAACCGTCTTTCAACGTCTGTCGATTTAAACTCGTGTGGTGTCCAATTTGCTTGCTTTTGAATGATCGTACACAGATGATTGTGACAACCAAATTTCTGGTCAGCGAAATGGTTTGGTTGCTGCAACCGAATAATTTGGTTGTCGTAACTAAATATATTCTTGGGTCAATTGAAAAAATTATGTTAAAACTGCATTTCTGTTGCCAAAAACATGCGGTTTGCAAAATATTTTTAAATTTTTCGTTATAACTTCGGCATTTACAGTCGGATTTTAAGATATAATATATCGGTTTTTTTCTCGAGGTGACCAATGTTTTGCTTTGGTCCGAAGATGTGAAGAAAAAGGCGATCCATACGTTCGGACACAAAAAAAATCCAAAAGTTCTGCTGAAATTATCGAAAATACTTCCTTGGCAAAAGTTGAATGATTCTTTGCGAGCTTTGATTATCTGATATTATGGTGGTAGGAATTGAGATCTGGTGTGTAAATACTAGAACGGAGGTCAATGGCCCTTTGAGCAAACCTTGGTCCCCTCGAAACAAAAACATCCATATATCACACTTTGACATCGGACTGTAAATGCAGAAGATAAAACGACAAATTTAAAAGAGCAACTGCCTTGCAAAAATAATTTGGATTTAAAGGTGTACGGCAAACTTTTTTTTCTAGTGTGATCTAATGTGCACACCTAAAGCCGGAATATCCACTAAAAGTGATTCCCTTGAGGGGATTCTCAGGTGACCTCAACTGTGACCTTTGTGCCCTATTACATTTAATAAAAAATCGATCCACTTTATACACTTCAGACGAAGACTTCCTCGCTTGTTGTTGACAATTAAGATGGTTCGAGACTTTCCAGTAGAAAGAATGATAAACGGACCGGTTTAAAACTCTTTACCAAAGTATAGTCTACCTGGACAGGTTTGGGAATGTAAACCATCACCTTAACCAGGATATATCCGGCACTCTTTAGTATTATATGGTATATAGCATTAGGGCCTGGGTGTTTAAAGTCACTAAAGGAAGAAATGACCGTTCAATAACATCCTTTACCACCTCCGTCATTTTGCATCCCGGAAAGTGATTTGGCTATGGAACATCTTTGACTATCATCAGGTTTTCTACGACAGTCAAGCTTCGCTGTATTATCTTTCTCCATTATCATACAGATTATAGCTGATTCTCTCACGCCATTCATCTCCTCACAAAATGTGCTATATGTAAGAATTCAGTTTGGCTTGCCGCACCATTTTCTTATATGTCTTTTGTATTTATTTTTTCTTTTCGAGATTTTAGGGCTCTATGTAGAAGCTTGCTTGAACTTTTCTTCAGTTTTCCAAGGCCCCATGTTGTGCCAGTGTAGCTCGCTCTGCTCTTCCTCAACGGACGTAAAACTTCATATCAATAATTCAGAGCTTTTGCCAATATCTTGCACTCAAATCTAATTGAATCTAAGCTCTTAAGTTTCAGAATGGGATACAAATTCTGATTTATATTCTTTCCAATTTGCTTACCGAAAGTTTCGGCCATGTGGAATCATTGGATCGTTGTAACGTTATTCCGAGAGAGATATGGCATCAAGAGCGCGTCATTTGTTGACGAATAAGACAAACCGTATAGGTATGGTCAGTAACCTGTTGCCTACGATTAGTTACAAATGTTGGTTTGTTATCGCCAAATTCGAAGACAGTCCCTGGAGTTCAATAACCAAGCCAAAATTGTTGTCCTCCAGAAGATAGAGGATTAACAGAGTTATATGTCATGTAGGCAGATACGATTAAATTGTCTACACTCACAATATTATTTCGTTAAAAATAACTTAAAATACATATCAAATTAATCGAAAATACAATCAAAAAGGGGACTACTGCTTGTCCATTATATTCAACCCATTTTGTTGTTTATTTTCAATCATTGTTTAATAATCGACAAAAGTAAAAACAATAGAAAGTCGTTTAAAATAACCATCAAATTTTTACTAACAAAAAGTTAGAAAAAACTACTTTTGTAGTTTGTTTTTCAAATTGAAAGTTTTTTTTATTTGTGTGTAATTACAAAACAGAACACAACACATGCAGGTGTATATATTTTTATTGGCTTTGTGTGTATGTATGTATATTTGAATAATTTCTTGTAATTTTTATTGAAATAATTTTGTATATATACAAACTATTTTGGTAAAAAAAACAAAAAGGAATTATATGAATTTATATTTTTTGAAACAGAAAACATAAAATTTTACATTTAACTGAAAATATCAACTCCTTCTGAATGTCTGTAAATTTTTATAGTTTTTTGTTTGAATGACTGATTCAAATAGTTAAAAAATATATTTCTATGAATTTCAATTCATTCTTCATTTAAAAACAAACTTTACGTATTACTTCTTAAAGAAACTACAGTCGGTAACGGAAAATATATTGTGAGTGTACAAATACCGCTCTTGCTTATCGCAACGCTTACATCTTGTGTCATGCAATATATCTTGTGTCATGTATGCAATTTTGTATGGTCGCTTTGCTGTGTTTCAAGGAGGTAAAGATTTTCATACTTTTTGTAATAGATTAAAGAAATTTTTGCGTTTTTTTTTTATTATGACAAATATGCTCCATAAAATATGCCACATTCTTGTTTAATTTAGCATTATCAACGAGAGTGTTGCCATACTAATTATTGATAGCATACCTTAGATCTTTTACAAATTGAAGGAAAGAACAATTTTGATGGATCATTTTGCAAAAGAATTGAATTAATAAACATATGTTCAATTCAAGTTGATTGTAGTTTAAGGAATAAATTCAACACAAAAGTCAATTCTATTAAATATTAAGCTTTGTGAAATAAGATTATGATTTAATTCTAAGGGAATGAAATGATTTAAGTATATTTCTTAAAGCTGAATTTGTTTTTGGTGAATTAAGTTCAAATTAAATGAGTACTTTCGAAACTGTAGCAACACAGCAACCTCATAAGCGTTCGACCTTTAAAATATTGTTGCCTTCTTGCAAAAAATCAGAGTATGTCCCCAGTTAACACTTCATTTATTGTACATGGTTGTTTTACGATTTTTTTTAAATCACAAAACAATTTTACACAAAAACCATCAATATACAATTTGTAACATTTTAACTGATAATGACATTTTTTCCTCTCAACTCACTACAATCAGAGAGTAGTATGTACTCTTCTTTAACTTGGACAGTGTAATGAAAAGTACTGTTATTTATTCATTTTGACTGTTTTAAAATGAAGTAGTACATTTTATTTTTTTTGCTTTGCTGAGGTGGTTCACCCGCTCAAGGCAATAATAAAAAATATACCGTTTTCATAGAATGTGATAATTTATACCCCAAAAAGAAGTGTGTTTCAGGCCTCAACTCTTTCCACTTTGCTGTATATTTTTTTTTATACGAAACCGCATTTATACATTTAGGAAAGCCTACAGAGATAGAATTTCTAAGTTCCCTGAGTGTTATGAATGTGTGTGACATGTGTCGAGTTGAAAAACAAAAACCCCCCCAAAAAAAAGCTTTTAAGAACTTTATACTTCAAGCGTTCATTTGATGATGACGCGTCAGTATTTCCTTTATAGTTTGTTATTTATTTTGGCAAAACGGAAATTCTTTCACATACACAAAAAAATATATAACCTTTTTATTTGCAGTGTATATCGTTTTTGTCAACACCTTTTGTTTCTAATTTGTTTTTTTTTTTTTTCTCATTTCTAAATCTCAAAATGGTTCAAAGTAATATAGTCAGTCTACTATATAGTATCACTTTAAGGCATGATATGGCAATTTAGAGTAGATGTGGCAACAAAATATCAAGATTTTTGTTATATGTTTTCAATAGCATACTAAACTAATGGGTTTTAAATGTAGTTTTATGTTTGAATTTCACTGACAAAGTGTGGTGGATTTCATAAGAGGATTTTTCTCATTGTCAAGAACTATCAAAACATGTTATTGGAGTTGTCTTTTGAAAGGCATTGCTGTATAATCATTTGTAAATTTCAGTTTTTCTGCGATAGAGAATAAGCTTTAAGGGATAATAAAGGGTTTTTTAATAAGAGCGCTACAAAAGTTTTTTTAAATAAAACAAAAACGGTTTTGGATAACAATGAAATTCTTTATTCCTGTAAAAGTACGTTCGATGCCATTATGTATGGAACTCGATTTCTTTTGCATGGTCACCCCGGGTACGGTTGCAGAAGTCCAGACGCTGAACCCAATTTTTTAAGCATAAATCGGCCGATACTGCTGCAATTTCACGTTCGATATTCGTACGAAGTTCATCAATCGTCGCTGGCTTGTTGGCATAGACCATAGACTTGGCGTAGCCCCACAGGAAATAGTCTAACGGCATCAAATCGCACGACCGAGGCGGCCAATCGAATGAACCATTTCGTGAGATAACACGTTCTCCAAAGTTGGTTTCCAATAAATTGATTGTGAACATCGGCTGTGTGGCTTGTGGCGCCGTCCTGTTGGAACCACATGTCCTCCAAGTCCATATCATCCAATTGGGGCCAAAAATATTCGGTTATCATTGAACGGTAGCGATTCCCATTCACAGTAACGTGCCGGTCTTGATCATCACGGAAGAACTACGGCCCAATGACGCCGCCGGCCCATAAACCGCACCAAACCGTAATTTTTTCGGGATGCAATGATGACTCATGGATTCCGTGTGGATTGCTGTCTGACCAATAACGCATATTTTGTTTATTGATGAAGCCATTCAGCCAGAAATGAGCCTCATCGTTGAAGATGATTTTTCGATGAAAATCGGAATCATTTTCAAGTTGTTGCTCAGCCCAATTCACGAACATACGACGCTTCTGGTGGTCAAGCGTTTCAGTTCTTGCGTCAATTTGATCTTGTAAGGATGTAGGCCAAGATCTTTTCGCAAAATTCGCCACAACGACGTCACAGAGATGCCCAACGCTTGAGAACGACGTGTGAGAGACACATTTGGGCTTTCTTCAACTGAAGCCTCAGCGGCAGCAATATTCTCGACACTACGGGCACTACTGTGCCTGTGGATTCAAATTTTTCCACTAGACGCTCAATAGTTGATCTGCTAGGACGATTATGACAACCATAAATTGGACGTAGCGCTCTTAATGTTGAGGCCACTGACTCCGAATTTCGGTAGTAAATTTTGATAATTTCGACTCGTTGTTGGCTCGTATATCTTTCCATCATGAAATGGCAAACCTTACTGAAGAGAAATGTCGAAAGAGCGGCAAGAAATATGGCGTCTTTTGCTATCCCTGTCGCTCTACTTTTGTAGCGTTCCTGTTGAAAAACCCTGTAATTTGTGAAATTAAAATTTTAAATAAATTTATTTAAGCTCCTAAAAGTATGCAATAATATTTGATTAATTGAAAAATCATCTTATGTTATGAGAAGTTTTAGATCCATAGAATGTGTTTTGTTATTTTTATGGAATACCTGGGGATAATATGGATTTAAGCTGGAAGATAATCCTTATATTTCGATTAAGCTTATAGAAAATCCTCATATTTTGATTTGAAAATTATCAAAATGTTGAAAAATTCGGATTATTATTAGTATCTTTATTACTAAATTTTTGTTATGCCTAAAGAAATACTCTTGACTTTTATATTTCAACATCCTAAGAGTATGCTTAAGAAAAAAATCGCCTATAGGAATGCTTTCATTTTAAAACAAAAATAAAAATCACATCATTAATATTATTAATATCATGCCTTTGAATTTCTTATCAATTAAAATTTCTTAGAAAAAAATATATTTATTTTCCCTCACCTAGTTCCTGCTGTTTTTGTTCAATTGTTAATCAAATAATTTCCTTAACATTTTGCAAAACAAAAAACAATCTTAATATCCGTTTAGAGTCTTCAAAATATAAGTGCTTCCCACTCCTTAATATCCAAACAATTTAATAAATTTGTTTTCCCATCACAAACATTACAATAAACAAGTCACTTGTCGTAATTGTGTTGTTAAGCATTTAAAGTTGTTTTAAGGATATTATATAAAATTATTTGCTACGCAAAACAAAAAAGCTGTCAATAGCATGTTATGTTAAATACAAACAATTGGTAAGAGTGGATATTTTTGAAAAGTTGTTCTGTTTATTTTATTGCCAATACTACAAATTCATATTGAAAGGAAGAAGATTTACATTTTACAATTCTCTTAAATTATTTTTAGTAAATGAATTTTATTATATAAAAAAATTTCGATTTTGAAAACAATGAAAATGTATAATATGAAAATTTTAGGTTTCATGTTCATTATTCTGTTGAAAACTAAAAAGTTTTAATTTTTACATTTTAAGGATACATTGTATTATTAATACAGGGATGTGCAACAATAATATACTCAGGGAAAAAATGTTTATCTTATTGCTGAAACTATGTTATTTCATAAATCGTTTGCCTTAGTTCCTCAGTTATTATATTTGAAGATCTTCATCTTTCACCACCTTTCATATCTCCTCTACTCCCATTCCAAAAAAAGCAACACATTGATTAGTAGGAATTTTATTTGGTTTTTTTTTTTTTAAATTGTGTTTTATATTAAAAAAAAAAAAAATAATTAAAAATAAAAAAAACTTCAGCATATTGATGAAACTTATTCGTTAATATAAAGAAACTTATTTATAAATATGATAAAACTTCTTCATATTTTTTTTTAGATTTTTATTCAATGTAACACTATATAAATATGATGAAGCTGTTTTATAAAAATGCACGTTAATGACATGTTTTTTTTATAATTATGAAACTCTTCTTAAATATAATGAAGAATTTTTAAAAAAAATATTAAGTGACTTTTATAAAGTTTTTTTTATATATAAAAAGAAGTTTCATTAATATTGTGATCTTTTTTTTAATTTAATATCTTGTATTTCATCAATATTATTGTATAAGTTTCATCACATTTATGAAGATGTTGCATCAATATGATGATTTTTTTTTAATTTTAATTTTAAATTATTGAAGTAGATAAAAATCTAAACCTTGTGAGAATTAAAATCAGCAGTGTTTTTCAACCGAAATCAATAATTTAGAAAAGTTTTTTTATGAAACTTTTCATCATATTTAATAAAAATTAATAAATACAGTGAAGAATTGCTGACAAACCCTAAGGGAGAGATGGCATATAAAAAAATGAGGTTATATTTGGATTCTCTATAACATATCCAATTTATATCCCAATCGGAGCGCCCCGGTAGGCTAGTTGGTAGCGTGCTAGCTTATCAGTGCGGGGGACGTGGGTTCAATTCCCACCAGAGGCTCTGGTCTGTTTTCGCTACAACGAGCCGAAGGCCTTCGTTGCTTGTGCTCGGATATTAACATATAATTTGTAATTATATGATTAATAAACAAATAAATAAATATATCCCAATCGAAGTAGAATCATCGTTAGATTTAATTGTTTAGATAAGAGTTGGATTAATTTGTAGGAGAGGATTTGGGCTACAAAAATATTGAGTCTTCAAAATTTGCCAAAAATAATTTTTTATTTAAAAGAACTTTACTTGTCCAGCGAAATTGGTGTGGTCATCAAAAGGAAGTTGTATTTGGCAAGCGAAAGTGGGTAAGGAGGCAGCCTAGGAAATTAATTATTTGTGTTATAATAATTATTTCGTTAGCATATTTTCGAATTAACGATATTTTAATATAATATGGTATTTTTAAAAACCAATTTTCAAAACATTTTCTCTACATATCTTCTGAACTGATTGATTGCCTCTTCAAGCGTTTAAAATCGCAATCCGCGCAATTTACTATGCACTGTTACACCCTCTCAAAATCATCGTATGGTGTGCTGTTACCTCGGGAAAGGTGATTGAACTTAACTTTTTCGAAAGGGGTCGACGGTAACGCTATTAAGATGAGCAGCGACCGATGTAGACCAATGCTGACAAAATTTTTGTTACCCGGATGAACAAAGCCCGCACCTTTGAGAATTAAAAAACAACATTTAAGACGAAATTGACAACGTGGCAACTCAAATGCTGCGCACAATTGTTCAAAATACAAACCAAAGTGCCCAAATTTTCATTAACGCCTACGGCGGTCATTTGTCGAATATTATTTGTCCACAATTATTTAAAACAAAATTTATAAGTGCGCCTACACATAATCAATTAAAAGTCAACTGCTTTTTCACTTTAAACAAAAGCTAAAGCGGAAGAAAATCAGATGATAGTTTTTGCCCCATCCTGATGAAAAAAATTCTCAAGAAAAATACGCCGAGTTGTGTAAAATTGAACAAAACTAAAGATTAAAATTCACCTAAAAAAATCACTAAAGCGTTAAATTTCCCATAACTTAGAAACTGATTTCAAAAAGTATTTCCAAAAGCCTCATAAAAATATGCTTTAAATGGAAATTGCCATACAAAATTCAGAAATACAAAAAATCCCCTAAAATGTTTAATTGTCTACAATTTCTACTGAAATCAAGCCAATCGGGTCCCATAATAAAATGTTGTGCTTAACTGTTTAAACTCTCCTTTCCTAAATCCATCCATACACACTCATTTGGTATGTTTTCTTCAATAAAGTATAATATTAAATGTTTATGTTATTGCTTGTAAATGTATGAATACATTTATATTTATGGATATGTTTCTAAGAATCCTTATAGTCGTTTATTTTTGTTATTATGTAGGTACATTTATTTTCATTTCCCAAATTTCAAACTACTGCAGCACCGTATACAATGTTTAAATATTTATTAATATTTGTAAATTTTATTTGCTTTGGTTTTTTTTTTTTGTGGATACCAAACTGAAAATAAACTGGAATATGTTTTTTTTTTACCGTATTTGGTCAGTTTGTGTTGTGTAACCCCCTCCATAAAATAAGTAGGAAAACGAATATAAAATATAATGTAATTACAAAAACTCTACTGAATGGGTTCGGTTTTTTTTTCTAATAACATTTGGGAGACCATTTTTTTTTCATTTTATATAAAATGGATTTCTTATTAAATAGATGACTATTCAAAATTGTTATGACATTTGTATTGAAAAATTTAATGGGGATTTTAGCTACAACAGTAATATAAAGGACAAAAATAAAATGCTTTAGGTAATATTGCATAGTTTGGGGAGTTTAAAAAATATTTCAATTTTTAAATGGTATTTATGGGATAATACTACTTTTAAAATGTGTTAAATCTGTTTATTATGTAAAATGGGAAGTTTTATGAATTTTTTAAGTAATTTAAAGAAATTGTTATCGAATTTTTAACAAAGCATACATAACTGGGGGTTTTTGTATACAAAATGTATTGCATACTTTAGAGCAATAAGTCGGTTTTGGTCTGTTTAAACTTTAAGCGTCTATAAAATTCTAAAACACCTATAAAATGTTAGTATCTTTTACAAAGGATATAATACATAAAATGTGTGGTATATCTTAGGGCGCTAAATATTTTATGGGGGCTCTTGATCAGGTTATACTAGAAGCCATAAGAATTTGTTGTAACATAAATTTGTATTTATAAAATATTTAAAATCCATAATTTCTTGTAGTTTTTTTTTTATCGAAAAATCTTGTTTAAAAGTTCTCAGACACTTTAGACATCATTATTAATCATTGGTTATTTATCAATAAATTTGTCAAACACGACAGCGCCTCCAAAATTATAACAACCATGATGACAAAAACTTATTGTATCAATAATTTATTTGACATTTTATTGTGACTTTTTTTCTTTTACAACTTTGCTACAAAAAAGATAACAGAAATCTTTCAAATTAAATACGACTCAAGATTAAATGTATAAAAATGATGATAACACACGGACATAGAAAAATGTAACTACCTTCCTTAACAAATCAATAGAAAGTAAGAAATTTCTGCTTTTTTTATATTTCTACACTTTACACTATTGTTCAAGCTATAAATTGAAAGAAATCATCAGGAAAAATCTCTAAACAGGACAATAGGTTAGGAATTAATAGATGCTGTCCATAGCAAAATCCCTAAATGCACACACACACACACACACATAGAGGGAGAGTTTAAAAAGATAAAAACCACTACAAATCAAATAAATCTTTCAAAAAGTCCAAATTAAATCAAAACAAATGTCATCACTAGACCAATTGTAAATCCTGTTGGAAAATGGATATAAAAATGAATAGATAATAAAATGATTAGAGTAAAGAATTGTACTTTTAACAATCTTACCTACCACAAATCAGCTTTGATAGAGAGCACGTACTTGCTTGGCAAGAACAACAGAAAGTTTTTAAGTTCTTTTTCTCTCCCTTTTTTCTGATTAGGTAAAGAAAATAATAAGATTACGAAAACTAAGTTAGATGACCAGACGACAAAGACATTTTTCAATAGAAAAATCCAAATTATTTAGACGTATACTTTTAGGAAGGATAATGTTTAAATTTCTGTGACATAATTTAAGGGGTTAATAAAAAAACACTTGAAAAATTGACTGATAAAAATGAAATATTATAAGAAAAATGTCTGAAAATGTAAAAAACTTTTCTGCAGAAAACAGTTTTGAACATCCGAAAATTTTTCGTTAGTAAAAAGTTATCAAAATCTGGAAATTATTCCTTAGGAAAAAGTCACCATAACATAAACAATTTTATATAATAAAATCAAAATCGAAGAGTTATACAAAATAAATAACTTTTCTATAGAAGAAACTCTTCATAATCGGATAATTTTTTTTATGTAAAAATGTATTCGTAAATTTGAGTATTTCTACAAAATTTAAGAATTTACATTCTGAGAATTTTTTTGTAGCAAAAAATTCTCAGATTTTTTTGTAGCAAAAAATTCTCAGAATCTACGAATTTTTCAAAATCCGTAATTTTTTAATGAAAAAGAATTTGAATTTTTTTTATAAAAACAAGACTGCGTAATCAACAGAATTATAAATATTTTCTATAGAAAATATCTTTGCAAACGGATAGATTTTTTGAAGGAAAAAGTTTTTAAAGCCTGAAGATTTTTCTATAGGGAAAAGTTTTAAGAACTTTACGATTTTTTAATAGAAATATTTCTCAAAATCTGAATATTTTTCTATGCGAAAAATTCAGAACCGGATATTTTTTTCTATGTAAATCAGTTATCAGCTTCTGAGAGGGTTTTTCTATGGGAAATAATAATCCGCGTCATAGAATTTTTCTATAGAAAAGTCCTCAGAATCTGAAAATTTTTCTTTTAAAGAAGTCCTCTGAAATTGATATTTCTTTTAATAGGAAAATATTTCAATATGCCAAGAAAAAATCTGTAACAACGAGTTTACATAACCTAAAGTTTGTTCTATAGAAAAAATTCATCGGATTCGGAAAATTCTTCTTGAGAAAACAGGCTTTAGAATCGCATAGGACTACGTCCCCGAAATACACGGTTGCTCTGTAGCAAAAACGGAAAATTCTTCTTGAGAAAACAGGCTTTAGAATCGCATAGCACTACGTCCTAGTTATATACGGTTGCTCTGTAGCAAAAACTCCCTAAAATGTGAAAATTTTAATATAAAAAAATTCACTAGGAATTCATAGGTTTTTCTTTAAGACAAAGTCTTTAAAATGTGAAAATTTTCTTAGGAAATAACTTTCCGGAAAAAGTCCTTGGAGTCTGTTTTTTTTTTGTAGAAAAAAAATTTCAGAATCTGAAAAGAAAACTTCTTCATAAACTAAGTTTTTTCCTTTAGAAAATTTTCTTAAGATCTGAGAATTTTTCCATATTATAAGATCCTCAGAATGTAAGAGTTTTTCTGTGTGAAAAATTCCTTAAAATCTAACAATTTTTATATATGGAAAGTTCCTCGTATATGGTGAGTTTTCTATAAGGGAAAATGTATAGGAAAAAATTTTTGGAATTTAGGATCTTTAAATTCGAAAAAATCATAAGAATCTGAGAGTTTAAAAGTCCTCAAAATTTGTTTTTAGAGGAAAACTCCTTATAATCGAAGGATTTTTCTATAGAAAAAGTCTTCAGAGTTTGCGGATTTTTCTATAGGAAAAACTTATTGGAATCTGGGGGTTTTTCTATACACTTAAAAAAGTTTGTAAGTTAAAATAACTGAAAATATCATTTAAAAGAAATGATATTTCATTTAAAAACCGGTTTACTTAATTTTCATTTAAATTAAATGCCATTTGTTGTTTATTTTTAAATGTTGATTAATCAACTGACACATCCCTAAGAAACAAATGATATAATCAGTTAAAATAAATGTCAAATTTTTACCTACCAATCCTTTAAAAATAAATGTTTTTTTCATTTATTTGAAATTATTTCCGTTTTTGTATTTTTTTTTTTTTTTTTTTTTTTAATATACTCGTACATACCAAAATATATGTATGCATATGAAGCTTTAAACACTTTTTGTGTGAATGTGTTTGTGTATGTATGTGTGTTTATGAAGTTCTTGTAATTTGTATTGAAAAATTTTGTATATATACAACCAATTTAAATAAAAAAACAAATTTAAATTTTTTGAATATTTTTTTTTTTGAAACAGACAGCAAACACAATTTAAATTTGTAATAACTGTTACGGACACAAATAAACCACAAGTTTCCGTTTTGTGGGTAAATTTTTATTAAATTTCAAACAAATGAAAAAAATAAATGAAACTGAAAAAAATGGTAAATGATAGTAAATTATTTCGAATAAATGTATAAAAAAGTGAAAATAAATATTTCTTTAAAAAATAAATGTATGTTCCTTTATTTTTAAATGGAACGGAAAACATTTTTATTAAACTACAAACAGTTAACTACATAATATTCTGAGTGTAGGAAGCAAGGCACAGGACCTGGTTATTTTTCTATTGGAAAAAGTCTTAAGATTGTGAGAATTTTTCTGTATGACAAAACCTTCAGAGACGAAGAAGTGTAGCACAGACTACACAGGACAGCTGCTGATTAATTCAAAATGGCGACTAGAAAATGAGTAAAAGGAAATGTCAAAATTGCGGTGATACACAGAAAGGGATAGATATAGAAAAAATTATTTGCCATACAATTTATATGGAGTTTTTTTTTCTATCTCATTTTGCAAATCATTGGAATGTCAAAATAATCATACGGTTCGAGAATTCTTGTTTGACATATGTCATTGGTATCCTGTCTGCGTAAACTGTGAAGTGTAGTATTAAAAAAAAATTATCGAAATTGGAAAACTCTTCTTTAGAAGACATTCTTTAGAAGTTACAATATCAGAATCTAATAATTTGTCTGCAGGCAATTGTTCTACAAGAAGTTTTCTTTAGTGCTCAGAATTTTACTATCGGGCGAATTCCCCGAAATTCGAGAATTTGTCCATAGGAAAAAGTCCTCAGAACAAGAGAGTCCTATGAATCTGAAAATTTTTCTATCAAAATCCAAGGGCATTCCTAAAGGAAAATTACCTCATAATCTGAGAGTTCGTCTGTAGAAAAAAGTACACAGAATTAAAGAATTTCTATAGAAAAAAGTTCTCAGAATCTATGAGTTTTGCTATAGGAAAAAGTTCTCAGAATCGGAGAATCGGTTTTCTATAGTACAAAGTAATCAGAATCTGGGAATTTTTCTATAGTAAAGAAAGAGTTCTCAGAATTAATCTACAAGAAGAAGTTTTCATTATACGAGAGTTTAAATACACAAAATCCTCAAAATAAATGGGGTTTTCTGTAAAAAAGTACTCTGTATCTATTAATATTAAAAACAAAATAATCTCAGATTCTTAGAATTTTCCTATAAAGAAAAATTTAAGAATCTCTAAATTGAAAGCTGTCAATTGAATCTGATGCTAAACAAAAGTGTTTATAGAATAACAAAATTTTATATTTTTTTAAATGTGCTCAGGATCTCTTAATTTTCTTTAAAGAATTTTTTTTAGATTTTACGAGTTTTATAAAAAAAACTATGTTTAAATTTAAGAATATTTTTTTAAATGAAAAAGTTCTCAGTATTGAGAAATTTTTATGTAGGCATAGATTTTAAAACATCTTAATTGTTTTTCTATACAAAATTTTAAATCAGCTTATTTTTTTACAAGAGAAATCCTCTTATTCTGTAAGTAATTTAAAAACTGAAAGATTATCTTTAGAAAATATATCTTTAGTAATATAAACAATTCATTATTTGATCTACCTACACATATTTTTTCAATCCATTAAATTCTAATTAAGCTTAATGATGTTTCACTTTAGTTTTTGCTTATTTAAGCTTCTTTCGTTACCAGGAAGAAAGTTTTTTGTTTTATAATCCTTAATGAAATACGGTACATAGGAGCGCGTACAGCTGTTTTAAAGCATGAAGGAGGGGGCGAAGAAAAGGAAAACAACAGATATTTTAATATAGGTGTGTCACATTATCAATTGACATATAACACCTTATTGTTGCTAATGGTATAAACAACAATATTTAACTTAAGTTAACAACAATAAAAAGGCCAGGCAAAGCAGCAACAACAGCAACAGGATAATGTTTAAATTTGTAATTTTAGTAATTTAAGATTGAAAAGAAAACAAAACACTTAACAAAAAAAAAAAAGCTTTTATTAATATTAAAAACAGGGAAAGACAAACATAAGGAAGATTATTTTTTAGCAAAAAAAAAAAAAAACTAAGGATATTTTTAATTAAAAACAATAATTTTTTTAACTAAAGGACCTGTTTTTCCATTGTATTTAAAATAATTGCAAACAAAAGTTAAATTTGTTTCAAATGTTGCTTTAAAATGTAATTATACATAGTACAATTGAATGTACGATACCTACTTCTACTGTATGACCCCTTAAGTAATATTATCTTTTTTTTTTTTTTTTTTTGCAAATGTTATGAAAGAGCAACATTTTCAATATAACTATGCAGACATAAAAGACAGACAGACACACATATTAACCTTTATGATACTTTAGCTGCAGACAACATAAAAGGATTGCATACTCTATATATCCTTAACAGCATAAATGTATTCCTATTTGCTATAATTAAAGGAAAATTGTTTTAAATCAAAGTTATAAAAACAAACTTTTAGAGAAGCTATTTAAAAAAAAGTTAATATCGTAATATCTTTTGCTTAAGCTGCAGTACATTTCACGAATATAAAATTTGTCTCAAAATTATGTTGAGGCAAAAATATCTGAATGAAAAAGTTTTTAATACGATGATGTCTATGGAAAATGTTAAGTTTGTAATTTCAAAAATACGTTTGGTAATATCTCAAAAATTTTTTAACATTTTTCAGTCCTCAAATTTTTCTTGGTTAGATCGAAAAAGAGGAATGGAAAGTGAAGATACTTTTCACAACCGACTCAGGTCCTAAAAGAGGATATAAGCTTACTCCAAAAAGTCGGCTTTTTGTGCGCTTTCATGTCGCGATGATTCTCGCCCCTATATATTCCAGGAACTCCGTGCTATTGACGAAATTCCCTTATCCCTTTCTGCCCATTCAACTAAGGTCATCCAAAAGCCGTACAGAAACAATTATAGTATTCTAATGTCTCTTCATCCTTCCCTACAAGCCACCGAGCCCTCCATTCAGAAAAGGAGCGGAGAATAGTTACTTCGATGGTGGTTTGAGAAGTCGGCGACTCTTTGAATAAAAGATATTTTTTGGCAAAAAAAAAAAAAACCTTCACATTTAGTCTTTCGTTTTTCAATTTTTTTTATTCATTCCAAATAATAGGTTTTCTCAAGTTTCTCAAAATAAGCTTTTGTTTCACTAATCAGCTCTTCGACCCAAAATTTCTATCCACCGAGCCATTTGAAAAGGTTTGAAAAGAGCAAATAGTCGCAGGATGCTAAATCTGAATAATGTGCTAGATATGGTAGAAGTTCGCAGCCCAATTCATTGAATTTTACTATGGTCACTGCACACTAGACCGTACTAAAAGAAAGAAAGTTTGAAGGACACCTTTGAATCTAAATTATTTTTGCCTTTATAAATTTCTCATTATATCTTCCTCATTTACAGTCAGATCTTAGAGTGTGATGTATCGATATTCACTAAGGGACCAAAGCAAAAAATCATTTAACTTTTATTAATGAAATATTTCGATAATTACAACAGAAAAATTGTATTTTTTTTGCCGAACGTAGAGGTCGCTTTTTTCAGTATTTACAGCCAATATATTGGTCTCTTTGAGACAAAACCATCGATATACTATACTTACAGATCCGACAGTAAATGCCGAAGATATAAAAAATAATTTAAAAGGGCGACCCCTATACTTGACAATTTTTTTTTTTTTTTTGGCAAATTGTCTTAAAAAATATTGTATGTTCGAAGGTGTAATGCGCACTTTTTTTTGCCTGTAGGATTGCATTTATGTTCAATTGTAAGCAGTCGGGGAATAGCTTCATGTCAAAAATGGATCATAGTTGTTCAGTTGAGATGCCTACAGCATCAGCAACGTTTATTACTTTTATTCTTCGGTCATCCAATGTAATTCCATGGCTTTTTCCGATATCTCTTGTGCGATCTAAACGGTTGGCGTCACTTTTGCTGGTACAACCACAACGGAATTCAATAAACTACTTGTTAGCGGTTGAAGTTGATGGTGCAGTTTACCCACAACCTTTCCTTGGTTTCGGTAATAAGTTTGAATGCAAAAGAAAAATGATTAAGTAGCGCATAAAATTAATTTTTTTTCCATTTTTGTCGAAATTCACGAGTTTTTCGTTTTACAATGGTTGCTCAAAATTTGATAGTAGCCTATTAACAGGTGGTAGTCAACAGGAGCAGTGTTGATTTTTATTACGAGGAAAGTTCAGAAAGTCGAGGAAAGTTCAGAAAGAATCCCTTTGTTTTACCCTTTACGGATTTACCCATATAGTACTCTCACATTGCCCCATATCGTTCTAAGGCCTTTCCCGTGGTTCAGCCCTTAAGGCCTGAAAAGCTTTCTGCAAGTTGACTGCGCTCACAGAACCCTCTATGGGCAGTTTATCAACCTTCTTGTTCTCTGTGATGTTGCAATGCCCCGATACCCATATATAGTTTCAATACTGCTCCTGGTTGTGAAGTTATTAATTTGCTCCTTGTAAACGGGGATAGCTGCTGATCATACATAGTTCGAAAAGATTTCCTGCCTAACCGCTTGGCTATCCTTAAATATCTTAATACTTCTGGTGATGCCTTTAATATTAATAAACTAAATGGATTCCGTGTTTGCCATAATCTCCGGCATTTTCCAAAAGAGAGGTCGCAGCTATAAAACCACACCCAGTCCATCCATGTGTTTCCGCATATACATTAAGAGAATGCTATAGGTAAAGTGGTGGTCCGATCCTCAGTCAAAATTTTTCCGAACAAGTTAGCTTTGAACTTATTCTAGAGCAGGTTTTTTTATGACTGTTTCCATGAAACAGGTTCTAGAACTGATTCAACTGAGTTAAAGTGTGAGGTTTAACTATCCAAGAATCCAGTTATATAACTAGTTCTGGTTCGAAAGCAAGCTGTTCTTGTTTGGATGAAATGAACCTATTGCTAATGGACCAAACTTCACACAAATAGAGCCAGTTGCTGACTTTAAATTAGTATCTATGATAATGCGATATAAGTTGTCAACCTCTTCTTTCGGTTTTCCACTGGGTTCATGAAAGCGCACAACAAGCCGACCTTAATTTCATTCTAAAATAATCTTTCTTCAAACGTCAAATTAAGAAATTTGACGTATTTTCGACTTTGGTTCCCTCTCGCTGCCAAAGCGTATCCTGTAAACGAAACATTTAAGGACAAATAATAAAATTATATTTTCTATGAAAATAATTAATTAAAAATTGTAAATTTAACAAAAAATTGCATTAAAGTTAGTCTTGCGCATTTTAATGATAAGTGTTACATTTTCATAAGTATAAATATTTCAAATAATTTTCCCAGCTTTATATTTTCTCTATATTTTAACAAAATATTTAGTAATTACACTAAAAATGCCCACTTTGAAAATTAATGAATTTCAAAATTATAGTCGTATTGTGAAAAACATTATTGAAAAATTAATTATTAAAAGCTCCATTTTATGCAAGTTTTTGACAGACAAACACCAAACGACCGGCACACACACACACACATAGAGACACTTTTGGCAAACACAAGTGCTCCAATTTCTCAACAATACTTTGATTACTATATGGGCGGGTGGTATCTCGATGGTCATAAGTTGATAACATGTAGCTCACATTGAAATTACCACTTGGCATAAGGATGTAAAATGACTTTAGCATTATGCAGAAGTTTTTAGTATTTAACTGTCATTTAAGAGGTGTCAAATTATGATCATTTTTGTATATTGTCCCATTGCGCTATGGGTATATGGCAAAAAAAGTACTTCTTTTAAATTTAATTTGGTTGAAAACTATAACTTAAAGGTTTTTTGGTGTCGCTGATGACACATCTGATTTACTGAAGAAACACCATAACAAAGTGCCACATTTTCCATACAAATTAACAATTAAAACACCTCGAGCGTTGCAAATGTGATATAGAACCTATTTTATTTTTATATTCTTACATATGTCGAGAAAAAATAAATTATAAGAATATACAACATTGAGAGTCATTAAAAAGAAAGACAATTGGATACCACACGAGTTGAAACCGAGATATGTTGAAAGACGATTTTGCATGTCCAATATGCTGCTTGAACGCCATAAAAAGAAGTAATTTTTGCATCGAATAATAACTTGCAATGAAGAATGATGGATCCATTACGACAATCCGAAGCGCAAGAAATCGTATGTGAATTCTGGCCAACCAGACAAATCAACGCTACCTTGGCGCTGAATATCCATGGCGCCAAGGTAATGCCCTGTATGTGGTGGACTAGAAGGGTCCTAACCGTTATGAGCTGCTGAAATCGGGTCAGACGATTACAGGGGACCTGTACCGAGCACACTTAATGCGTTTGAAGCGAACATTTGCCGAAAAGCGACCGGAGTATGCGACCAGACATGAAGCCGTAATATTCCATTGTGTTAACGCTCGGCCACATGTTGCAATACCGGTTAAAAACTATTTAGAAAATAGTGGTTGGAAATTTTCGCTTTACCCGCCTTATATTCCAGACCTTGTCCCGTCCCGCTACCATTTGATTCGATCGATACAGAACGATCTCACTGAAATATGCTTTACTTCAGACCAGGGTAACTAAAATTGTCTTGCTTCGTTCTTAGCCTCAAAAAATGTGCAGTTCTTTTGTTTCGGAAACCATATGTTGCCTAAATCTGACTTAATTTTTCAATTAAGTGACCTATAAACCTCTTCTACTAATAATTATAAATCAATCTCAACTAAATTTACAAATCTGTGGCCGCCATTTTAAATTTTTTAAATCTGAGTTAATATATGTGCTGGGGGACCTCAAATCCTCCTCCATTAATAAATATACACTTAGGTCTGTTTTTATGCGGTTTATTTTTATGCGGATTTGAAGTTATGCGGTTTTAAATTCTAATTTATTTTTTTTTACTCACAATCAGTTTAAAAAAAAAAACAGTACAACTCAAAAATTATTGACCAATTATTTTGAAAAAGCAGATAAAAATCTTCCAAATTAAGACAGTATGAATGCTCCGACCTTATCATCTGATAATGCTTATGTTATTTCATCTAGCGAAGATAACTGTGATTCGATGAGTTCATCGAGCGATGAGAGTAATTTTGCACCACTTCCAAAACGGGTCAGAGCCTTATCAAGCAGTGATTCAGATAATATGTAATGCTAATTATAAATTAAATGAATTGCATTTTTGGTTTCTAGTTTGTACTTATTTTATTTATTTAAACTTATTTTTTATTTTTACTGTTACTGTTTTTTTTTTCTTTTTTAGCGTTTTAAAATGACTGAATTGTTTTTTGCTGTTTTTATTTCATTAGTCTTTGGTTTTTAGTAAAATTATTTAAATGTATTGTTTTAACTTTTATAAAACCCCTGCAAACATTTGGAAGATATCTTCCAAAGGAAGAAAAACATCAAAGGAATATTTTGTTTACATTTTATTTTTTATCAGTTTGAAGAAAAATTGGTGATAAATAAAAAAATTAAAATTTTAATTTACTTTTTTTTTTGTCATTTATAAAGAATTTTTTTTTTTGCAGAAGTGTCGATTTTTTATATATTTAAGCAATATTGAGAAATATACGCCAATAATAGAAAATACGTAAGAAATTGTTAATCATTAAATAGCGATATCTTCTAGTTTTCTCCCAAATTAGTATTTGGCAAAATCGCCGATTTATCTTCCAGAAGTATTGCTTTCGTATTATTTGGAAGTATCGCTTTGGATGGGATATTTATTCCCGAAGGGGGGATCTTCTGCAATAAGAAAATTATTATTGCCGTAATAAGTTTTTCCTTCCAGGCGATACGATTTCGAAACAATGTCGTATCTCAATGTTTGCAGGGACTAATTTAACCAGGTAATAAGTCTGATAAAATATATTGTTTTTCTTCTTTTTATGTAAGAAGTGATATTTTTAATAAATGAATTGTTTTTTGGTTATTTTTTTTTTTATTTTTTATGCGATTTTAGTCTAATTTTACGCTTTGATGTAAAGTTATGCGGTTTTTGAACTATTCGGAACGGATCATCTATTTTGTTTGAAAATTGAGTCTTTTTATGCGGATTTCCTTTATACGATTTTTTTTGAAACGCATCTACAGCATAATAAAAGACCTAAGTGTAATCCGCTATTTTAAAAGAAAATTGTCTGCCATACTGAATTTGCTGTATTGATTTCAGATTCGTTATCAGCGACCTCTGAAACCTCCATTGGGATAGTTTTCAGTGACGTGTTCTAAGTATAATATTTTTTCCCCAAAAATTGGTATTGGCCCATAGTGCATTAGTTTGTTTTGAACTATGCATAGTGCTCTGCAGCCACTTAAAAATTGACATCAATATAATATTCATTATTTTTAGCCAATATTAATTAGGTCATCAGCAACAGCATTACAAACCAGCAAAAGCGGCAAATGACCCCCATTAGCATGAGGTAAAGTGGCAAAAAATTATTGTATGCAAATGTGATTACAAGTAGTAGTTGATTCACATGTAACAGTATAAAACTTACTACAGCCCCTTTGTGAAAAAAAAGAATAAATATAAAAAAGCAAATGAATTAACCGTATTAAGAAAAAATTGATGGTGATAAGGTGTGTTTGGTTAAATTAAAATTGTTGGCAATTATAAAGAACATTGTAGAAAAAAGAAGAAGTAGCAGGTGGTTTTTCAGTTAAATTGAATTCATTAAGTTCATAAATAATTAAAGGAATTTACAAAGCACTTTGTTAATGTGAATTAAAAAAAAATAATTTGTTTCAAACAATTTAAGGATATACAGATCACATTATTTTAGCTTAAATAAAGATATTCACACAATCATAAATGTCAAGTCACACATTTAACTCATTAATCATAAAATTTTCAAGCCAGAAAGTTAAAAAAAAATATTATTTATTTTATAGAAAATTGTTTGAGCAACAATGAAAATAATTTATAAACAACAAAAATTTCAAGTGAAATAAAAATCAACTACATAGACCCACAAAAATCTATGACATAATCATAATAAAGCCCCAAGGAATTATTATGAACTAACAAAAAAAAATATAAAATTAAAAAAGATCTGCAAACATTATAACACATAATTGTAAAATTTAACAAAAATGTTAAAGATAAATATTTTTTTTAAATGCTTAAAAATTTAAGCTAATTATTTTTATGGCAAAAAAAAAAAACTTTTGAAGCTTTTTCCTAGAATTAATATCAAAAATTGCGTAACTACAAGCTTGTAATAAGAAACGCTTTAAAAAAATGTTTATAAAGTAACTTTAGTCCGCCATTTTATCATGCAATTTTTGATTTTTGTTTTTGCATAGTGGGTTTTAAAAGTTGAGGTTTGAGGAGAATATTACTTTTGTCTGCTTTACGAAATAATTCTAATTTCGCATTTGTTTTTAGTACTTAAAAAAGAAGGAACTTAAAAAGATATTTCCGTGGAAGTTTTTTTTTTTTAGAATAATTAGTGAACCAAAATTAATGAGTCAAAATTTTAAAACTTGTTTTTATTTTTAATCACCTTGTCATTATACAATTTTGATACTAATTTTGTGCAAATATTTAAACTTTTTTTAACAATATGCTAAGCTTAAACTAAAATTTTTTCTGCTTAATTTTCTCTATTCTATTCTATTATTTATTTTTATTATAAATACACTCTGAATATTATGTAGTTTACTGTTTGCAGTTTAATAAAAAAAAAAGATTTCAGATCAGCTAAAAATAAAGGAACATACATTTATTTTTGAAAATAATCTATTTTATATATAACTTTTTTATACATTTATTCAAAATGATTTAATGACTTTTGTTTGTAATTTAATATAAATTTACCCTCAAAATGAAAATATGCCGTTAATTTGTTTCCGTTACAGTTAATGCCAATTTAAGTTTTGTTTGCTATCTCTTTCAAAAAAAAAAAAAAAAATAATAATATTCAAAACATTCGAATTTTGTTATACCCTTCACCATAGGTGGAAGGGTATATATAAGTTTGTCATTCCGTTTGTAATTTCTACAATATTGATCTTAGACCCTATAAAGTATATATATTCTGGGTCCTTATGAAGAGCGAAGTTGATTTAACGATGTCCGTCTGTCCGTCTGTCCGTCTGTGTGTTGAAATGGGTTTTCCGAAGAACCCAGACATGATAAGGACTTGATTCTTTTTTATTTCTGTTACATGTGATCCATTTCTGTTTGCTATTAAAAATCAGACAGATCGGTTAATAAATGGCTGAGATATTAGCAAAAAACCAGGACTACCTCTAATTTTTCCAGTAAAATCCCTTTGTTTAATATGTATGTAGAATTTTGAGCATAACAACACATCCATGTGTTAAAATTCAATACACAAACAACACACATACAAAGATTTGTCATTTAAATAAAAACCAAACAAATCTCTAATTAACGAAGACTTTTATATATGTACCTCTATTGACGATGATTTTGTGTGAGCTTCAATAGCTCAGTTGTCTAGACGCTGTGTCACAAATACTTTTTTTTTTTCTCTAAGGCCGTGGGGTTCGAGTTTCAAATCTCGGTGAGGTCAATTCACTTTTTTTTTGTACATTTTTTTTTATTATTTTCTTAAGACTTTTTTTTTGCTTATTTTTGTTTTTTTTTTTTAACATTTAATAATTAATTTATATAAAATTTTATATTAATAATTAAAATTCTTTTCTTTCATCTCCACCTTTTATACACAAACAACACACATATAAAGATTTGTCATTTAAATAAAAACTAAACAAATCTCTAATGAACGAAGACTTTTATATATGTACCTCTATTGACGATGATTTTGTGTGAGCTTCAATAGCTCAGTTGTCTAGACGCTGTGTCACAAATACTTTTTTTTTCTCTGAGGCCGTGGGGTTCGAGGTTCAAATCTCGGTGAGGTCAATTCACTTTTTTTTACATTTTTTTTTTATTATTTTCTTAAGACTTTTTTTTTTTTGCTTATTTTTGGTTTTTTTTAACATTTAATAATTAATTTATATAAAATTTTATATTAATAATTAAATAATCCATAAATAGGCTAAAAACATCAACATTTTTATAAAAACCCTCTGATACAAACAAAATACAAACGTTTTTATACCTTTCACCACAGGTGGAAGGGTCGCGGGTTCGTTAAGATTTTTTTTTTGTTTATTTTTTGTTTTTTTTTTTACATTTAATAATTAATTTAAATAAAATTTTATATTAATAATTAAATAATCCATAAATAGGCTAAAAACATCAAAATTTGTATAAAAACCCTCTGATACAAACAAAATACAAACGGTTTTATTTCTATTTTTTGCTCCGATTTAAAAGAATTTATAAAAACATTTTTAAACCATTTTATTTCTCACATATTAAGAAAATTTTATACATAATTTACCTTTGAGGGCAACTATTTTAGGTCATAACTTATAATAATTTATAAAAAAAATTATAAACAATTTTCCTTCAAATTTTTAAAATTAAGCTAAAGAAATTACAAATATTTCTAATAAAAAAGCGAAATAAAATCCTAAATGCAAATTTGCCAGCTAAATCAAACTATTTTGTAGAAATAAAACACATGCAGTTGTAGTGATTTCTTTTAACGATTTGTTGAAATTCTTTTCTTTCACCTCTTAACCTTTTATACACAAACAACAAACACTATTCTAGAGCTGTATTATGACCTATGGATACGTCTTATATAGCAAAAGATCGAAAATCTTTAGTATAACATATTTGCTGAAAAACTCGGAAATATCGGTTCAGATACAAAAAAGTTATGCCCAAAACATACATTTTTTTAAAATACATATTTTCTGGAACCATAAATCTTCCCGAGTCCAAGTTTTATCTCCAAACTAAATGGTTAATTTCCTCTTAAAGGCGTCCGTATATAAATCTGTCCATTTCATATATGTCCATATATAAACTTCAGTTTTTTCCCAACCATGGTGAAGGGTATATAAGATTCGGCATAGCCGAATTTAGCCGCTCTTACTTGTTTTTTATTTGAATTATTTGTTGTTTACACAGAAAAAAATTACAAAATGCTGTTTGTAATATTAAACATCTTTTATAGAATATTTTTGTACATACAAAAATTTTTTTTTTCTTTGGAACGCACCAAGCCAATAAGCGATTGCAAGAATTATCGCCCTGAAAATATTACGTCAATATCTTCCATTTCTCGTTTAGAAGAAAATCAAGTAGTTTGCTTTTAAATATGTTTTATCTTTTGGCAAGAAGATATATCGGCGACATTGAAAAAATGTCAAAATGTGTATTTTGAAAATGTATTTTTTGTAGAATTGCAAATGAACATTTAAAGAAAAAATAATAGAAGGAAGACAATAGCAGAATAAGTAAAACTGCATTAAAATAACTTAAAAATATTGCAAATAAGAACGAAACTCTTATCATCTAGCATCATCTAGTCATCAAATCAAGTCCACATTTCACGAAAAGGAATTTACAGATGGATAAGAGAATTTTATGTTAAAAGAAATTGTAAACGAACAATTGTTGAACATAAAGATGAACATACATCTCTAAAATTTTTAATAAAAAAATAGTAAACAAGTAAGAGCGGCTAAATTCGGCTATGCCGAATCTTATATACCTTTCACCATGGTTGGGAAAAAACTGAAGTGTATATATGGACATATATGAAATGGACAGATTTATATACGGACGCCTTTAAGAGGAAATTTAACATTTAGTCTGGTGATAAAACTTAGACTCGGGAAGATTTATGGTTCCAGAAAATAGGTATTTAAAAAAAATGTATGTTTTTGGCATAACTTTTTTGTATCTGAACCGATATTTCCGAGTTTTTTAGCAAATATGTTATACTAAAGATTTTCGATCTTTTGCTATATAAGACGTATCTATAGGTCATATTACAGCTTAAAAATTTTAGTTTTTATAAAAATTTTGATGTTTTTAGCCCATTTATGGATTATTTAATTTTGGTCTTACTGTTCTTAAGATATAATGTAATCTATTTTGTGCTACGCCCAATTTTCAGATCCCGCCCACATTTGGTCAGATGTTGTGTATTGATAACCAAGATGCTCGTACCTTATTTTGGAACTTTTCCTCTTTCCGTTCTCCAAATATACAGAAAAACTGACCGAAATCCTTAAGTCAACTGTGCTGTACGTATTTGTTATGTTAAAAAAATAAAAACAAATAAAAAAGTCTAAATAAAATATAAAAAAAAAATTGTACAAAAAAGTTGAATAGACGGGGATCGATCGCGCGACTAAAATAAAATCTTTGACTAATCTTTGTATGGGCTTGTTGTTTGTGTATAAAAGGTGAAGAGGTGAAAGAAAAAAAGTACAACAAGAAGTTAAAAGAAATCACTAGAACAGCATGTGTTTTATTTCTACAAAAACGTTTGATTTAGCTGGCAAGTTTTCATTTGGGATTTTATTTCGCTTTTTTATTAAAAAATATTTTTAATTTCTTTAGCTTAATTTAAAAAATTTGAAGGAAAATAGTTTATAATTTTATTTTTTATAAATTATTATAAGTTATGACCTAAAATAGTTGCACTCAAAGGGGAATTATGTATAAAATTTTCTTAATATATGAGACATAAAATGGTTTAAAATCTTTTTATAAATTCTTTTAAATCGCAGCAAATAATATAAATAAAACCGTTTGTATTTTGTTTGTATCAGAGGGTTTTTATAAAAATTTTGATGTTTTTAGCCTATTTATGGATTATTTAATTATTAATTTAAAATTTTATTTAAATTAATTATTTAAAATATAAATAAAATTGTACAAAAAAAAGTTGAATAGACAGGGGGTGGTATCGAACCAGCGCCTAAGAGAAAAAAAGTTTTTGTGACATAGTGCTTAGACAACTGAGCCATTGAAGCTCATGTGCAATCATCGTTAATAGAACTAAATAAACAGTTTTCGTTCAATAGAAATTGTTTGGTTTTTATTTAAATGACAAATCTTTGTATTGGTTTGTTGTTTGTGTACAAAAGGTGAAGAGGTGAAAGAAAAGAATTTCAACATATGGATGTGTTTGTTATGCGTATGGGGTCTTCGGAAACCCCATTTCAACACACAGACGGACATCGTTAAATCAACTTCGCTCTTCATAAGGACCCAGAATATATATACTTTATAGGGTTTAAGATCAATATTGTAGAAATTACAAAAGGAAATAACAAACTTATATATACCCTTCCACCTGTGGTGAAGGGTATGAATATATAAAAAGTGTACGTTTTATCTTCTGGGGAGTAATATGGCCATATCTTACTTTTAACTTCCAGATGATAAATAGGATATATTTGGTTATACTTTTTATATCTTCTAGATGATAAACTAGCAATATCGTCAATTTATCTTCTAGAAGAATTGCTTTATTATTGCTGTGGAGTATTGAATTCGGGACATGTTTTCTACCAAATGGGGTATCTTCCGCATTACGAAGACGATTGTTGATCGGGAAATCGTATTCGTATTGCTATGTTTACTGGGAAAAATTTAATTTTTTACAAAATTGCTTCAGTTCGAATTAAAGAACTTAATAAAAACACACGTATGGACATTCGCACAACATGTGTTTATGGACAGTGTGAGTCTACAGTTTGTAGACATACAAACAAAAACATTTTCAAATAAATGAATAATCATTTATTTTTACGGAATTTGTGTGAAAAATTTTAACATTTATTTTTAACTGTTTAATCATTTGTTGTTACTGTTGTGTATATAAAATATATTAAACCCTAGAACAAACACCCGGGTACAAATGTATCCTCTTGCAACTTTGCAGTGCTATAACTTAGGAACGGCTTAACTTAGGGCATAGAAAATAAAAGTAATTTCAGTGGTTCAGGAGCTACGAGCTTCCAAAGACGACACCTACGTAAACACACACTCGGGATACGTTTGTACCACACCAGTTTATATCCTATTTTTGCCCCGTTCAGGGCGGGAGTGGGGGCAAAAGGAACGGCGATTGTTCCGTCTATATAACCCAAGGACGTACCTCCCATAGGGGACCCAGAAATCGATTTCCGAGATTTTTCAAGGTCAAAGGCCCTACCTGTGAAAAGTGGGGTCATTTGTGGACCCAGCCGGGACAGGTCTGCTGGAGCCGAAACTTTCCCTTGAACATCCTAAGGAGATACCACCAGGGGTACCCCCAAAAAACGCAGTGGAGGGTATTGGGTACCTAAATGTGTCCTTGGTGGGGGGGGGGGGGGGGGTAATGTACCTTAATTTTTACTTTAAATGAAAGGGCTTATTCCGTCCATAGGACCCAAAGACATACCTCCCATAGGGGACCCGGAAATCGATTTCCGAGATAAGGCGCAGTCAAAGGGTTTTCATGGGAAAAGTGGGGTCATTTGTGGACCTAGCCAGAAGTTATAGGGGTCAATCGACAGGTCTACCGGAGCCAAAACTCCTATTGAACATCGCAAGGAGATACCTCCAGGAGGTACCACGTATCCCGGGTGTATGTTCTCGTAAACAAAGTTAGGTGAGCATCGTACGGGTAAATTAAAATTAAGTGAAAAGGGGTTTTAAATGAAATATCATATCTTTTAAATGATATTTTCTCTAAACTTAAAAAATTATAATTTTTTTTGTGTTGTAAACGAGGTAGTTTTTCTGGAATTTTCACAGTTAATTGATCCAAAACGTTACAATAATATTCTAAATTTATTGTTTTACCTATTTGAAGATAGTCCTTGGTAATCCCAAAAAATCGTTGCCATAACCTTGCCATTGTAAGGCTTTTTGTTTTTGCCTTCTTTGCTGCACTTCCACCGGCTTCAGTCAATTGTTTTTTGATTGTTCTTTTGTCTCTAGTATTTAGTGATGGATTTATGTTTCACCAACAGTTACGAAACGAATTCCATTTTATTTCCTTAAAATCGATCCAAACAAGCTTGAGAAATTTTTAATTTTATTGCTTTAATGATCAACTATTCGAAAACTTTTTCATCTGTTTTCTTGATACAAAATAAAATAGACTCAATCATTTGTGATGTCAATGGGATAATATATTTCACGCAATTTCACTCGTCGAAAGTTTAATTCCATATGATGTACTCTAGCTATGATTTCTGCTAATGTTGCAGTTTTTGAACGTCCGCTTCGTGATTCATTTTCAATGCTGATTGTACGGCCACGTTTTAATTCAGCAACCTAATGATTATGAATTTTTTTGTCCTGATAAACTATTCTTATGTACATATTTAAGGACAGAACAAAATTTCTAATTTTTCCATTCTAAAAAGCATCATTGGAGCATCTTTTTTAATCAGATGTTACTATGCTAAGCCCAAGTGTCAGACGAACGGACGGCCATCACTAAATCGACTCAGAAAGTGATTCTAAGCTGAAGGGTCTGTGCCCATTATTTGTGGTAGTTACAGTTATTCCACAGAGTGATGCAGGGTATAAAAATCAATTTTGTAGTTACATCTGGAGCTCTGTTATGTCTCTATTTCATATTGTCAATTAGTTTTAGAATTAACAAGCTAATCCACAATTAGATGTTTGGTTCAAATTTACATTTAGTTTGAAAATATTCGGTTACTTGTCTACACTAATCTACAAGTGATTGTCTGTAGTAGAATATATACAAAGTAAGTGGCAAAAATGTTGCAAAAGAAAAACAAAAAAAAACATTGATAACAAATTTCCCTTTAAAAAACATATATGTTACGTTTGTTAAGTTGAGTATGTGTGTGTATGTGTGTTTTTTGTACACTGGCCTTTGTCAATAAACCTAAAATTATGCAATAGATATGTAAAATCAAAAAGGAAAAACTAAAAAAAAACAGAAAAATTGTAATTCTCTAACAAACCTTCATTGAAAAAAATAAAAATGTAAATTTAGTTGTTTCCCCAAAAAGGGTATTGCCGGGCGACAACAAAAAAATACCAAATTTTAACTTTATATCCTTTATAACCCTTTGATATCCAATAAAACTTTGTTTTCATGACACACACACACACACAAACATGCAGCACCACTATTATCATATAATTCCAGTAGTATTAGGATTTATTTAAACATAAGGGAATAAATAACCAGTTACACCGTTACAAACGGAATTCATGCGAATGAATGGACAAAAATAACATATAATACTTCAGGAAAATAACGAGAGCAACAAAAAATAAAACGTACTTGTGATATCAAAGGACTCTTTTTTTTTGTTTGTTGTTTTTGCAACCACATGAATATTTTATTTTAAACTTTTAACAATAAAAGTATTTTGTTTGAAAAACAAAATCCTGTTAAACAAAATCCCTATTAGGTATGCAATTTGTAAGCGTTAAAATTGTAGTCACAAATAAATACACTTGATATACTCTCTGTAATACTTGTGTAAATAGGATTTAAGCGCAAAAAATATAAATAAATAAATAAATAAATAAATAAATAAATAAATATTTTTTGTGTACCCTTAACAAAAATCTACTAGTTTGCATATATTTGAATGTTAATTTAAATATATGTAGTTCTAAAAATCTACAAAATAAAAAAAAAAACTATTTTTTTTATAAATTATTTATTTTATAAAGTTTTTTTTTCACAGGATATCCTGTCGCTCTATATTTTATTGTTGGTTGTAAAGGATTTTTCTTTCTATAGTTGTTGTCGGGTAGAGTAATTTGCTTTTCTGTGTTGTTGTAGTAACCCAGTTTAACTTTCAACATCCCATCTATTGTTTGGTTAAATTGTGACATTATTTTATTTATATACAAAAATTAATATGAGGAATTTTACATTAACAAACCCTGGAGGAAAAAAATTGCCTAAAATATGAAAGAATAAGTTTTGGATCAATATATTTTACAAATATTTCATGAAACATCAATTATTTTGTTATCATCGTAGCTGCAATCCTCTTTATCTGGTAAAGGAGGGGCAATAAGAATCACCTTATTGGAAACTACAGTCATTTTTGCAAATGGCATCGCATATCAAATTGGTTTTGACATTTGTGAAGAAGATATGTGCGAAATTTATAGTGAATAACAATGAATCACGAAGTGTATGATTTTCCATCAATAAGCGAAATTCTCGGTTCTGGAATACGGAAAATCTACGCATAATTCATGGCGCAACTATATACCTCTGCACCCTCTCAAAGTCACCGTGGAGGCGACTAGACCTTATTGTTTTTTCGAAGTAGCCGACGGTACTAAAGACTCATGTTGACTAAATTTTTTCAAACTGGAGGCTGACAATGAGGATTCCGAGGACATATGATTCCCACAGGACTGGGCTACTTGTCATACTGCACGCGAAAAAATGAGTAATTCGAAGGATGCCTTCAGCCATGGCCAGCCATATTTCCTAATTTGACTGTCCCGGACTTTATCTCTGGGGATATTTAAAGTCGTTGGTGTGCGCGAACATGCCCCGCACCAAGGAGGAGTCAAATAACAACATTCGAGCCGAAATTAATAACGTGCGCACAGTTATGCAAAATGTAATCAAAAGAGCCCAAATTTGCATTAACGCTAACGGCTGCCAAAATTAATGGAATTAAAATTAATCTGTTAAAAACTAAATGATTTTTCACTTTAAACACAAGTTATAGCGTAAGAAAATCAGAGGATAACTTTTGCCCCACCCTATACATACTGGTAATACAGTTGGAAAAGTTTTTCTAAAAATTTTGTTCCAAAATGTTGAACATACAATTATCAATTTATAAATAATTTTTTTTAAGAAACTGATTTAATATTCCACTTATCCTACCTTTATCCCCATATCCGAGTTATAAATTTTCTTAAGCTGTACTGTTGTTGTGAAATCTTTCATATTTTTGGTCCTAACAAAAGGACAAAAAGTTATTAAAATTGTGTATTCAGTTGATGTTATTTATATTTAATTCATTTTGCTTTTTGGGTTAAACCAAAAAAACAAAAAACTGTAATTTCATAAATTACTTTTGCATACATTATTTAAAATTTAGGTTAAAAAACAGTGTCCAACAAACAGATTAAAAAAAAATAATATTATGAAGTGGTCTTTAAAGAAACCATTTTTAAATATAAATAATTATTTTAAATAATAAACGATTTTAACTTGTATGTTTTCAGAGCTTCTAAAATACAGCGATTTCTAAAGTCTGATTGACTTTGAAATTATTGAATTTTTAAGCTTATTTCAAGCTTACGAATCGAGAGCAAATTTTGTGTAGTTTTGAGGTAAAAAACATGTAAATCTGCACAAAGAATTTTAAAGTTAAATATTAACACTTTTATGCATTTTTCACCAGACTTTAATTCAGTTTTTGAATCTGATGTAATTTTTATCGATTCGAGAAATTCTTTTGTATCTGAAATTCTTTTGTGTCTGTCAAAACATATTGGACAAAAATTATGCTTTAACTACCAAAAAATTTTAATTTTTTGAAATTATAAATACGCTCTATCATATTAATTATTCCCTAATCTTAATAAAAACATAAATTTATTTCAATATTTCACACTTTAACATTAAAAAAAAAATAAAACAAAAGTCATATACATATTCAAATTACAAAACATGTTGGACTAAAAATTAAATATTAATCATTTGTTGCGTAACCACTATTCTTTAAAACTGCCGTACATCTTCTAGCCATGGAACTAATAAGGCTCCCCTTTGTCGACGTAGGAATGGCTGACCATGCATCATTTATGCCCTGGTAGAGTTTAATTGGAGCCTTATTTACCGATTCGCGATTGACCTTTTTGTTTACAATTTCTTAAAGGTTTTCAATGGGATTAAGGTCGGGCGACTGAGCAGACCACGGCAGAACGGTCACACCTTCCTGTTCCAAGTAAATTTTCACTACGAGGGCGGATCAATAAGTCCGTGACTTTTCGAACTTCCCTCGTAGTTATATAAATGCAACACTGCTCCCATCAAGTACCACCTGTTAATAGACTACTGTCAAATTTTAAACAAGTTCCGTCATTTACTTTGCGTTTAACAGCTCCTCAGAAACCTCGTGGATTTTTTTAAAAATGGAAAAAAGTGAATTTTGAATTCTCAATAAACATTATTTTTTGCGAAAAAAAGCCGTCAATCAAACCAAGGAAAAGCTTGTTAAATACTATGGAGACTCTGCACCATCGATTTCAATGGTAAAAAAATGGTTTACTGACTTTCGTTGTGGTCGTACAAGTACAAATGACGCTGAACGTTCTGCACGGCCAATTGAGGTCAATACACCCGAAAATGTCGAAAAAATCTACGATATGGTGTTGGCCGATCGAAGAGTAAAAGTGCGTGTGATTATTGATGCCATAGGCATTTCATATGGCAGTGTGGTTTCGATTTTAAATGATCGGTTGGATTTAAGAAAGTTGTCTGCACGATGGGTGCCGCGTTTGCTCTTAATTGAATATAATGCACGGTTGCACACGTGTGTAGTCTCAATGGAAAAATTCCATGGATTGGGCTATGAATTATTTCCAAACATAAAGAAACAGCTTAGTGGAAAGAGATTTATCTCGAACGATAAAATTATTGATGAAACAAATGGCTATTTTATGGACCTCAAAAATCCCTATTTTTTGGAAGGAATGCAAAAATTTGAGAAGCGTTGGACTTAGTGTATTGAGCTAAAAGGAGATTATGTTATGATTACTATGATTATGCAAAAAAAAACTGTGTTTCATTCAAAAAGACACGGACTTATTGATCCGCCGTCGTTGTTTGAAAGTGTGTTTCTGGTCATTGTCATGTTAGAATATCCACGGTGTAGGCATTTACTCATTGACATGCGGAATCATTACCTCCTGCAATATATTTTTATACATATTTTTGAAAAGCAACCTCACAACATTACATGCCCTCCTTCGTTTTTGACGAGACCAGCACAATATTGTGGTTTTAACCTGTTATTAGCAGAAGAATCCACAAAATTAAATTTGGACTTATCGGAAAACAACACACTATTTCACTCCACTACAATACTCTACGGTTGGTTGAAAAGTTCCTGCGCTCACCAAGAGATGGCACTGCTAGCTCCAAACTTTTTTTTTCTCAAGTTGGTATAACTGTCCTGAGAACACATGCAAAGTTGCAAGTCATTCTGTCAATTCTTTCTTTGTTTACAAGCCATTTGAAGTTGACGTGTCATTGATTTTTTTTAACATGGAAAAAATTGAATATCGTGCAGTCATTGGATTCTTTGTTTTGAAGGGTTCAAAAGCAAAAGAAGTTTATGAATAATTGTTAGAAGTGTATAAGGAGTCCTCACCTTAAAAACGCACCGTTGAATTTTAGGCTGGTGAATTTAAACGTGGTCGTACCAGCCTTGAAGACGATCCACGCGAAGGACGACCAAAAACTGCAACCACAGCAGAAATCATTGAGCAGGTACATAATATGGTTAGTGAAGATCCAAGTTTGACTAAGCGTGAAATTGCTAATGCCATAGGCATCTCAGACGAACGAGTACTCCATATTTTACACGAAGAATTTCGTATGAAAAAACTGTTTGGAAAGTTAGTGCCGCACACATTAACAATTCAACAAAAACTGAATCGAAAACATATTTCTCAGCGTAATTTGGAGCGTTTTAAGTCGAATAAAACTGACTTCTTGCGTTGTTTTATAACTATGGATAAGACTTGGATCTACCACCATGATCCTAAATGGAAACAAGAACGTTTACAGTGGACTGAAGCTGGTTGTTCAGCTCCAAAGCAGGTGAAGTCATAACGATCAGCAAAGAAGGTTATGGCATCATTTTTTTGGGATGCAAAAGGAATTTTGTTGATTGATTATCTTCAGAAAGGTAAAACAATCAACTCTGAATATTATTGCAGCCTTTTGGCTCATCTGGATGAAAAAATTCGTGAGAAACGACCTGGTTTAAAGAAGAAAAAAATCATTTTCATCAAGACAATGTACCTGCTCACAAAAGTGTTTTGACGATTGCTAAATTCAAAGAATTAAAGTACGAATTGCTTGAACATCCACCATATTCACCAGATTTGGCTCCCAGTGACTACTATCTCTTCAGAAATCTCAAACAATTCCTTCGTGGAAAGCATTTTTCGTCGAATGAAGAGGCCATAGCAGCCGTAGACGGTTATTTTGCAGAGCTTTCGGAAAACCATTATAAGGATGGGATAAAATTATTGGAAGATCATTGGAACAAGTGTATTGAGCTTCTAGGAGATTATATTGAATAAAAAAATATATTTCGTAACAAAAACAGTATTCTTTCATTTCGAGCGCAGGAACTTTTCAACCAACCTGTACAGTCCAGTTAAGATGTTCCCGAGCAAAGTTTATTCGAGCTTTGCAATTTTTCTGCGATATAAACGTTTTTTTTTCGCAGCTCTATAGCTTAGGAGGCCTTCTTCAACAGTGTGCAAGCTTAGTTTTAGATTCAGAGACTCCACTACTCTAAAAGCTGGGCAAAAAATATTATTTTTTTTGTTACATATGTGCTTAAATCAATTTTCTCAGCCAAAAGAGTAGGAATACAATTTTTGTCCAATATGTTGGGACCGACACTGTAGTTCAAAGAATCAATTTTATTTTTGTTGATTCTTTTCATAGATTTAAGGGAGTTCATTAAATTTTATCAAAGGGTTTCTACTAAAAATGTTTCATTTGATTTATATTTCGTGAACTAAATTATTCAATAACATCAAAATTGTGTCATTTAAATTGAACTAATTTACATCTCACTTTTTTAATACCAAATGCATTAAAATTTTGCTATTTACTGAATTTTCAACTTCTTATTTTTTTTGGATTGTTTATAAATAAAAATATTATTTATTTTTCAATATTTCGCTAATCCATTCTGTAGCAATGCTACACAATAGAGTAGCGAAATATTGAAAAATAAATAATATTTTTATTTATAAAAAAACCAACCTTAAGTTAAAAAAAAAATATAACGTTAAAAATAAAAAAAAGGTTAAATAAATGTTAAAAATAAATACTTAATTTTCCATTTTTTATTTGCTGTATATTTTGTATAATGGACGTTTTGCCATTTAACTGATGGTTCTACCTTCATTCATTCTTCAGTACCTGACTGAAGGATATTTTTAAATGGTTAAAATACAAAGAAATATGTTTTTAAATTTATTACACAGAAAAAAAAATATCACCAAATTTAAAACAATTAAAAATATTTGTTAAAATTCAAATTTTATTTCTAACAATTTCTTGTTTGAAATATTTGTAAATTGTTATTTTTCATATAAAAATTCTTTGAAAATAAAAATTGAAGTTACAAGAAAATCACAAAAAGTTTTGTGTATTTTTAAATTCTGTTGTTGGCAAGTTTATAAAAAAAAATATTTGTATTTACCCAAAAAGCTTCTATGAAAGATGTCTAATGTTACTAACAGAATTTTGTAATTTTTTTCTATGTATATTTAAAGAACAAATTACATATATATAGGATTTTTTTCCTTAAAAATTATTTGTTAAAACAACAAAATAAATAAAATAATAAAAAATACTACATGATAAGTCATTTATTTTTACAGACTGCAGTTAATTTTTAAGACATTTGGAAAAAAAAGAAATATTATTTTTTTTATGGATTTTTCAGATTAGTTGACAGCTAAGCAAATAAATAAAGGTAATCTCATTTGTTTTTACGGATTTGTGGTTAGTTGAAAAATCATTTATTATTTACGGATATTGTAATTTAATTTATTACAATAACATTTAAAAATAAATGAAATGTTTGTAATTTTTAAGTGATATTTTATTTTTAATTACATTTTCAGTTAATTTAAACTACAAACTATTTTGAGTGTACAGTTATAAAATTAATAGTCCATTTAAAAGATTCCCAAACTACCCATTTATAGTCTCCCGATTGACATTTGGTTGACCACTTTGTATATCATTAGCCCTCTAAAGCTCCGGTCTGTCTTCAGGCACTGATAACCGTTTGAAAAATAATTTTATTAAATCAGTAGAATTAATTCGATAAAAAAATATAATTTCTTTATTTTAAAAATTAATTAAGACTCTGGGGCAAGAAGTCACACGATTCCGAAAGGATGCACTTAAAGGACATCAATTTTTTCTGAAAAAGGAGAAAGCATTTGATAGAGAACCGTATCTTCGAAACAATAATTATCGTATATTTATTAAAAAATTTTAGTTCTCATTCCACTACAGGTTGGTTGAAAAGTTCCTGCGCTCGAAATGAAAGAATACTGTTTTTGTTACGAAATATATTTTTTTATTCAATATAAACTCCTAGAAGCTCAATACACTTGTTCCAATGATCTTTCAATAATTTTATCCCATCCTTATAATGGTTTTCCGAAAGCTCTGCAAAATAACCGTCTACGCCTGCTATGGCCTCTTCATTCGACGAAAAATGCTTTCCACGAAGGAATTGTTTGAGATTTCTGAAGAGATAGTAGTCACTGGGAGCCAAATCTGGTGAATACGGTGGATGTTCAAGCAATTAGTACTTTAATTCTTTGACACTTTTGTGAGCAGGTGCATTGTCTTGATGAAAAATGATTTTTTTCTTCTTTAAACCAGGTCTTTTCTCACGAATTTTTTCATCCAGCTGATCCAAAAGGCTGCAGTAATATTCAGAGTTGATTGTTTTACCTTTCTGAAGATAATCAATCAACAAAATTCTATTTGCATCCCAAAAAACTGATGCCATAACCTTCTTTGCTGATCGTTGTGACTTGGAGCTGAACAACCAGCTTCAGTCCACTGTAAACGTTCTTGTTTCAATTTAGGATCATGGTGGTAGATCCAAGTCTCATCCATAGTTATAAAACGACGCAAGAAGTCGGTTCTATTCGGCTTAAAACGCTCCAAATTACGCTGAGAAATTTGTTTTCGATCCAGTTTTTGTTGAATTGTTAATGTGTGCGGCACTAACTTTCCAAACAGTTTTTTCATACGTAATTCTTCATGAAAAATATGGAGTACTCGTTCGTCTGAGATGCCTATGGCATTAGCAATTTCACGCTTAGTCAAACTTGGATCTTCACTAACCATATTATGTACCTGCTCAATGATTTCTTCTGTGGTTGTAGTTTTTGGTCGTCCTTCGCGTGGATCGTCTTTAAGGCTGGTACGACCACGTTTAAATTCACCAGCCTAAAATTTAACGGTGCGTTTTGAAGATGAGGACTCCTTATACACTTCTAACAATTGTTCATAAATTTCCCTTGCTTTTAAACCCTTCAAAACAAAGAATCTAATGACTGCACGATATTCAATTTTTTGCATATTAAAAAAAATCAATGACACGTCAACTTCAAATGGCTTGTAAATAAAAAAAGAATTGACAGAATGACTTGCAACTTTGCATTGTTTTCAGGACAGTTATACCAACTTGAGAAAAAAAGTTTGGGGCTAGCAGCGCCATCTCTTGGTGAGCGCAGGAACTTTTCCACCAACCTGTATTGTCTTACATAATTTACACCCTGATTGACACTTATTTAAATCTTGACTAGGCGAATGCCATTGCAGTAAAATTATAAAATCAATAATATTAAATGTCAAGATCGTAAAGTACAGAGTTGAAAGTTTAAATTATTGTTTGTCCCTTCACCGATATGCATTCAAATTCGTTTAATAACTTTCTTATAAGGAAAAAAAAACAAGTTGTTCTTATTTAAAATATTTGTCAATATTTCAAATTTAATTTTATCCTTTTAAGTGGTTGTCACTCAATTTAAAATGCTATATAGCAACCATAATAACATTTATCTCTAGTAACCCTTTTTCACATGACATACAATTCATAGAAGTCATGCAAATCCACATATAACACATCAAATGAATTCAAAGGGGGTTTTTTAGGGATCACAATAAAAGGACATTAAATTGAATTTTGTGGCTTGATTTTATTGAGTAGTATGTGCGTGCAAACGTGGTTAACACATGAATGCTCTCACGCACACTTAAAAAGTTCATATGATTTTGTCAATGAATTTAAATTTGTTTTTTATGTTATTACTTTTGTTAACAATTAATTTAAATCTATTTAAACCTTTTTTTAATGGTTTATTTTTTTTTCAGCAATATCTAGAGAAGATAATGATGATACACAAATTCATCACCATCATCATCACCATCATCGGGGTGGTCATAGTCACAATCACGGTAATAAAGTTCCCTATAATGGTTATAATTCAGATGAGTATTTGGATAGACTGGAACCAAATGGTAACATACCAACAGATAAAACAAATTGTAGATATGGAGGTAAGTTTTTTTTTTTTAAATAATTGTTTTTCAATTTATTAAAGTTATATTATTATTATTATTCTTTAAGGAATACTTTAACATAATTAACAATTTATTATTATATGTATTAATTCTCATGTGTAATCTTAAATAATTCGTTTTGGTGGGAGAAAATTAAAATATGTTTGTTATTATTCTATTATTCTTTTAAGGATATTGTGTAAAAATATTGTATAATTTATTGTTATTTTGTTTGTGGTTTAACCGAAACTAATTAGTATTTCCGCCCTTCTATCTACCAACCACAATGCCACCATCGAGTTGCTTTAGATTTAATAATATAACATATTTATTAAGTTGGCATTTAATTGTAGAGGATAATTTTTCGCGAAGGAAAAGCGGAGAAAATATAAGCATTTCTGGAAAGTAGTGTTCCAATTAACTTAAACTTAACAACTTAAAAAAATGTAAAAATAAATAAAAAAAAATTGTAGAAACAACAAAATAAAAAAAATTGAATATCGTCAAATAAGACCTCTTCCACTGTCTCTCTCTCTCTCTCTGCAATGAAAAGTTCTCGAGATTTGCGTTTAGTTTTCGAGATAAAAAATTTTTCAATATTATTATATTAAATTTTAGCGTTTTTTTGGTTTTGTCGAATTTTTGAGCGTTTGTTTTTTAATTTAAAATATTTTTTCCACTTTGAAAGATTTTACTAATTTTGGCGATTTTTTATAGCTTTAGCTATTTATTAAATTTTGGCGATTATTCAACTGTCAATTTTTGAAATTTTTTCGTTTTTTGGTTTTGTCGAATTTTTTACATTCTTAGCGTTTTTTCGGTTTTTTAAGTGATTTTTTCCAGTTTGACCGATTTTTTGACTTTGGCGATTTTTTTTATTGTGCAGATTTTTAATTGATAAATCCTATATTCGCAAATCGTTTAAGTAAAAATGAATTGAATTCATATCGATTGAATTCCCAACGATTGACAAATTGAATAATGAGAAAAGAATTAAGTTTTTAAAATTAAATCGATTGAGATTAAGTAAGAATTCATTCCCGTTAAAAAATTTTAGTTTGAGAATTCAATAATTTCATAGTCAATCAGAATAAGAAATCGAAAGAAGAATTGAATTCTTTGATATAATTGTCGCAATCAAGTTATTGGTTTGTAATTACCCAACCAAACGTTCATAATGGGTGCGATATAGTCATGCATTACCTTGGAAAGGTAGCTCGTTACCTTTTGCATTATTTGCAAGCATAAAGTAATATCTTACCAATCATTGATAATGTAAACTAATAATTAAAATATTTTAAAAATCTTTTTCTAGGCTCATTATTTTGTATATTTTTGCAAGTTAAAATGTAATGTATGTACGTTGCGACATCAACAACGAAACCCCAAAGCGCCGCTATTAAATTATGTTCAAAGCAATAAAATATTTAATGCATCCATAGCTCAGCGGATCAATAAGTCCGTGACTTTGGGAATGAAACACAGTTTTTTTTGCAAAAAAAAATATTTTTCAACATAATCTCCTTTTAGCTCAATACACTTAGTCCAACGTTTCTCCAATTTTTGTATCCCTTCCAAAAAAAAAAGGATTTTTCGAGGTCCATCAAATAGGCATTGGAGCTAAATCTTTTTCCACTGAGCCATTTCTTTAGGTTTGGAAATAGGAAAAAGTCACTGAGGCTAAATCCGGAGAATATGGCGGATGAGGTACCAATTCGAAGCCCAATCCATGGAATTTTGTCATTGAGGCACCTATCTTGTAGATAGCTTTCTTAAATCGAACTGATCATTTAAAATCAAAACCACACTGGCATATGAAATGCCTATGGCATCTACAATCTCACGCACTTTTACTCTTCGATCGACCAACACCATATCGTGGATTTTTTCGACATTTTCGGGTGTATTGACCTCAATTGGCCTTCCAGAAAGTCCAGCGTCATTTGTACTTGTGCGACCACAACGAAAGTCAGTAAACAACAATTTTACCATTGAAATCGATGGTGCAGAGTCCCCATAGTATTTATCCAGCTTTTCCTTGGTTTGATTGACGGCTTTTTTCGCAAAAAATAATGTTTAATGAGAACTCAAAATTCACTTTTCTCCATTTTTAAAAAAATCCACGAGGTTGCTGAGAAGCTGTAAAGCGCAAAGTAAATGACGAAACTTGCTCAAAATTTTACAGTAGTCAATTAACAGGTGGTACTTGATGGGAGCAGTGTTGCATTTCACATAACTACGAGGGAAGTTCGAAAAGTGACGGACTTAATGAGCCGCCCTCGTACTCCGCTTATTGTCTTTTTTTTATACAAAAAAAAAATGGTTTTTGGTCTGTATTGCCGAGAAAGAATTATTTTATTCTAAAATTAATTAAATATAAATGTTTTTATCATATTTATCTGCCTGAATATTTTTTATAAATTACTCCGCTTATTCGATGCACAATATTCATCACACAGAGAAAAAATATAATTGAACATAATTGGGAACTCGAAATTGTCTTCGTATGATTCTAATGATCATACTTTTCATTTTTACTGATCAAATTATGAATAGTGAGAATGATTTTATCATAACTTAGGCTACGTTTCCACTGAACGTGTTTTGAAACAAAACACAGTTTTGTACATGTTTTCCCATAAATTTTTTTCGTCAAAACAACATGATTTGTTTAAAACACGCAAGTGGAAACGTAGCATTATGATCATATTATGAAGATTTAGAATCAAAATATGATCATTACGAATTTCAAACATAAGATAAACCATATAATAAAATAATAATTTTCTTATCATAATATGGTTAACTCTTCGATTATGTCTGCTCCAACCATGTTTTAACTTATTTACTACAAATTCGCTTTTTTTCTATTTCGACATATTTGATTATAACCTAGAAATTTATTCATGGATTTTCGTGGTATGTATCTCGTTTTGTCATGCTATATATAGAGATATAAAAAATATAAATAAGTGACATCCTAATTATTTATATAATAAATATTTTATATGTAAAAATTGAATGCATATTATTTGTATAACATATGTAACTGACAATGTTATACATTATTTTGTACATATGTATCTCATAGTCTTGGCCGTCCTCGGTTTTCTCATAATAATACCAATACTACTGTGTATGTGCTTGTGTTGTCTTCTCAGGAAATGAAATATTGTTGAACCCTTATATTTTCACATTCGCACACATTATTGAATAGTTGTGGTGGTATCCATAACCATAAGGATGACAATAAAATATATGTGGATATATATTTTTTTGGAATTCCAACGAAATCACATGGTGAAAATTTGGGTCAAATTGTAAGTCAAGGTAAAAATTTCGGAATTTTGAGACAAAAAAAAACAAATTATATTTTTACTTTGTATTGCATCAGATCATTTCCATTTAATTTTATTATGCTGAATACACCCTTTAAATAAATAAACAGTTTTTGAGGTATCGGTAAAATTTCCCCACATTCGTTTTCAGCACACTAAATTTTAGTAGAAACGATATACAACATAAATATTTTTTTTAATTCATTTCTAAAATTCCGAAACTTTAACCCCAAATGTGCACTGCTTAGAGTTATCCGTTATAGCTTAAATATTCCCCATATCAGTTTTAGACCAAGTAGTTAAGGTTTTGGTCCCAAAAATCTAAATTTGTTTTTTCATTGCCACCCTAAACCATACAGTAGTCATCGTAGTCAAAACAAATGCCATTTATATTTATTTATATTATTTTTTTGCTAGATTTATCAGTTTGTATTTATCCAGTTTTAGAAAGTTAACAGAAAATCTCTTATATTTTCGCGCGCGGGTGTTTTCAGTAGCAATTTATCACAGCTTTTAAGTTTTTTTTTATGGGTCATTAATTATTTAGTTTGTTTTTTATTTTCTTATAAAATATGCTGAATATATTTAGTATATAACTTTTATTCTCTTGGCATTTATTGTTAAGGAAAGAAAAGGTTATATGTTGTGGTTTTAAATTATTTTAAATGGCTTCTTTAAAGAGCAATCTTATAAAGAAAGGAAACAAAATTTCTGCTTCAAATTAATTATTAATTATTTTTGAAAATGTAAAACAATTTCACATAATTGCCCATAAATGTTGAACAAAGAGATCAATATTTAAATTCTTTGATATATGATATAACAAAGTAATATTGTGTTTAACGTAAAAATTTACTTTTAGTTTTTTTCTTTTGCCTGCAAAAACATAAAGCTTTTTTATATGTAAGCTTTTTCATATATTTATGTCCAAAGCTGAATTTAATTTAAAGCTTTAATAAATAACAAAAATTCAAAGCTTAATTTGTGGGATCATTACAATTTTAAGATTGTTAAAATAAAAGCTTCAACCAAGCTTTTTTATTCAATAAACTTACACTCATATTTATGAAAAATTTTATAAATATAATGAAAATATAATAAATGAAACTAAGATTTTAAATATCATAAAGCTATTTCATAAACTTGAAAATTAATTACAAATTTCTTCATATTTAGGAAAATTTTTTAAATATGATGAAGAATTAAAAAATAGTAATATTTATGAAATACTTTTTCATATATATAAAGAAGTTTCTTTGAATCTATGAAAAAGTTTAAGAAGTTTTAATTTAAATTTGTTTTTTTTCTAAATTATTTATGTAAATAAAAATCCAAACTTAATGAGAATTACAAACAGCAGTATTTTGCAACCAAAATAAATAAATAATTTATAAGAGTTATAAAGAAGTTTTCTGATAATATTTTTTATAAAATGATAAAGATTTATGAAACAATTGTCATACATTTGTATGAAAAACTTTATGATATTTATGAAAATTTCATAAATGTGATGAAGAATTGATGACTGATCAATATGATGAAATTTGTTTCCCTGAATGTACCCAGCAAAACTTTGGTAATGGGTGCGATATTCTCATGCGTTACCTTGTAATGATATCACGTTACCTTTTTTCATTATTTGCAAGCATAACGTAATAAGTTACTCATTATTGATAACGTAATATATGATATATAAATGTAAAGTAATAATTGAAATATTTTTTAAAATCTATTTTTAGATACATTACTTTGTGTTTTTTTGTAAGCAAAAGGGTAATGTATGCTTGTTTTGATAATACTAGCGAAAAAACGAAGCGCAACAATTCATTTAAGTTTAAAGCAATCAAATACTGTATGCGTCGATACTCAGTGGGTAGAGTTCTTGGCCGGCAACCATATTTCCCTGGTTCGATTTCCATCATGACCACATTATTTTTAATTACAAAAATTTTAAATAAAGTATTTGTAATAATTTTTTTTTAATAAAAATTCCTCTTTTAAAAATCTATTTTTAGATACATTACTTTTTCATTCTCGTAACCCCATACATTATCACCTCTAAAGTAATGGGTATATACATTACTTTGAGGCTCATGGCCTATAAAATTCATCAATGAAGTAAGGTGTAAGGTAATCCATCGGCCCCTATGGCTATACATTACTTTACCCATTATTGGGTAATGTGTGGTTTTGCTGGAGCTTCAAGTTTACAGGATTTAATATTATTTGAAAACTGTATTTAATTTGAAGCTCTTAAAAATAATGAAAATTACAAACTTAATTTTTTCAATGATGGCAATCTTAAGACTTTATAAATGAAAGCTCAACAAAAATTTTTCACTCAATGTAAACCGTGTTGAGGCTATATTTACTCTTAAGATTTCAAAAAATTTATTATTTTAGGCAAATATAGCCTTTATTGAAAATTTATGAAATCAATTTAGTGAAGTTGTTAAAGCTTTGCAATTATCGAAAGTTTTTGAATGTTTCAAATAACTTATAATTTAGAGGAATATAATTTATTTAAAGCTGAATTTGATTGGAAGCCGGATTGGACTTAAAGCTTTTAAAATAAAAAAGCTAAGACTTTAAATAAAAGCTCGAACATTTTTTATTCAATGTAAATTGTTAATTTTATTTAGTCAAAGCTTTGGAAGAAAATTACTTTAAGCAAATTTAACTCAATGTATTAAATGCTGCATCAGAAATTTATAAAATCAATTTTGTGAAGTTTTGAAAGCTTTACAGTTATCGCATGCCTTTTTGGTGTTTCAAGAAAGTTGAATATAATTCAAAGCTTCCAAAAATATCGAATAAAGCTGGTTATAATGTTTAATTATAATATAATTATAAATTAACTATTTTTAGCTAGACTGAAAAATATCTTTTAATCCGGCAAAAAAGCTCCTCAGAATCTTGTTTTTTGAGTAAAAAAAACCTACTGTAAACTGTATATTGTGCTCCATTCTAATTTCCTCTAAAAGCTCTGAGTTAGCTTTTAGGCAAATCTAACTCAAAGTGGCTTCACAAAATTTAAAAAACCATTTAAACACTTAAAAAAGTTTGTAAATTAAAATAACTGAAAATATCATTTGAAAGAAATGATATTTCATTTGAAAACCGGTCTACCTTATTTTCATTTAAATTAAATGCCATTTGTTATTTATTTTTAAATGTTGATTAATCAACTGACACATCCGTAAGAAACAACTGATATAATCAGTTAAAATAAATGTCAAAATTTTACCTACCAATCCTTAAAAAATAAATGTTTTTTTCATTTATTTGAAATTGTTTCTGTTTTTGTTTTTTTTTTTTAATATACTCGTACAATACAAAATGTATGTTTGCATATGAAGCTATAAACACTTTTTGTGTGAATGTATTTGTGTATGTATGTGTGTTTATGAAGTTGTTGTAATTTGTATTGAAAAATTTTGTATATATACAACCAATTGAAATAAAAAAACAAATTGAAATTTTTTGAATATTTTTTTTTTGAAACAGACAGCAAACAAAATTTAAATTTGTAATAACTGTTACGGACACAAATAAACCACAAGTTTCCGTTTTGTGGGTAAATTTTTATTAAATTTCAAACAAATAAAAAAAATAAATGAAACTGAAAAAAATCGGTAAATGATAGTAAATTATTTCGAATAAATGTATAAAAAAGTTTATATAGATATTTCTTTGAAAAATAAATGTATGTTCCTATATTTTTAAATGAAACGGAAAACTTTTTTATTAAACTACAAACAGTTAACTACATAATATTCTAAGTGAAGCTTTATTGTTTTTGGAAGTTTTTTTTTTGTTTTTAATATTGCAACTTAATGTTATTCAGTATTATGTTTATTGTAAGTTTTATTATTTAAAGCTCTTGTCAACATGAAATCTTAATTGAAGCTCAAGTTCTCCGAAATTAATAATCTGTGGGCACTTGCCATTCAAATACTTTACATTTTAAATTTAATGATAATCAAGAGTTACAACATCAACCTGCCTCAACTACTCGTAGATCGAAACGACTTTCAGTTCGCTTCGCGATATAAAAGTCTGAAGGGGAGTACTGTGGGCACTTGCCATTCAAATACTTAACATTTTAAATTTTATAATAATCAACTTATCATTTTTATGAATTTCTTTTATTGTCAAAATATTTTGTGTAAAATATTTTCCAGTTAGTTTTTAAACTTCAAATAATAAACATCAATTTTTTTAATAAAAAAGATAATACAAAAAATTGTGTTCTATACATTTAGAATAACCAAAAATCTTAGTATTTAGCTTTTTTGTTTATCGTTCCATTTGAAATAGTTTCTAATTTATTTTAAATAATTTTTATTTTTGGAATTTGTTTAAATAAATTTCAAAGTCATTATTATTACACCGCTATTACAACTCACCGCATGCCTACACAGAGAAAACTGATTCATTGTCACAAACAAATTTATTTCCAACAAAACAGTTTAGTTGCAGCTACCAAATTTGTATGTTGTCGCAACCAATTGTATTCCAGATCCGATTAAATACATGGTTTCAACCCAAATTCTATTGTATTAACTGAATTTCGGTCGCCACAAATAAATATGTCGGTGGCTCCAACCAAACCATTCGGTTGACAAGAAATTCGGTTGCCACAATAAATCTAGTTTCTCTGTGTAGGTACGTAAAGTTTCTTAAAGTATTTGTTTTTATTAAAACTCAAATTCCTTAACAAAAAACTTGAAGCTTTCTAAAATCTTTGGTAAATTGTCTACCAATATTTAAATAGTTTTTAGCTGAAAACAAACAAAAACATTTGTGTTGATTTAACAATCCAACCCCAAAAAGGCAATTTAGTAGTAAATTGTGCATATCCTAAATAAATGAAAATCAGAGAAATAATTTGAAAAAAAGCATTAACAACAACAACAGGAAGGTTATGGCATACCACTTAGCCCGTTTATACAACTTTTCAGACAATTCAGTCAGTCATTTATGCTTCATATACATAAAACATACACAATATCCTCTAGACCAAAAATCAAACACACAAACTGACAGGCAGGCAGACAGACTGAGAGACAGACAAATTAAAGATAGACAGTCATCATTTTGCAAATGAAAATAGTGATATTGTAGTTATTTGATATATGCAAAGTTAAATATGGAAATATGTATGTTTTAACCAATCAAAATGGTAGCAAATATTTTTCAACTTATTAAATTCATTAGAATGGCATTTATTTTTATGGCATTTGTGGATTTGCTCAAATAAAATTTTATTTATGATTGAGTGCCGACTTTGGTGACTTCATGCCTATGTGGTGACGTATTTTTTCGCTTTTAGTGTGACAATACCTTTGTTGCTGTTCTGTTCGTTCGATTTTCGTATCGATTTTCCCAAGTTCGTTTTGTACGTTTTTATGGGGTAAATAAATCTAACTCATTTCATCTTTTAGGTACCAGAATCCACTCTTAAGTCCAAACCCGTTTTTTGACACACTAGGTCCCTTTTCTCGGAGAAGGTCACATATATTAAAAATTGTTGCAAGTGTGTTGTGACTTTATAACTCATGAACGGTCAAACTGAATTCGATTAAATTTTTTTGCACGACATCGGTGAGTTATGACTTTTCATCTCAACATGTGATTTTGTCTATATAAAAAAAAACAACAACAGTGTGCGGTATGTATACTGTGTGCTGACTTCATACACACGGTAAATACACGATGTAGCCCATACACGCATAAACATTGACATATGTCAGGGAGTGATCATCGAACTCGCGGATCGAGAAACCAATTAATTTGATTCAATGTTAATATTCATACGTAGCGAAGCAGGCTGGGATCCGCTAGTGCATTATAAACCAATGTAATTGTCATTTCACCATACCAATCGATATTATCAGGCGCCATAAAATATCATTCCATCAAACTTTGCAAAACCTTTTCGGAGATTTTGTTTGGCTGATGGTTGACTTTCTATGCACACGAGAACAACTCCAGGCTGACGACGATGTATTGCTCATTGTTAAAAGTTCCACCTTAATATTTAAATCAAAATATTCCAATGTCATGGTTTGAAATATGAAAAAAGGAGTTGTAATATTTGGTAAAATTTTTTTGTAAATAGTTTTATATGAAATATTAAAAAAAAGTTTTAGTGCATTTTTTTATAGTGCTTAAACTTTTATGACAAAACTAAGATTCCAGACATTAAAAAAAATAAAATGATTTTGAAAGAACAAACATACAAATATTCACTACAATAAAGTAGTGAGTGACAAAAATCGATTTTTGTATAAAAAGTTTCGAAAAATCTCTAATTTTTGTTTGTGGACATTGTGGTGTAATGGCTAGCACGTTAAACTCTTACACAAAGGGCATTACGGATTCGATCCCCAGCGACGACCAAGTTAATTTATAAAAATGATATGTATGAATTTTCTATCCCTCATACACATCTCAACGCACTTTCCCGGTGTTCCCATAGCACTTAACCCCAACAAAGTAATAAAACATAGCAGGGCTATGATCTAAATAATTTTCAACCATTTCGCCAATTCTTCATCAGATGGCTTTTAATAACTGTACTTAGATTTAGCATCTCGCGAAATCGCAGTGTTGCCATATTTAAAGCCCTGCATCTCTCACCACCTTTCATCTCTCCTCTATCCCATTTTCAAAGAAAGCAACACATTAATTAGTATGAAGAATTTCCTCGTTTGAGAAATTACAATAAACTTTTATTCCATCAAGTATACCCATTAAACAGTAACATGTTTTATTTAAACCGATTTGTGTCAAAGAAAAAATTGTTACCAATAACTTGGGAAAGTTTAACAATGTTTTTGGCGAAAAAATGTAAAAACTTGCATAATTTATGCAAAAAACTTGAGTAGACCTATTTTAGTCATTTATTGACAAACACTTATCAGTGTGTGTGACGAAAGTAACCAAATAAAAAATCAAAGTTTATTAGCTTTTTTTTATTAACAGAAAAAAATTGGATTACAATCAATTTAATTATCCAAATATAACTTTAATTAAATTTGATTTTATTAAGGAAGTTGTAGTATAAATTAATTTAATTTTAATTAAATCACAACGTAAACATTTTCTCTGCGCAACGACAAATCTGACCTGCACTTGGTAACCAATTATTGAGTACAAACAAACCACATCATAACGGACAGTCTGGTGTAAATTGTTTTATGTGTGATAAATTGTTTAATTTGTTGTTCTTTTTTTGTTCTTCCTGCAAATTAGTACTTTATTAACCCCGCTACTACGTTAGGAAAAAATACACATGTTGTGTTTGGGTCATTTTATGACCCCAAATTTAAGACCTGTGATTATTGCAATAAGTCGTAGATACATTTATTGTGTGTCGGTGAGATGGACAAACAGGTTTTTTGCAAGTATTGCACCTCTTCCGTTCACGAGCGCATTGACGTTTTGGAGAAGGTGAATGTGTAGATGGTGATACACTTTCATCTCCTCGAATTCTTCGTACTAATGATTCAGATGCTTCTGCGCGAGGAAGCCGACTATGCCTCTTGTTAAGTTCTTGTTATGTTCGCCTTTTGTGCAGCTTATTTTTCTGCCATTCACGATATATTTCGGTCCATATTATAAAAGCGTTGAGAGCAGAAATATCTAGTAAATTTGAGAACAATGCAACTGGCCATCGATTGGTTTTTCTTTTGCACGAATATGTACGAACCATTTGGTCCATGGTGTCGACTCCGCCTTCGGTCAAGTTGTAGTATTCAATTATTTCCGGAATTTTTTTTTGGATGATCTTCCAAAATATTGCTGTTATGGTGAAAAGTGCTAAGGAAGTAAACCATTCTGTATTTTTTCGACACATACATAACTACAGTTTCTTTGTCATGAAAAAATTTTACTTAAGTATATTGGAAGCTTACGCAAGGGCTGTGCTGGATAATGAACCGGCAAAAAACGTTTATTTTTTCTAACTGTAACTCGTAAAAAAGTTATCGGTAGTCACAATTTTTTCCACGATATGATAAAACTAAGTCTAGGACAACACGTTCGCCCTGGTTCCGTTCAGCATTGTCTCTCACTTTGCCCAAGTAAGTTTGGAACTGTAAACAAAATGCGGTGTCAGAATCTGCTGCTATCCACGCTTTCATGCCATATTTCCCAGGTTTACTTGGCATGTATACTTTGAAAGGGCATCTACCACGGAAAGGAATAAGCTGTTCGTCTACCGTTATATTAGCATTTGGAACATAAAGCATTTGCAAGTTTTGAGTCCATTGCTCATAAAATTTGCGAATAGGAGCAAGTTTATCTCCTCTTTGTTCTGATCTTCTTCTTTGCCTATCGTCAAAAGCTAGTATCCGAGAAATATTGCTAAATCGCTCCAAAGACATTATTGCTCTCAAAAAAGAACTTCATGGACGTCCCACAGAGAATTAAGACTTTCAGCGTATGAATGGTAAACTCCTAAAAGAATAATATGTCCATTATATAATTATAATATAAAGGAAATATTGTATACAAATACCAATAAGAATAAGAAGTCCCAGTTAACATCAAACTCAATATCATCTACTGCTTGAAAAGTTTCGATAACAGCGTTTCAGGAACCTATCTAGCTTGCAAAACGAGGGATGGGTGTATTTTATTCTCAGTTGCAAATTATAATATCCTACCTTAAATGTTTGTAAAAATTTACAAAAAAAATTTACTTATATTATATATTTATTATAAATTTCAAATTTTAAAATTTTTTTCAATAAAAACTTGTTAAAGCCTAAAATGTTGTTGTAATTAATCGAATTCAATATATTTCAACAATTTATGCACTGAGTAGTAAGAACCTTCAAATATATTCCACCAGTTAGAAATTTGATAATGTTAAACACGATTGGGGTCATGAAATGACCCTAACATAGTAGCGGGGTTAATCCTTCAAAATTTTCAATTCAATTTTAATCATATCAATTGAAAATTTAATAAAAAAAAACTATCGATTTATGTGCAATTTACAAGGGCGGATCAATAAGTCCGTGACTTTTTGAATTAAACACAGTTTTTTTGCAAACAAAAATATTATATTTCAACATAATCTCCTTTTAGATCAATACACTTAGGCCAGCATTTCTCCAATTTTTGTATCCCTACCAAAAAAAAGGAATTTTCGAGGTTCATAAAATAGGCATTTGTTTGATCAATAATTTCATCATTGGAGCTAAATCTCTTTTCACCGAGCCATTTGTTTAGGTTTGGAAATAGGAAATAGTCACTGGAGGCTAAAACCGGAGAATATGGCGGATGAGGTACCAATTCTTAGCCCAGACAGACAGCATTCTTAAATCCAACTGATAATCTAAAATCGAAACCACACTGCCATATGAAATGCCTCTGGCATCAACAATCTTTTTTTTTCCATATTTCATATTATTTATTGAATCTTCACTTTTAAAAACTGTGAACTAACAATAATTATCCAAATCTTAAAACTAAATATTAATTGTTAAGTCCAGCCAGTGCCAGACTGGTGTTATGTGGTTCAACTGGGACCATTATTTCCCCTTATTATTAGCGGACCAGATCCGCAGTGTCCCTCCTCCTAAGATGCTGGTGGCCGTGATTATTAGTTAAGTTACGGGCTAGTATGTTGGGGTGTGTTTCCAGTTTTGTTAAATAGCGTTGACAGTGTCTAATAATTTCATCTTTGACCAGGGGTACATTCAGGTCTTTATGTATGTTGTAATTCCTAGCATACCAGGGTGCGTTCGTGATCGTCCTCAAGAATTTATTTTGCATTCTCCGAATTTTCCCTATATTGGACGCAGAGGCAGTACCCCAGAGCTGAATTCCGTAGCACCATATAGGTTTCATGATCGAATTGTAAATGAGTAATTTGCAGTCCAGGCCTAGCTTAGAGTTTTTGCCAGTAAGGCAAGCGAGTTGAGCAGTTTTTAGCCTCATCTGAGTTATTTTCGCATCTATATGATTTTTCCACGTGAGTCGACGGTCAAGGTGAATACCGAGATATTTCACACATGTGTGTTAGGGTATATTCAGATTATTAATTTTAATGGGTGGACACGTCTCTTTTCTCAGTGTGAAAGTAATGTGGATACATTTCTGTTCATTCACCTTAATTTTCAACTTATCCAACCAAGATTCCAATTGTGAAATGTGAGTCTGTAACATTCTAGACGTTATTTTTCATCGAAAGTCGATGTGTGGGTATTAATATCTAATGGCATGTCTGAAGTATAAATGATATATAACAGAGGACCCAAAATGCTACCTTGTGGAACTCCGGCTTGTATATCTTGAGGAGAGCTGAGAAAACTTTTTTCAGCAAGAGTGAATTTTCGATTTGTTATATAGCTTTTGAGTAGCTTGTGAGTATTTGTTGGTAACAACTTTTACTCTTCGATCAACACTATATCGTGGATTTTTTCGACATTTTCGGGTGTATTGACCTCAATTGGCCATCCAATCGATGGTGCAGAGTCCCCATAGTATTTATCAAGCTTTTCCTTGGTTTGATTGACGGTTTTTTTCGAAAAAAATAATGTTTAATGAGCATTTTTAAAAAATCCACGGGGTTGTATGTTTAGAACAGCTGTTTAAAATTTGACAGTAGTATGTGGTACTTGATAGGAGCAGTGTGGTCCTTGATAGGAGCAGTGTTGCATTTTATATAACTACGAGAGAAGTTCGAAAAGTCACGAACTTATTTAGCCGCCCTCGTATAAAGTTGAACCCCGATTTGCGTTAACCCTGGACTGCGCCCTACTAAAAAATACACATATACTAGATTTACGTAATACATATTGTTGTAAGTCTATGAATTTTTTCCCCCGATGGTGGTAAATGTCTTTTGAAAAAAAAAAATTCCCCACAAAACTAAAAAATTATATTTTTTTTTCAAGCGAAAATATTTAATTTTTTTTTTCCAACAAACTTTTTTTTTATATCCAAAATAAAAAATTTAATGGTTTATTTTTGATCTTAATAAATGTTATGTGAGGTTTTCCTCGTTTAGTACAAAATCATGAAAATTTGACATTCTAAACGAATAGAAAAATTGTAATTTTTGTAATGATTTGGAAATAAGTTAATAGTGGAGATTATTTAACATACCCAGCAAAAACAGGGTTTCGTTAAAACGATAATTGGCAACACTAAAAACAAACACACACACACACACAAAGTCTGATCAAAATTAACGTTAAGACGCTGCCCCAAAAATATTTTGGCGCTGTTGATACATTTTTTGCTCACGCCGACATTTTCCATGTTCAGCACCACCTTGGTATTTTAAATAGTTAAAGGTAATTTTTGAACAGGCAAGTTACACTTCTAACTGTCAAGTTACACATTTAACTGTCAAGGTAAACTTTTTAACTGCCAAGTTAAACTGTCAAGTGTCAAAAAATGCGATAAAGATTAAAGCCGAAAGTCCATACTATGCGTTTTCGCGTCAACGCTTTGTACGCATATACGCTTTACTGAAATTCAAGTTACATGCGACGCTTTTGTTTTCATCGGCTGTAGTGAAAATTTGTTGAATAAAATAAATTTAAAATTCCTTGGCTTAGAATTCCAAGCAGCAGCTCGCTTAAAATTATTTCTATAAAAAATGGTGCTTTTTTATAAAGAACTTCGTGTTTTTACAGCTTCCATTAGTTTTTCCTCCATTGTGTAGTTTTTAAAATACAAATAAGCTATCAAAATCAGCTGATCTATTCGTTCGCTGCTTATGACGCTTACAAAAGTAGAAAGTAGACCTAATTTTCGCGTCATACGTGTCAAGGCTACGTTTTGGTACTCTTTAACTTGCAGCATACAATTTAACATTCAGCTTTAACAAAGTGGATTAATTTTAATTAAGTAGAGTTTTTAGACGACACAATTATATGTGTTTCGATTTTAGTTCGACTTTACAATGTTTCAATCTTTATACCCTCCACCATATATGGTGAGGGTATATATCAGTTTGTCATTCCGTTTGTAACATGTCGAAATATAGATTTAAGACCCCATAAAGTATATATATTCGTGATCCTTATGCAATTTTAAGTCGATTTAGCGATGTCCGTCTGTCTGTCTGTCTGTCTGTCTGTCTGTCTGTCTGTCCGTCTGTCTGTCTGTTGAAATGGCGATCACGACGCGAAGACGCAAGCGGGGGTGCCTATTTTTACTCAGATTATTGAACATCCTCCCGAGCAGTTTGGTATTTAAAATGAGCAAAATCGGTTAAGCGGTTCAAAAGTTATGAGTGAAAATGTGAAGGTACCTCTAAATTTTCCATACAAATTTGTACAATTTTTCTGTATCTATTTTTTTTCTGTTAAGTAAGTAAAAATGTTATTAAGTCTTCTTATTGTTCGATTACATTTATTGTCTTACATAGAGAATAATAACATTCTTAGAGCTATATGTGTGTTACTCTGATAACTATGTAAAAATCAACAATGTTAAAGTCGCTAACAGAGCAGACCTCTGTAAATAACATTGCTAAAACTAAATAAATAACATTACTAAACTAAATAACAAAAGTTCGTTACATAAATTGACAAAACATATTCATATAACAGTTCATGCAAAATTTAGTATATGGGCATTTCCAGGATCGCGAACGGGACATTCGTACGCACTCAACTTGAAAAAAAAATATGAAAACTCAATTTTTTTTTTAACTTTTTATAAATATTTAATAGCATTTTAGTAGAACAATTTTTGAGAACAAAAAGAAAATTATAAAATATGAACGTTCTCCAAATATTTTGGATAAACTTGCGATCGCGAACGGGACAAAAAATGTAAGTCATTTTTTTCGGTGTGTGGTTTTGTTTAAAACTCTGCGAATTTCGTCAGTTTATTAAATGGAGATTATTTTTTAACTAAAGCAGAGATATAAAGATTTTATTTAGCATTTTGTTTTTTATTTTTATTATCCTTATTATTATTTTTTTTAAATATTTTTTTAGAATCGCGAACGGGACATCGCGAACGGGACAATGATTCCAAAGGCATTTTTTAGGTTTATTTATGGATCAAAATGTTTTAGGTTTGGTTTTTTTAAATGATCTCGGTTATTTTGTTTTGAATTGTAAATATCAAACTATTCCGATCAACGTTCACGGAGAACTAAACACAAATGCTTATTTTCGGTCGCGAACGGGATAGAAGAATGTAGTACAAAGAATCTTTGAATTATACCGTTATTCGGAGTTTGCTTGATCTCTACTGTGGTGTTTTTAAATATTTATTGTTGGTATATTTAGTATATAAGAAGAGTGCAATCGACATGATATGTAACACTTAGAAATAACTCAAGGAAAAATGTCAATTAAAAACGCTGAAACCAAAAAAAGCAAAGCTGCTCTTTGCAGACCACTTTTCTTAAATTACAAATGGTAATATGTATTTAATTAGGTATATTCTTAAAATCCAATGCATTAACCAACTAAATTTTCTCAGAAAAGTTTTTTTTCTTCAACTTTAATATTTTGGTAGCGGTTGACCTTTCTGTGGAAATACCCATATACGTATATCATCTTCAGCCCCTATGGTGGAGGGTATTCAAAGATTCGGCACAGCCGAATTTAGCCTTTTTTTACTTGTTTTTTTTTAAATTTTCAATGAAAAAAACTTGAAATGTACGTTCTACTTTGAGTAAAGGAGGATTATCAGTTTTATTGTATCTCGACCTAAGTAGGGCATTTGATAGAGTTTCTCATTCGAAACTAATTGAAAAACTTAATATAAAATATTCAATGTCATCAAGTGCATGCCGTCTATTGTCATCATATCTTTGTGGACGTCGGCAATTTGTTTCAATAAATGGTATATGTAGTGAGACTCTTCAGGTGCTGTCTGGTGTACCTCAAGGTTCTGTGTTGGGTCCACAATTATTCATTATGTTTTTGAATGACTTATTTGATATTTTTGATGGTAATTTTTGGTTGCCATTTGCTTTTGCGGATGACTTGAAATTGTTATTCTCTGGTGAACCACAATTTACTGATGTCCTTAAATCGAATATTGATTTTTATATTGATAAAACCTTGAGTTGGATGAGACGTAATGAATTTGTTATTAATGCTACTAAGACTAAAAGTGTTTTTTTTTGGTCATCCTCGATTTAGAAATGAAATATCCATTATTGTTGATGGTGTATCAATAGAATTTGTAGATAATCTGTTGTGTTTGGGAGTGGTTATAGATAGCCAACTTAAATTTGATGCCCATTTGGATTTTGTAGCGCGAAGAGTGAACTTCTCTCTTCGAAAGCTATATAATGTTAATTTATGTCTTCCATTTGAAGTTAAAACCCGTATTGTTCATGCATTGTTAATGCCCATTTTTTGTATTGCATGGAAGTTTATACTGGAACCCTGGGCTATAATTTAAAAAAGTTATTGCTGCTATTTAATCGAGTCATGCGATATCTTTTCTCCTTGAGATGTCATGATCATATATCTTCTTATGTTAACAGATTTTTGGGTTGTTCTTTCCAGAGTTTTATTAAGGTCCGTATTTTACTTCATTTCTTTAAGGTAAATATAAATAAATCTCCTACCACTCTTTGAAACGATCATATTTTGTGACAGTTGCTAAAGCATATAATTCCCTTCCTAGAGATTTAAAAAGTTTTAATGTTTCTTATAGTGTCCAAAAAAGTAAACTAATTGATTTTGTGCATGGAAGTAATTAATAATTTGTAGTTTTGGAGTATTGACGTTAATAAATTATTAATCTATTACTGGCGAGTTTTTGGTTTAATATTATTATTTTTTTTATTATTTATAATTTAATAATTATATAACTTTATTTGATCTTTTTTCAATATTAATATTTTATTTATTCAGCTAAAGATCTTTTCTTTTTTTATAAAAATTCTTATTTTATTTTTAATAACAAATTGTTAGCGAAATATTGAAAATAAAATAAGAATTTTTATAAAAAAAAGAAAAGATCTTTAGCTGAATAAATAAAATATCAATATTTATAATTTATTTAATTCTGATATTTATTAATTTAATTTATTTTATTCTGATATTTATTAATACATTATACATTATATAAGATGTTGCTACATTTTAAGGAGATTTTGTAATTTAGATTAATTGGCCCTATGGGCTTTAGAATTGCAAATAAATAAAAATAAATAAAATATAAAAAAAATAAATAAATAAAAAACTTTTAAGGGTTAATAAAGAAAAACTTTATTTATGTTATTTTTAATTTGGTCCTAATATTCTGAAATGTTTCCGCTTTTATAAAAAGTTAAATATTAACTTTTACATATTTGAAGTAGATAAATAGAAAAGTTTTTTAGGATTTATAAATTAAGTGAACATACATATTTTTGCATAAACTTTTAAAGTTTTTTATATTAAAGGTTGTAGTATATATTATTTAAAGCGGCTTATTCATTTCTTATTTAGTTTTATTCCTTATTATCTTCAAATTTTCTATAAACCTACAAAACAAAAAATAAAAAAAAGTCAAAGTATTTTTTTCTTTTTATCAAAAGTCTCTAACATTAGTTCCATACATTCTATAACCACATTATATCGTAGTCGTGTCTGCTTTTCTACCCTCTGGCAAGGAGTGTCTGCTTTGGCGGTTCCTTTATATTTCATTAAAATTTGGTTGTTTGATGGAGAGGACGTAATTAAGAAACATTCATTATTAAACATATCGGCTGAAATTAATATTTATGAGGTAAAAATAAAAAAATTTTATTTTAAAAGGTTTGATATTTTTACAACTTTACTGGATAGATTTTGAAAGTACCTTTCATTTGATACCCAATTTGTGTATATTTATTAAAAAAAAAACAAAAATGGGACTATTTGTGACCCTATTTTTTAGTCACTCAACATTAGATTGGGCCGTTAAAAAAGTAAAGGGTGGTCTTTTAAATAATATATTATTTCGACACTGATAGATTTGTTTCTGTTCGAAATATTGTATTATACTGGAATAAAATGAGTCGATTTACGCTTCAAAAAACTGCGCCTTTGTTTAAAATAAGTTTTAGCCGATATAAAGCAATTAAATTTTTACTAAAATTAGTGAAACTGGGAATTTTTCCCTGAAGAAGTCACCAAATGTGGTAACGAAATATTTGGGATAAAAAAAAGTAATAATTATAATTTTTCATAAAAAAAAATCTTAAGCTCATTTTAAACAAAAATATTTGTTAATTTTATTTAATTTTTCAAAATGCTCTGTATATAAAATTCATTAAAATCGTAGTAAACCACACAGCAGACAGCAGACCTTCCTTGTTAGGTAATTTTCACTTGAGACATAAAAAATCATAGCAACCCAAAATATTTTATCGCATAAGAATTTAATTTAACTTAATAAAAAATGCAGCTTCATGCTTTGTTGTTATAATTGTTTGGATTTTCTTAATTCATTTAAAAGAACTAAAAAGGTTTTTAAATTAAAAAAAAAAAAGTATTAATATTGACAATCAAACCATGCAAAATGTGTTTGAACTTTTTTAAATCCCCTAAAAAGGAGTTACAAAGAAACTTGAAATTAAAATTAGCGTAAATAAAAGTTTTAGAAAAATGTTTGATGAAAAGGAAAAAAGTAGAAGCTTTATAAAGAAAGATTGTTTAATTATGTCAGCAATTTGTGGGATTCAAACATCTTTGTCACAAAAATATTCTGATTTTGTCGTTAAGTTGACAAAGTGTTATTAAAACATACAAATTGCATTAATTTTAGTTTGAGATTAAAATTTTAAAAATTAGTGCCTTACCTAAGTGCGTTTAGGTAAGCCAGAGAGTAATATAATTATTTATTTTTTTACTTTATTTAATTTAAATTATTTTCATTTCGAATCACCGTGAGAGTTACACTACAATTTTATTATACTTCAACTTTATTGGGATTACGAGTGTTTTTCTTTTTTTTTCAAATATTTTGTGTCTTACTTTATTGCCCGTTTCGGGATTTCATTAGAAAAGTTTAACCTTTAAGTAATAATTTAACAAATTGTTATTTCTTACTTATTTGCTGTAAATATCAGATTCCAAAATCTCTAACCATTTTTTTTTAACTTTAGAAAATCTTAAAGCATTTCTATGTATCAATTTAACCACTACATTATTTTCCAATCTTGACTATAATGAAATAAAGCAAATAAAAACATGTCCTGCATAAAATTACCATGAACTTATGCCAATATCAACAAAAGTAACTAATAAACACAAAATGACCATTAACTGACTGACTACATAGATATGTATAATGATGGTCGGTCTTTGGGTCTTGTATTAACACAAGTCATGTTCTTAAAATATCTCAGACATGTGTTATGTGGTATTCAAACCAAGGACCCTATAAACCAGGATGAACAAGCTACCACTGATGCCATCCATGATGCCAAAGGGTGCGACTAAAAAAAAATTCTTAGCCGAGACCACGAAATTCTTAGCCGATTTACAGAAACATTTAGCCGCTAGCAAGGGTTGTAGCGCAAGTACAGTGATTGATGTGAATGTATACATGTTTGAATTGGTACAACCCTTGCTAGAGGCTTAGTTTTTCTGTAAATTGGCTAAGAATTTCGTGGCCTCAACTAAGAATTTTTTTGTAGTCGCACAATTTGGCATCATGGGTGGCTAAAAATTTGGTAGTTTGTTTATCCTGGTTTATAGGGTCCTTGTTCAAACTTCCAGTTATATAAGACATACCATTAAGTAAATCACACACGCAAAAAATATCCCTTAAATTGAGCCAATTAAAAATTTTGTTGAATAAAACAACCATATTCAATTACTTCTGTAATTGATTCAATCAAAATCAATTTATTATGCGAGAAAGTTTTAATATTGATTAATTGAATTAGTTACAAAATCAAATGTTTTACGACAAACATTTTGATTGAAGGAATTGACAGTTCATTTTTTTTGTGTGCCGGCCGTCTTTATGTACTCTATTCGGGATCGATTTAAGCCTTTACAGGAATTTTGCTTATGTCAGGAACAGACAAGTTATATATAAACATAAGAAATATTTTTTTTTGGAAAGTTTCAGCCAAATCATAATTGTTTCTCGACTTGCGCTTTTTGTCTGAAAATCTAAAATTTTTGAGCAAAGTGAAGTGACTTTTTCCGAAATCTAATTTCTTTCACGAAGAATATTTCTTCTATCTTTATAACGATAATTTTTTATCGCACAAAATTTACGGTGTCTACTGCGAATTTAAAACTAAAAATCGCTCAAAGTGGTATAAATTTATTTCTTTCCGATCATTTCAAAATAAAATAGAATGAAGAAATTATGTTCAATTAAAATTTCCTTATTTTTCTCATTAATATAATTACACAATAAAATATTTTTCCTAAAAACGTCGATTTCTAAAAAATGTTTAATATTTAAAAAAATTCGAAGTTCAATTACGTTTTGGCTAATACATCCGAAAAATATTTTTTACATCTGTCCACAACTTTTATATTTCTGGGTTTAACAAAATTCCTCTGAAGTTCAAATTCAATATACGCTTGTGTATAAGCATTCTTCACCAATTTACTATTTTAATCAAATTCTCGAATTGTTTCGTCAATGTGACGAAAGTTTTGTAAATCTGTGACGAAATATTTTATAAATATGATAAAATAATTCATGGAACGAAAATGAACGAATCTTTTTATAAATATCGGTAAGCTTTTTTCGTCAGATTTATAAAACACCCCAACAAAACCACACATTACCATGTGGATTACTTTACACCTTACTTCATTGATGAATTTTATAGGCGATGAGCCTCAAAGTAATGTATATACCCATTACTTTAGAGGTGATAATGTAAGGGATAATGTAATATGATTAAAAGTTTCCTGAAGCGAAATTTAATGAAACCTTTTTTAAATAGTTCTATTTTTTTTTCACATCTATGGAACATTTAAAAAAAAACATCCCTTAAATTTGTTCAATTAATTCTGTAACTGATTTAATAAAGAAAATATCAATATCACAAATTATGACTATTACGTGTGAAAGTTCTAATATTGATTATTTTTTAATTGAATCAATTACAATTTTTTTTTTCAGTGTTTATCAACCTCTTGTGAGCATTTATTTTACTTTATAATAACGTTTTAACGTAACCATTCGTTTGTTTGTTTTTATTCTGTTTGTCATCATGTTTAATCATGTGTTATTATATAAACAGTGAAATCAATAATGCGAACAAATACTGTGTTGTCGTCAAATCTATTCTTCTTAATTTTACAATGTGTACATACATCTCTTCCTTGTGATATAAAGGGTGTGTGTTTTTTTTTTATAGAGGTAAAAAACTTTAAAATTGAATAACAGATGAATTGTATTAATTGCAATAAAAATTGTTTTTATTTGAAAGATATTTTTATACCCTCCACCATATATGCGGAGGGTATAAATTAGTTTGTCATTCCGTTTGTAACATGTCGAAATATAGGTTTAAGACCACATAAAGTATATACAGGGTGTCCGCCGGGAAGGTATACTACTTTGTTTGTTTATAATTTTTGCTTAAATGAAAGAGACTGGAATATAAATAAGATCCAATGATAAATGTTTTATTTAATGTCGGCAATTATGTATGGAATACAAAATCAGATAAATGTCTGCCTCTGTTAGCCTCACAAATGCGAGCCCTTTTGAGTACATTTTTCATTTCATTCTCACACATTCCTCGCGGTATTTCATTAATTTCATCGCGAATGGTTTAAGCGTTTCTTGTTTGTTTGCATAAACCTTGCTTTTGAGATATCCCCACAAAAAGAAGTCCGGAGCAGTCAAATCAGGCGACCGTGGAGGCCAATCAACATCACCATTTCTTGAAATAACTTGTTGTGAAAAGAGGTCTCGCAGTAATTCCATTGTAATCCTGGCTGTATGCGATGTGACACCGTCTTGTTGATACCACATGTTAATCAAGCCCAAATTATGCAGTTGTGGCGTTAAAAAGTTTTCACTCATATCACGATATCGCTCCCCATTCACAGTTACCGTTACGCCGTTTTCATTTTCAAAGAAGTAAGGTCCAATTATTTCTCCTGACCAAATTTCACACCAGACTGTCACTTTTAATGGATGCAAAGGTGACTGATGAATAATTTGAGGGTTTTCCATTGCCCAGAACCGACTATTCTGTTTATTCACATATCCATTCAAATGAAAATGTGCCTCGTCTCTCATTATGATTTTTTCATAAAAATCGGGGTTGTCATGAGCGAGCGAGTTTTAACAATTAAAACACGTTGGTTTATCGAATATTTTTCCATAATAAATTTGCCACGTGTCTACTTTACGACTGCCAAATATGAACTGTTAAGACTTATGTTTACCAAAATGGCGGAAAAACAAAGTAGTATACCTTTCCGGCGGACACCCTGTATAACGCCTTAAATAAGTCTGAACAATTTACGAGTTTTGTTTCTGCATTAGTCTGTATATGATAAAATGGTAAAATCAAACTAAACATAAATCACGTGACAGCTATGAAAATCGCTGACACCCCTAAAAAAAACACCTTGCGAAAAAGACAATGATAATTGTTGTAATAATTATTCTAAGTGTACTGTAAACTTTGTCTTTCAACATATTGAATTTGAACGTATTCGTATTTGTATAATTTGTCTTTTTAAAATTGTAAATTTTTACTTACTTCAAAATTGTTCTCCAAGTAAATTATGTCGTTTCTGTATCAACAAAATTGTATTAGAGTTTAATTAATACAATAATAATGTACGGTGTTTACACAAGGGAAAACTGATTCGTAGTTGCAACATAATTTTTTGACAACTAATTTTCTTTTTTTTTTGTAATGCCAGCCATAATAAAATTTATTTATTTTTAATGAATAGTATTTAAATTTATTAAAAATTTTGAATTTCCAAAACACTCATTATTGACAGTTTTATTTTAAATACCACGCCTAGTGTTTCTATCTACTAGGCGGTGGTTTGCCAAAACAAATATTAAATTTTTTATCTGTGGATCTCTGTGATTAATAAAATGTGTCTGCTTAGTATTTGCAAATGAATTTAATAAAATTTTAACAGTTTAATTTTTGCTAAAAATAACTCTATTTTACGGTTTTATACTTTATTTTGTCCGACAGTGTTAATAAGTGTTGGTATAAAAAGCAAACATATTACACAATTTAAAATATTTTTATAATAAATAAAATTTCGGTTACTATAGCAACATTAATAAAAAGATTTTCATGGATGTTACTTCTCTTTTTAATCGAAAACCAATATTTCTGTCAAAAAAAACAAAGATTTAAAAAAACATATTTTATCAACAAAGAATTTAGTATTAAAATGAAACGAAAAATATCAATTTTCAATTTATGTGATTAAAGAAAAAATGTACTACACAACCACCATACAAATTTAACAATTCTTTAGTTTTTACTTCAACGTTTTTTACCTGTAACAAAAAAAAAAACATAATAAAAAAAAAACAAACAGAAATCCATATCCATTGCAGTGAATGATGGCAATGAAATGTAATAGTAATGACAACAGCAACAACTGCATGCAACTCAAAGTAAGTGATTTGTGGCAGTGAGATAAGCTTTTGTCAACACACAATATTGTTGATACTGACTGACGACTCAAATATCTTTATAAAGGGTTTTTCAATAAGAGCGCTGCAAAAGTATTTTTAAATAAAACAAAAACAGTTTTGGATGTCAATGAAATTCTTTATTCCTGTAAAAGTACGTTCGATGCCATTATGTATGGAACTCGATTTCTTTTGCATGGCCACCACAGGCATGCTTGCAGAAGTCCAGACGATGAACCCAATTTTCGACAGTTTTTAAGCATAAATCGGCCGATACTGCTGCAATTTCACGTTCGATATTCATACGAAGTTCATCAATCGTCGATGGCTGGTTGGCATAGACCATAGACTTGACGTAGCCCCACAGGGAACAGTCTAACGGCATCAAATCGCACGACCGAGGCGGCCAATCGAATGAACCATTTCGTAAGATAACACGTCCTCCAAACTTGGTTTCCAATAAATTGATTGTGACATTCACTGTGTGGCTTGTGGCGCCGTCCTGTTGGAACCACATGTCCTCCAAGTCTATATCATTCAATTGGGGCCAAAAATATTCGGTTATCATTGAACGGTAGCGATTCCCATTCACAGTAACGTGCCGGTCTTGATCATCACGGAAGAAGTACGGCCCATAAACCGTATCAAACCGTATTTTTTTCGGGATGCAATGATGACTCATGGAGTACGTGTGGATTGCTGTCCGACCAATAACGCATATTTTGTTTATTGACGAAGCCATTCAGCTAGAAATGAGCCTCATCGTTAAAGATGATTTTTCGATGATAATCCGAATCACTTTCAAGTTGTTACTCAGCCCAATTTACGAACATACGACGCTTCTGGTGGTCAAGCGGCTTCAGTTCTTGCGTCAATTTGATCTTCTAAGGATGTTGGCCAAGATCTTTTCGCAAAATTCGCCACAACGACGTCACAGAGATGCCCAACGCTTGAGAACGACGTGTGAGAAACACATTTGGGCTTTCTTCAAATGAAGCCTAAGCGGCAGCAATATTCTCGACACTACGGGCACTTCTTTTTCTCACTGGCACGGGAACATTTTGTACTGTGCCTGTGGATTCCAATTTTTACACTAGACGCTCAATTGTTGATCTGTTAGGACGATTATGACGACCATAAATTGGACATAGCGCTCTTAACGTTGAGGCCACTGACTCCGAATTTCGGTAGTAAATTTTAATAATTTCGACTAGTTGTTGGCTCGTATATCCATTATGAATTGGCAAACCTTACTGAAGAGAAATGTCAAAAGAGCGGCAAGAAATATGGCGTCGTTTGCCGTCCCTGTCGCTCTACTTTTGTAGCGTCCCTGTTGAAAAACCCTGTATGTATAAACGATATTTTTTCTGTAGTCGTTGTCGTCGTCTATAGAATTAGAAACTGACAAAAGGATACAACGAAATATCTTAACAAAAGTATAGATTGCAACATCACATCAGCAGTAACAGAAGCGTGGTTGTTGTGATGACAACAAAGCATAGTAACAACAACAACGGCAATAACTCTATTTTATTTATAATGCTATATGAAAAGCTTAAGGAAAATTTTATAAAAAAAAATATTACTACGAGGGTAACTTTAATAGTAAGAGGGTCGAAATACCATGCTCTTAACGAATTTCTGAAATCAATTTAATTATAAATTAATTGGATTGGTAAAAAATCTATTTGCTCTATTTTGACTTAATTAATTAATTTTTTACCACAATATACATGAAAATTTTCTTAACAACCTTATAATTTTTTACAACCTTTAGTCCATTGTACATAAGGGTAACATACCCTATTTGAAAATTATCGATGGTCGATTTAATTGAAATTTCTTTAAAATTTTATATTTAGTTATGTTAAAGGCATTATTCTTGATTTTCATTTTAATTTTGCAAACCAAATTTGTCATGATTTAGTAAAAAAAAAACTGAAACATTAGCCGGAAAAAAATCTAAAAAAATTGTATTAAATCACAGTTTTAAATATTTCAATTGGTTTTTATCGCTTTTATAGAGTCAAGATAAAGCATTCTTATTCACCACTTCATTTTGTAACAGCCTCTACACTTTAAAGGATTTTTTTTTTTTGTTCAAAGAAATAATTTAAAGTATCAATTTAACTTTAAAATTTAAAAATTAAAAGTTTTTTTCTATTTTTCTGTTGAATTAACAAATTTTTGTCATTTAAAAAATTTTCCAACTGAACATAATACACCCACGAAATATATTGGTTGGAATTGTAAAAATATTATCTTTTATATTAGTTTTAATACCAATAACTAACAATTTATCGCAGATTTTTTTTATCATTTAAATAAAATAATGCCAGTAAAAATCGAGTATCAAGTCTGTTTCAATAAAATCTGTCCATCTAAAATCTGTCTCCATCTAAAATAATCGTTTTTCCAACCAAGTTTTTTTATATCAACATTAGTGCAATCTAGCATCACCCAGAAAAACTTTGGTAATGGGTGCGATATTCTCATGCGTTACCTTGTAATGATAGCTCTTTACTTTTTTCATTATTTGCAAGCATAAAGTAATAAGTTACTCATTATTGATTACGTAATATATTATTTATAAATGTAAAGTAATAATTGAAATATTTTTGAAAATCTATTTTAAGATACATTACTTTGTGTTTTTTGTAAGCAAAAGAGTAATGCATGTTTGTTTTGATAACACTACCGAAAAAACGAAGCGCAACAATTCATTTAAGTTTAAAGCAATTAAATACTATATGCGTCGATATTTTAGTGGGTAGAGTTCTTGGCTGGCAACCAGAATTCCCTGGTTCGATTCTCATCTTGACCACATTGTTTTTAATTACAAATAATTAAAATAAAATATTTGTAATAATTTTTAAAAAAAAAACTCCTCTTTTTTAAAAATCTATTTTTAGACACATTACTTTTTCCATTCTCGTAACCATATAAGTAACCCTTTACATTATCACCTCTAAAGTAATGGGTATATACATTACTTTGAGGCTCATCGCTTGAAAAATTCATCAATGAAGTAAGGTGTAAAGTAATCCATCTTCCCCTATGGCTATACATTACTTTACCCATTATTTGGTAATGTGTGGTTTTGCTGGGCAATTTACACAAATTTGTAAATTATAATAAAATGTTAGAATTACCAAGCGTAATTTGAATTATTATTATAAAATTTGGAAAGAAATTATATTTTTGTTTGCAGCAACTAAATGTAGGTGTGTGTTAAAGATACAATACAGCCTGATTGTTTTAGTGTTCCAAGTTTAAATCACACAAAAGGCATAAATATTTTTATTTTTAATTTTTTTTAAATAATTTCTTTTTATTCAAAAATATTCAAGTTTTAATTTTGAATAAAAATAATAATTAGCCTAGAGGAAAATTAATTACCAGGAAAATTGAAGGTTTTCGGCTCCAGCCCAATTTAAAATAAATTTTTTGGAACACTTATTTATTAGTTGAAAATCTAATTACAGAATATTATAATCAATAAATAAAAAAATAAAGCAATTATGACAATAAAAATTTGGAATTTGTAAGTAAATTTTGGTAATTAAAAGCGAATAAAAATTTTTGACCAGGAATTAAAAAAAAAATCGGTCTCAACTATTAATCTGTATGGCAACCCTAAAACAGTAATTTCATTATTTTTTTTTAATTATGTTATTGTAAACCCCAGACTCTAAACAATCACTACTTTTTTATTGTGTTTTTGTAAAACTATCGGCCTTCAAATAATGTGTTACCTTTAAGCAACGAAACTGTAAAATGTGTGCCGCGGAAACATTTACCCGAGTTTTTTTTTTTTTTTTTTTATTTATTTATATTAATCATATAATTACAAATTATATCCTAATACCCTAACCGAGCACTAGCAACAAAAGTCATCGGCGAAAACAGACCAGAGCCTCTGGTGGAAATTGAACCCACGACCCCCGCACTGATAAGCTAGCACGCTACCAACAAGCCTACCGACATAAAAATAATTATATTTTTTTAAATAATAATTTGTATTCCTAAGTATTTTTCTTCATTAATTTTTTAAGAATTCATGGGTCAAGTGGGCGCCACCACTTTTGATAATCATCTTGAGTGCTTAAATCGAGTGTGCTTTTGCCCCGTGTTGTTAGGTAGCTCATGCCCTTCAGTTTCAATTCATCAATTTGCAGCAATAAAAACTGGTTGATTATTTACATAGAATATTATGTAGTTTACTGTTTGTAGTTTAATGAAAAAAGTTTTCAGTTCAGTTAAAAAGAAAGGAACATACATTTTTTTTAACTTTTTTATACATTTGTTCAAAATGATTTTACTGACACTTAGCAACCTTTTTTCAAATGTAATAAAAATTATACCCACAAAATGGAAATTTGTGGTTTATTTGATTCCTTTATAGTTATTACAAATATAAATTATGTTTGCTGTCTGTTTCAAAAAAAAATTTAAAAAAATTCAGTTTGTTGTTATTTAAATTGTTTGTTTATATATAAAATTATTTTAATTCAAATTACAAGAATTTAAACACACTCACACACCAGAGAACTGCATTTGCTGATTGCAAAACGTTCATACGCAATCAACACAAGAATAAATTGTGTTGGCGTTCAAACGCTGAATATACTCCAACACACATATTCGTTGATGATTTTAAATCAATCAAACGATGTGCAAATTGTTTTGTCACTGGTTTATAATCATCGGTCGTTGTTAAACCATTGTTTTATTCTGTTCATTCGAGCCAACAATAATTATTTTGATGTAGAATAAATCAGAAAAAACAACAAACAACGTGTATGAGTGTAATCATAATGAAAACAAAATAGTTTCTTATCTATAAAAAGGGGGTGGTTTTGTAAAAAAACATATTAGGGTGGGTCTAAAATACGTTTTTTTAGAATTTTTATTAGGAATACCAAAAATATTGTTCTTTGTGAAATTTATTTTTTTTTAATTTAGGTCGACATCTCAGGCTCGCCCAATCCGGTTAAAGTTAAATATTGCCTACTTTTCCAATCAAAATAGATGAAAAAAAATTTAGACAATATTTAATTTTTTCCGGATTAGGCAAGCCTGAGATATCGACCTAAATTTGTTTTCAAAAAAATATTTATATTTCAGAAGATGAATATTTTTAGTATTGTATTACTAATAAAAATTCTAAAAAACGGGTTTAAGTCCCACCCTAATGTGTGTTTCTATTTTGTTGTAATTATGAATAAACTCATATGCGTTGTTTGTTGTTTTTTCTGATTTATTCAACGCTGACTTGAGTGATTACATTTGCAGTAAACATAATCGACATATGGTCCACATTGATCCCAATTACGCGTTCAGTAACATGATGCTGATTTTATTCTACAGTGAATTTTGTTGAATTATTAAAAGTGAACAAGAATTTTTGTGTATGATTAAATCAAGAAAAAAGTTGATTTTGCAGTTCTCTGTCACACACATATGGTTATTCACACAAAATATGTTTATAGACTGTGTGAGTATACATTTTGCAGATTAAAAAACAAAAATATCAAAAAAGGAAACAAATTCAAATAAATGAATAATCAGTTATTTTTTACGGAATTGGTAGGTAAAATTTTAATATTTATTTTGACTGATTAATGATATTTTTTACTGATGTGTCAGTTGTTTAAACAAGCGAAATTGGTAGGTAAAATTTTAATATTTATTTTGAACTGATTAATCATTTATTTTTTTACTGAAACCATTTGATTTAAATGAAATGTAGGTTGACCGGTTTTTAAATAAAAATATTAATTCTTTTAAATGGTATTTTCTTAACTTATAAACAATTTTAAGTGTATATTATTCGCCCTCTTCATGACAGAGAGATCAGGACTCTTCCCGGAATTCGGACTGCTTCCCGAAATTTAATTTCTAATTATACTTGCTGTAGGGTATCATTAAACCGGCATGCCTAAATTTAATCATTTTACTAGTTTTCATTTCAAAAAGTGTTTTTGTTTTTCTGTCTTGATTTTAAACACTATACAGTCAAATTTAAGACTTTCTTTGTAAACTAGATTACCATATTTCCAATTCACATAAATATTTTAGAAATAAATTTTGTATTTCGAGCACTTTTTTTTTTCCTAAGAAGTTCCCCTTGATTTCATGTATTATTATAATTAATTGTATTTTTTTTTAAATCTCAATACATCTGCCAATTACAAACACACAAAAACTATAATTATATATTGTGAAAATGTAGAATATTAATTTTGTACGCCCCTTGTATTTTTGCTGTGGTTGCGCTAAAAGGATTCATATAACAATTCCCATTTTTTTCACTAACAACTTTTTGAACAAAAAAAAAACCTTTATAATCAAAGGATAACAAAATAATATAAAAAACATGTGTATAATTGGAGAACAAAAACAAAACAAGCTACAACAAATCTTTAAATTTATATACCCTTTACTTAGATTACACAAAAATGTTACATAAAATGAATTTATAAAAGGAAGATGTACCAGAAATGCAGTTAAAAAGAATTAAGTCTTTTTAAAATCAATTTTTTCAAAACTTAATAAAATTTTTTAATTTATTATAAATATTAAATTTATTAACAATTTTTGTTAACTAACGATAATTCTGGGTTAAGTTACCAAAAAAAGCTGTTTAGTTAAAATTTATTTGCTTTGAAATATTATAAATTAACAACATAAATCGTAAACTCGAACTTAAAAACAAAAATTCTGTACTGAACTTAACGAAAAAAATTAGAGAATAACTTTTAAGGAAATTTCTTGTTAATTATCACATTTTGACAATATAACTACCGAATTTTGTCGTTAAAAAGTTATGAAATCCTACTAAATAAATTAAAATAAAAAAAAAATAGCGAATGAATTTTTTGGAGTAAAATACTAAAGCATTTAAATTAAGTAACTCATTCACCAGTCAATTAATTCAACTATCGGTCAAACAATTTAAGAAAATTCAATCAATTTCTTAAATATGGTCTGGAAGTTCATTACCAAAAAATAGTTACTAAAAAATGGTAATTAAGGAATTAATTCCTTTAAAGCATTTAAATTATATAACTTGCTGGTGAATAAATGTATATATAAAAGGGAGGATACATACAGGTTGGTTGAAAAGTTCCTGCGCTCACCAATAGATGGCACTGCTAGCTCCAAACTTTGTTTTTCTCAAGTTGGTATAACTGTCCTGAGAACGCATGCAAAGTTGCAAGTCATTCTGTCAATTCTTTCTTTGCTTACAAGCCATTTGAAGTTGACGTGTCATTGATTTTTTTTAATATGGAAAAAATTGAATATCGTGCAGTCATTAGATTCTTTGTTTTGAAGGGTTTAAAAGCAAAGGAAATTTATGAACAATTTTTAGGAGTGTATAAGGAGTCCTCACCTTCAAAAACGCACCGTTGAATTTTGGGCTGGTGAATTTAAACGTGGTCGTACCAGCCTTGAAGACGATCCACGCGAAGGACGACCAAAAACTGCAACCACAGCAGAAATCATTGAGCAGGTACATAATATGGTTAGTGAAGATCCAAGTTTAACTAAGCGTGAAATTGCTAATGCCATAGGCATCTCAGACGAACGAGTACTCCACATTTTACATGAAGAATTTCGTATGAAAAAACTGTTTGGAAAGTTAGAGCCGCACACACATTAACAATTCAACAAAAACTGGATCGAAAACAAATTTCTCAGCGTAATTTGGAGCGTTTAAGCCGAATAAAACCGACTTCTTGTGTTGTTTTATAACTATGGATGAGACTTGAATCCACCACCATGATCCTAAATTGAAACAAGAACGTTTAAAGTGGACTGAAGCTGGTTGTTCAGCTCCAAAGCAGGTGAAGTCACAACGATCAGCAAAGAAGGTTATGGCATCAGTTTTTTTGGATCAGCTGGATGAAAAAATTGGTGAGAAAAGTCCTGGTTTAAAGAAGAAAAAAATAATTTTTCATCAATACAATGCACCTGCTCACAAAAGTGTTTTGACGATGGCTAAATTCAAAGAATTAAAGTACGAATTGCTTGAACATCCACCGTATCCACCAGATTTGGCTCCCAGTGGCTACTATCTCTTCAGAAATCCCAAACAATTCCTTCGTGGAAAGCATTTTTCGTCGAATAAATAGGCCATAGCAGCCGTAGACGGTTATTTTGCAGAGCTTCCGGAAAACCATTATAAGGATGGGATAAAATTATTGGAAGATCATTGGAACAAGTGTATTGAGCTTCTAGGAAATTATATTGAATGAAAAATATATTTCGAAACAAAAACAGTATTCTTTCATTTCGAGCGTAGGAACTTTTCAGCCAACCTGTAAGAATAAATGTTATAACTAATTTTTGTTTTTAATACAATACAATATAGTGCAAGGTAATGTTTTATAACTAGTACTTATAACTGGCGAAATAAAAATTTTAAATTAGTTATGGTGGTATGATTGTTGTCTTTGTTTTCATACTTTTTTTAATATTTTTTTTTTTTTTTTACAAAAATGTGTGCATGAAACATATAAATTTGTGGGAAAGAATCGAAGAGATATATTTTTCCCAATATGACAATTTTTTTTTTCAAATATGCTTTTTGAATTATATTTAGATCAATTCAAATAAAATGTATAAGAAAACAAAAAGCTACAAAAATAAATTAAAATATCAAAAAACATTCTGGCCATATCTTATTTTTTTATCTTAATATATAAAACTAGATGAAAACATTTTTTTTGTGCTCGAAAATATTTCCCATATTGCAAACAAAAGATCACAATTCTTACAAAATCTTTTATTTTTTACAATTTGCTTATGAGATTAATATTTAAAATATACTCAATAGTTGAATTTTTTATTTAACTATATTTTTCGAAATTAATATTTTAATATTTTTTGCAATGGAAAACAACATTAATTATTTTTATAAATATTTCCAATATTTTATTTTTACATTTTTTGTTTTTTTTTCAAAGTTACAGAAAGTTATTTAAAGTATTCTGGCGGTTATCCGCTTGCAAAAATTTTAAAATATTGTTTTACCTTCCTATAAAAGACATTGGAATATAATTGGACTTCTGTAACAGTTCTAGAAAAAGTAAAACAAAAACCTACATCGTAAGACAACTACAAATTTTTTTAAATTTAGTTTTATTCCAAAATAAGGCCCCGTGTAAAAATATCAAATCTGTACAGATCTAATTTTACCAGATCTATGTTACTTGGATCTCAAAATTAGGGAGAATTTTGCGATCTAATAAGATCTGATCATATATAGACAGATCTGACGTAACGTATATAATCAGCTCCAATTTGATCTGGATATTATTATATGGCCTTCAGATTTAATAACAAATTAAAAAAAAAAAACACCTTTATTATTATAAAAAAAAATAATTTTGGTGCCTTTGAAAACTTCTTAAATGGCTACGATCTTGGTCTGGATCTAATAGTAGATTTAAACAGATCTGGCACCAGATTAGATGGCATATGACCAGAATTTCTCATATCTGTCCACATTAATCAACAAATTTTCCAGATCTGTCCATAGGGTGTATCACATATCGTTAGCTAAACGTGCAAAGGTCGTAAGTCCATATTTTTTCGAAATTGAGATTTTGATGCAGAAATGTTTAACAGGTTGAAGTACATTATTTACAAAAAGAAAAATTTTAGATATGTCATTTTTAGTTGTTGTTTTGCAGTGATGTGCAAAAGTCGTAAGTCCAAATGTAACAAAAGAAAAGGTCGTAAGTCCATTAAAAAAATACATATTGAAAATGTCTGTCAAAGTATCAATTTTATTGAATGATATTGAGATCAAATGGTCGGACACACTTAAAAATATACTATTCTTTTTTAATCTCATCAAATTAAAGGACTTAGCGATGTCCGTCTGACACATCGATTTTCTGTTGAAAGACTGATAGATAGGAGCCAAAAAGCTTATTGTTTCATATGGAATGAAGCTGAAGGTGGTGTAAATGCCGAAGAATTCGCTAGTATATGGGTTTACTTTATTGAAAAAAAAAATTCTTAATGAAAATAAAAACCCTGTTAAAATAATTTTTTATAGTGATGGTTGTAATTATCAAAATCGGATCACTGTCATGAGTAATGCCTTACTAAATGTAGCTGTCAAGCGTAATATTGTCATTGAGCAAAAGATTCTAGAAGTTGGCCACACACAAATGGAAGCAGACAGTGTTGATTCCACAATTGAACGTGCCATAAAAAAAAGAAATATAGATACCCCCAGTGAGTACATTGAAATAGTTAAAGGAGCACGAAAAAATCCTGAACCATACGACGTTATGTATTTGTAACACTCATTTTTAAAAAAATTTTGTGATGTTCAATATTACAAAAATATTCGCCCTGGCCAAGGTAAAGGCGATTATAAAGTGACAGATATTCGTGGCATCTAAAAATCCCAAATGGTCAAATAAAATATAAAATAAGATTTCCAAACAAGTGGCAAAATCTCCCTCAAAAACTAAATAAAAATATATTGGCAATGGATTGGTCCAACTTGCAACAACTTCACCAGAATAGAAGAAAAATAACAAACAGAAAATATCAAGATTTGCAATTTTTAAAGTCAACTTTAAAAAAGAGTCACCATAAATTTTATGACGATTTACCTCATGAATAATTTTATATCTTCCTATTTACCTTAATAAGTGTTCTGATTTTGAATTTGTAGAATTTTTCTTTTTTGTACTTTGTAATTTGTTAAACAGCAATGAAATAAGACTGTGTAATTAATGTTTATGTTAGTTATTATTTGTTTACTATTTTAAAAACAATGAAAAATTGTATTATTTGTATTAATATTTTTTATTAAAACAATATAAAAAAACACACACACAGAAAAAGTCGTAAGTCCACAAAAAAGTTCACAATTGAAAACAGAAAAAGTCGTAAGTCCACAAAAATTGCTGTAGTTGCTCGAGAAATTATTTTTTTCATATATTTTCTGCTTCAATTAAAGAGCAAGAACAATAAACACGTAACTGTATTTAAAGATTTCAATAATCTTTAAAGGAAAGAAACTGAAAAGTTTTTTGTCTGTCCTGTAAAATTTAAAAAAATGGACTTACGACCTTTGCACGTTTAGCTAACGATATGTCATATTTAATTATATATGATCAGATCTGCCAAAATATGTAATTAGATTTAATAATATTTAATTAGAATTAAATAGATCTGAATAAATCTAATCGCTTTCACACGGGGCTTTAAAAATATTTCCTAAATCTACATTAAAGTAAATTGATAAGCAGATATTTTTGAAATCGACATTCAAACTGATATTTCAAAATCTAGTAGATTGTGAACAAAACATAGTATTTTCAACTATCTATTGTAAATGGATTTGTAGAATTTTTAACATCAAATTTGGGCAAAGAGAAAAACACATAAGAAAGCTTATTCACAAAAAAATGCGACCAAATAAATAGAGCGAAAATACAACAAATAAATAGAGCGAAAATAAAACACAAAAGAAGTATAGAAATCGACAGATCAAACCCAACACAACTCTAAATTGTGAATTAATTTTATATTATAATTAAATTATCTCTGTCCAAACCGAATATAAGCCCCTTTTTTTAATTTTCTATTTTTTGTTTTAAATCTTATAAAATTGAAATACAATTAAACCAAATGTTTAATTTATGTATTTTTTTTTAATTTTCTTCTAATTTTCATTTAGCTATTTTCCCATATCTCCTCTCCTTGATTTAAAGTCGTATATTTAAAACATTTATTGCCCTTTAAAATTATATAAAAGTTTGTAGTTTATATAATAAACAAACAACATTTTTATAAATGAATTAATGTTTTGTTTAACTTTATTATTATTATTGTTTTTATTATATTAAACTTTCCAACAACTGTCATAACATAACTATTATATTTAACTGACAACACTCTACAACAAATGTTACCAATACCTACTATATGAAATTTTTACGCATACACATGAATTTACAGTAAACCAAATATAAAAGTGGTGTAGTTGATAAGTAACTAACAAATAGTAAAAGTTGTGACGCTACTTAATTTCGGCGGATATCGAGGAAAATGTTTTTTTTTTTTTTGGCACAAAACTGATCAATAGTATAAAATTCGTCTAGTTTTATTAAATTTCAATTAATACTATTCATAGTTTTATAACATAAACCATAAGGACTATATTCTAAAAATTTAATCCAAATCGAACCACGCCAAAGTCCAAAGATCAACTTTTTTGAAATTTTGAATATTTCATGAAATTGATAACGAAATATCGTAATGAAATACTGTGATGAAAATTGACGGAACTATTTTCTGTAATTAATAATTAATATTTAAAAAAAAAAATTAACCCTTTTATGTACTTGGGGGCTAAAATGACCCAAATTTTTTTTAATTAAAAAACTTAGTTTCATTCAAATATCTGCATTATAAAAGTAAACATTTTTATTATAATTAGAAAAATAAAAATATGATAACGAAATCCGTTAGTACAGTCAAAGTCCGGCATAACAAAAACGCGATAAAACTTACAATCTGATTGTTTGCATTGCCTACGAATATTTCTGAAAATGAATACTCGATATAACGAATAATTGGTAAAAAATTTAGAAAAAAGTTACAAAAAAATATTAAAAAATCCAAATTAGAAAATAATTTTAGATTTTTTTATTTCTGAATATTTTTTTTCTTCTTTTTAAAATTTTTAGTAATCCCCGAAATTCTAAAAATGGTATATAAACATGAAGTCAAATTCATACAAAAATTTGTTGCGATACAACACTTACAATATATTTTCCGTTACCGACTGTAGTTTATTCAAAAAGTAATACGTGAAGTTTGTTTTAAATGAAAAATCAATTGAAATTCATGGAAATATATTTTTTAACTATTTAAATCAGTAAAAAAACAAATTATAAAAAATACAGACTTTCAGTAGGAGTTGATATTTTCTGTTAAATGTAAAATTTTATGTTGTCTATTTCTAAAAATAGTAATTTAAATAATTCCTGTTTTTTTATCAAAATTGTTTGTTTAAATACAAAATTATTTCAACACAAATTACAGGAAATCGTTCAAATATACATATACACATAGAAAATAAAAATATATGCCTCTGTGTGTAATAACATACAAATAAAAAAACAATTTGAAAAACCATATACAAAAATCGTTTTTTTTCCAACATTTTGTCAATTAAAAATTGATGATTATTTTAAACGACTCGATTGTTTTTACTACTTTTGTCGATTTTTAAACAATGATTGAAAATAAACAACAAAATAGGCTGATTATAATGAAAATGCAGTAGTCCTTTTTTTCATTGAATTTTCGATTAATTTAATAAGTATTTCAGATTGTTTTTAACGAAATAATATTGTGAGTAAACGAATATTTCCGTATATGGAATGAGCCTGACAATATATCATTCGTTTTACCGGGCTTTGACTGTAAAGTTATAATAAAGTTGTATTTAAAATTAATTCGATCACTTTTTAAAAATTATCCGCTATGTTGGATTCACCATTTTTAATTATTAAAATATGATACGAAATTCACATACAGCTACTTCCAAAAATACTCTGAAAAAATAATTTAAATCAAAAACAATATTTCTTTTAATCCTTCACAGCATTTGATCCGCCAATCTGATATCAGATTCGTATTCAGTGATGCCAAAAACTATGAAGTTTCGAAATTCGACTCTTTTGAAAATTATCCGCCGTATTTCTTCTGCTGTATACCAAGTGGTGGGTCAGGGCGACTATAGGCCCTTGGTCGAAGAGAAGGATACTTTACTAGGCATTTCGACCTTAAGTACCATAGGCACAAGAAGGGTCAATCGGACACTGATTTGTGCATGTTTTCCGGGTGAAAATCGGGGACGTCAGAGCATGTCCTCTGTGATTGCCCTGGGCTTTGTGTTAGGAGGATCAGGTTTTTGGGTGACCGTTTCTTGTCGCCTTACGATATTTGGAATACTTCACCCGGAAAGCTTCTTGGCTTAATCAATAGCTTGAACTTTTAGGGCGGTTCTGGGCAGCACAAAAGACCTATTATGGTCGCGGTGCGCAGTGCCATTTGAAATAATAATAAATTCTACTGTATTGGATCCGCTATTTGAAATATATTAAGATTAAATTTGAATTCTGTGTCCTAAGAGATTTTCCCTTGAATTTAATTTGTTAAACCGTTTTGTAGTGTTTGTTCAAATTTAATATTTAAGATTTCTAACTTTAATGTGCAAATCCCCTTTCCCGACACATAAGTATTTTAAATGTCAGATTTTTGGCTGAAGGTTTTTGGGCACGACAGTAATGGGAAGATTTTCCCCCTTTTTTGCAATTCTCGAAAATAGTTCCTACCTCCGGGAAAACATTAAATTTAAGATTTCTAGCAAAAGGTCTTTGGGCAGGACGTAACAGTTTTTAACCCCATCCTCGTAACCATAAAAGTAAGCACTTACTTTGTCACCTCTTAAGTAATGGATACATACATTTCCTTGAGTCTGTAAATGAAGTAAGTTTCATACATTATTTGATAATTATGTGGCTTTGTTGATAAAATTTTTTTGTATTTTAGTTATTCACCAATTTATCCACGTTTTTACGTTTATATAAAATACTATTACATCTCCGCATTAAATATTTAATTATATGTATGCTACATATACAAGAAAAGCTTTTAGTATTACCGTAAAAATACCGTTGAAAATCTCATGGTGTCTCGGTCGCTTGATAAAAAGTGCAACTTTAGCAAAACTGCTACCAGACAAGATGTAGAGGAAGGAGTATTTTAAATGATAACCATGTGTACGTACAGAACATATAAAGTACATACATTCTTCATAAAAGTGCACCGCAATTTGACTGCAGTCTATGGAACAATTTAATTAAAAGTAGTTATAATAATGAAGTACTTTATAACGATTCTGTAGTGTCCTACATTATTTATATTAAAAAGATAAAATTTTGCAGGTCCATAATCAATAGAAATAAATATAAAATTATTCATAAAATTTGTAATTATTTAAATGCTCACTTTCGGTAAAGAGAGAGGGACAGCTTAACTTAAAATATTTGTAGCTGATCAGGAGTTACAATTTTAGCTTGTTTTGAACAAAATGCCCCAGGTTGGGCGCCATTTGTAATGACTGTTTTCGGGATATTTTTTAGTCGGGCCCAATATTCATTAAAGATAAATGGAAATTTCTTATAAATAATTACTAACAAATACTACAGTTCAAACATTTTATATATTACAAATCCTAACATAAACCCATAACATCTTTCTTTACAATATGTGGTTGTGGTGTAGGGTATTAAAATGCTTTTGCATATTAATTACATTTTTATAATGTAGGGAATGCATATTTTTAGCAGTATATGTATCTATTAAATAACTTTATATGGATATGTATCCATCATAGTATTTATATAATTATCAGAGTGAAAACAGACACACTATCATACATTGGTGATACTAAGTTCAAAATACATATTATAATGATTATAATATATCATACGTTTATAAATAAAGCTTTGTGCATCACTAATTATATTTCCACCTGTGTGTGCTAAAGTGGTCTAACTTCTCCTCTGTGAAAATTTTACTATGTAAGTACGCTAAGCACACTACAAGATAAAGGATGTGCAGAATAAAATTAACCGTGCCAGGCATCGAGCCGAAAAAGGCTTCCCGATTTTATTCAAAAGTATGTTTTAAATTCTTAAAAAATTTAAAAAATATTTTCTTTTTAATAACGTGTGTCTTTTTTCAAATTGGCGGACAAATTTTTTTAAAAGTGATCGTATTATCTTGCAATTTTTCACTCATGAGTTTTTGGAACTGGAGAAGAAGGATCTGAAGTTAGATTTTCAAAATTCAAAAGGGCGGATCCAAAATGTTTTTTTTTACATTTTAAGCTTAAGGATTCGCCAAAAAACTAAAACTAGATTCTTGATAACCAACCTCAAATTTCCGTATAAATAATTCCTTCGCTTTTAAAAAATGTGTCCGCTATATGATATTCGCCATTTTGAATTTTAAAAACACCACTTAGCAATCAAAAGACATTAATTTTTTAATGATTTTTGAAATTAAAAGCGATAACTTAAACCTTTACCAATTGTAGATAGATCGGTTTTTGCTGTTCTCTGAATTATATGTCAACTGTGCCACGCTTCTGTCCAAAGTTGGTGTTGTATAAATTATCGGTTATAAATTTCAAAATCCTTTAAAATATAGTTACCTTTCAATGCAGAGAAAAGAGTTCTAAGAACAAAAAAAAAACCAAAAGGTTAAAGTTATTGGTTATTATTTTGTGAGGTTTTTAAAAATTTTAAATGGCGGTTACAACTTTTAAAATGTAACCAATTTCACCTTAAATTCTTCACATCCGGGCATTTAAGTTTGTGTAATAAGATTCTACAATTAGATTTTTAAAATTTAAAATGGCGAATCTTTTTATCCAAAAATTAAAAAAAACCCCATTTTAGATTCTTCATTTTGAATTTTAAAAATCTAACTTCAAATTCTTTTTTTCCAGTCCCAAAAACATGTGATAAATTTAAAGAGAATTTTAGCATCTTTAAAAGTTTTGTCCGCTATATTGGATTCGCCATCTTGAATTGTATAAAACGCCATCATATAGTTAATAAATATTTGAATAAATTTTTATTTATCGGGAAAAATACTAATTGTAATTAAATGTGCTGAAATCCCACAAAACTTATGACAAATTGTGAATATTTTAAATATATATTTTTTTTTAAATTTATAACAGACAATATAAAATTGATAAAAAATAAGTAACTCATATACGAGGTCGGATCAATAAGTCCGTGACTTTTCGAACTTCCCTCGTAGTTATATGAAATGCAACACTGCTCCCATCAAGTACCACCCTTTAATATACTACTGTCAAATTTTGAGCAAGTTCCGTCATTTACTTTGCGTTTTACAGCAGGATTTTTCGAGGTCGATAAAATAGGCATTTGTTTGATCAATAATTTCTTCGTTGGAGCTAAATCTCTTTCCATCGAGTCATTTCTTTAGGTTTAGAAATTGGAAATAGTCACTGGGGGTTAAATCCGGAGAATACGACGAATGAGGGGGCAATTCGTAGTCTACTTTATGGATTTTTGCCATGAAAACTAAGCTGTCACACGATTCCGTTGGTGGCCGATTGTGAGCAAACGCGGCAACCATCTTGCGGAAAGCTTTCTCATACCCAAGTGATAGTTCAAAATTGAAACCAGTGAGCCATGTGAGATGCCTATGTCTTCCACAATCTATCGCACATTCAATCTCCAATCGGCCAACACCATATCGTGAATTTTTTCAATTGTTTTGGGTGAAGAGACCTCAACTGGGTGTCCAGAACGTTCGGCATCTTCCGTGCGTGTAAGGCCACGACGAAAGTCAGTAAACCACTTTTTTACCACTAAAAAAGAAAAAGATCAATAATTTAAGTTTTTTACCACAAATCACTTTCCTAAACTCCGGCAGCTGTTCATTTTTGAGGTGGTGCAGCGATTTATTCTGCACATCTTCTACTTTGCAATGTCCTTATGTTAGTACTACAATTCATATGTATGCAGAAGTTTAAAATTTGTATATTTTTTAACCTTTACCAACACATTTTTGCTTTGTTTTGAACTTTACCATGGTACAGAGCAGCAGTTTAAGGAACTTTAACTTTTCTAATATACCATGCTCATGAAATATTCTTATTCGAAAACACATATTTTTCCTTTTCTCAAGTTTTCGTTTTTCAAATTCCATACAATCAAAAATTTGAAAAAAATATGTGTTTTGGGGTTCAGTATGAATAAAACATTAATTTTAAATAGTTGTAGTTGATTATATTATCCCTAAAAAAAAATATCCCGACTAACTGTTACAGTTCCGGTATATAAAAATGAATAGGACATATCACGTTTAAAAAGGGGACAATTGACCCCTAGTGACATGTTGGAAAACTAAACTGTTTCTTGTCACTCTACTGTTTCCTTTGCTAGTTGTCAGTGACATGTTTTTGTCTTTATAAAAAATTTATTTTAAATTCTTTTAAACCAAAGTATACTTACACTCACAATAATATTTCATTAAAAACAATCTAAAATACATATTAGATTAATCGAAAATTTAATCAAAAGAAGACGACTTATTTTTCTTTATATTCAGCCCATTTTGTTGTTTATTTTCAATCAGTGTTTAATAATCGACAAAAGTAGTAAAAACAATCGAAAGTCGTTTAAAATAACCATGAATTTTTAACTGACAAAACGTTAGGAAAAACAATTTTTGTGTTTTTTTTATTTGTATATAATTACAAAACACAATACAGATGTATATATTTTTATTTTCAATGTGTGTATGTACATTTGAATAATTTCTTGTAATATTTATTAAAATAATTTTGTAATTAAACAAACTATTTTGATAAAAAAAACAAAAAGGCATTACATGAATTTCTATTTTTAGAAACAGAAAACATAAAATTTTACATTTAACAGAAAATACCAACTCCTATTGAAAATCTGTATTTTTGTAGTTTGTTTTTTGAATGATTGATTCAAATAGTTAAAAAAATATATTTTTATGAATTTCAAAATTGATTCTTCATTTAAAAACATACTCTACGTATTACTTTTTAAATAAACTACAATAGGTAACGGAAAATATATTGTGAGTGTACACTCACCAAAAAAAGTCTGTAATGGCAACTGAAAATTTTGATGTTATTACGGGAAATTCTGCTTATTTGAGCCCAGCGGTATTTTGTTGCTAATCTTAGCAACACATGTCTGCTGACGTGTAGTACAATGAAATTAGTAGAAAAATTAGTAGCCGCTACTAAATTTTAGTAGACTTTTTGTAAAGTGGAATTTAAAATCTGTTTGCTAAAATCAGCAAAAAAAATTACTAAATATTATTAATATTAGTAAAAAGCTTTGAATTTATTTTTTTTTTATCGAGCATCAAAAATTTTGATTATATTTTTTAAATAACGAATTTATCATTTTGTTTTAATTTGGTAATTTCTGTTTTGAAAATTATTTTGGTCAGTTTTTTTTTTACTTTTAAGGTTTAATTTTAATTGTTTTTTAGGGCGGATTTTTAGAACTAAAAAACCTTTTTAGTGCTATTTTAAGTTGATGTCCTCTTATTAGTCATGAGTCGGTATCTTCACTTCCGATACCTTTTTAAATATATGTAACATTTTAAGGAAATTTAAGTTTGTAGGTGTAAGTTTTAATTAGAAATAACATTTCCTTCAATATCCACGTTTTTAAAATTAGTAAAATTTTTTGCTTATTTTAGCAAATCGGTTTTCAAAAATTTGTAAAATAATTTCTGAAATTAGCAACAAAAATTTGTAAATATTCTGTAAAAATTCTGTAATTTGTAAAATGTAAATAGCAAAAAGATTTGCTAAATAATAATTTTTTACTAAAAATCAGTACAAAAATAGTAGAGTGGGATTGAAAACCGTTTACAAATTTTTCTACTAAATTTTTTTACTGAGTGTATATGCAAATATGTGATTGTGTCTTATATGAAGCTGTAAAATAATGTTTATTATAATACACCATTTAGTTGAAAATCTCTTAACATATGAGTTGTTTTTAAAGAGCTTTTCCAATTTTATTATTCTTGGTTTTATGGTTGACAACAATAAGCAGCATCTTTAATATTTTGTCTTCTAAGTAGTCTTTACTTCCAGTTAATAGCTCACTTAATATCTGTACACATGCAAATTACTTATGAAAAATTAGTTGAGAAAATTTATAATATTCCTACGGGGAATTTATGTGAACAAGATCGGTACCTTTGCATGAAAAGGACCTATTACATATTGACCCATTGTAACATGTCTTAGAACTAACACAGGACGTTTTATTAAACTCTCCTAAAAGACACAGTTCAGTGACATGTCCTAGAATATGTCAAGTTTTCATCGATCTAGGAGAGTTCTCTGGCGTGTTTCAGATTCTTATGACCTCTCAAGCCTGTATACTTTCCGTTTATAACTTTATGGAAAGGACCTTTCGAACCACTAACTATATGAGGAGAAAATATTTTTTCTGCTACAAAAAATTTGTGCAGTATTCCTTAAATGGTCAGCGGGCCCAAGTAAATGCACAAGTAAAATGTTTTCCTTTACTCCTAACTGAGTTTATGAACTCAGATACCCTCTGAGCAAGAGTACGTTAAAATTTTCTCTGCCTTTGATACTATATGGCGCCCAACGTGTGAGTCTCACTAATAAAGCTATTATGTAAAATATTTGAATGCGTCAGGAATTATTGAGTTCAAACGAAACTTTTAAAACTCGTGTCTATGTAAAGTTGTCGTCACCTTTAATACATACTAATTTTAAGTGAATCGTTCTCTGTAATGTTTATTATTATAATAGTGATGCTGGAGTGTATGTGCTGCTGTTGCTGTGTGAATGGTTTTATATTGCTATTGCAATTTACTTAAAATACTTATTATTTCCGGTAAATTTAGTTAAGTGTGCAAAAGTTTTTTGCATTGTTCAAATTCATTGTATTCTAAAAATTTGATTTAAGTTGTAGTTTTAAAAACCCATCGGAGAGCAAACAAATAAGTTATAGAAATTTTGCAAATAAAAAATATATACAGTGGATCCCGATTTAACGAACAATTGATTGTCAGCCCTGTTCGTTAAATCGAAAAATTCGTTAAATCCAGTACTAATCAAACAAATATTTTTAAAAAGAACAATCCATATGTTATTATAGGTTTGGCTAAACCATATTTAATTGATAATCCAGTAACACTCTCTCCATTTGTATATGCATCTATTTTTACTTTTTCTTCTTAAACGTTTCCTTTCATCCATTTTTTTAATATTCACAAGTTTACAAGTTCACAGCACCACAACAAAAAACGTTATGACCAAATTTAGACATCGGCTGAAAAGTCCGTAGGATAATCAATAAAACAATAATTTTTTTTCAAAATTCGACTTTATTCGACTTCAAGAGCGACGCAATCACTCCAACGCCTTTCAAATATTTCGATACCTTTTTTATAAAATGATTTATTTTTGGCTTTAAAATAGACCTCTGTCTCGGCAATCACCTCTTCATTCGAACTAAATTTCTTTAAGGTCTGAAAACAGGTAAAAATCGCTAGGAGCCAAATCTTTTAAATACAGTGGATGCGGAAGCAATATAAAGTGTAATTCGTGCAATTTGGCCATCATTTGGAATCATCGACACGTTGTTGTTTTCAGTACACTATAAGCAAACGCGGCACCTATTTCGAAAACAGCTTTCTCATGGAGAAATATTCATGCAAAATAAAGCAGACACGTTTCTTCGACATCTTAAATGTATCAGCTATTTCCTGCAACTTCACTTTACGGACTACCAAAACGATTTTTTTAACTTTTTGTATGTTTTCCTGTATCACCACCTCTTTTCGAAGACCAGAGCATTCACGGTGTTTGTACGACTACGTTTAAAGTCAGAAAACCACTTTCCTACCATTTGTCTCGATGACACTTACCAAACCAAGCTTTAGCTTGAACGATATATTTTTCCAATAAAAAAACAATGAGAAATCAACTCACGAAATTGCCTTGCATCCATTGTTTTCAAAATCGCAAAACAGCTGTAGCTTTTTCACTAATAAACCAATTGTCATTAAATTTTGACAGGTATCATCTGAAGGTTGACAGTTCCAAAAAATTATATAGATTTTGAATTAGTGGCGTCACATATGTGTCATCCTATGGATTACAATAATATACATGGTCAACAATTACATACATGGTCAACAAAATATTAGAATGCAAAAGAAAATCTTAGAATGACTTGAAATAAATTATTTTACACATATTTTTTTTATTTGTTCGTTAAATCGAGTACTACGTTGGATTTTAATTCGTTATACACATTCAGTAATGTAAAAATTTTGCCTGTTCGTTAAATCGCGATTTCGTTAAATCGAATGTTCGTTAAATCGGGAAACCACTGTAGTAAGGAATTTTATAAAATGGAAGATAAATTTGTGAAATTAAGAAAAATATCCATTTAAATTGAGAATTTGTTCATAAAAACTTTTTTGATTGAACTCAGCAATCAGTATGAACCGTAATGTATCAGAAGATAATAAAAAAATAGATTTTCTAAAAGAAAAATTAAAAAAAAAAATAATAAGTATATTTTTTTTAGTAATGACAGTATTTGGTCCCAGGCCGTTAGTTTGTCAGACGAGAGCTCTACCTACTAAACTAATGAGACATTTCATAAAACCTAAAAGTATGATAACTGCTGGCTAACCATTAGTTGTGGTAATATGACGGCGCTGCCATAAAGCTTGTTGAAAACAGCTTGCAAAATTCGGGGAAAAAATTGTGTGTTTTATAAAGAAAATATAAGAAAATTAAAAAAAAAAATATATCTTTAACCGAGCTCGAACTCGAAACCTTCTGACTACAAACCTTTTTTAGCAAAACGTCATAATTTGTATAAATTCAATACTCTGCTAGTGCATTGATGCTTGTACCGCTGCACGCAGAGAGTAAAATTATGGTTGCGACATGATTACTGCTACAATATTATGCTTGCTGCAGTCTGGTATGATTTTCACAATCAAGTTATTGGTTTATGTAACCATCAATATGGTCGCTACCATCATTGTTATAGTAAATAATCTATTATTTCATGACTGCCACTTTCTATTTTATAACATGATTTACTGTAACAAAAATTCTGACTATGAAAAAAATATGATAATTTTGCAACTATACAATGCTGAGAACAATCAATGAATAATTATAAATCAAATAAAACATAACTTTGACATATACAGTCATAGTACCGTCTTGTTTTCATATAAAAAAATTGTATCAGTTCATTTTCACCTGGGGGGTTTTATTTTCAAAAATGCCATACATATAACATTATAAATTACACTAATCATTGATTGTCGAAAAAATTCATGGTTAAAAAGATTCTATATTTAAAGTTTTTATATTTTTGAATAATTTTCAATAAAAACAATAATAATTTTTCGTTTAAAAAAAAAATGTTTATTAATTCATTTCTTGTAAAAAAACGACTTTGTAGAAAAAGTACTGGACTTTTCCTTAAAGTTTTCAAATTCTGCAAACTGTTTCTAAGATAAAAATTCATATATTCTTAAAAAAAAACTTAGATTATAAGGCTTTTCTTTGAATAAAAAATTTTTCGATTCTAAGGACTTTTTACCATGAAAAATACGTAGATTCTAAGGAATTTTTGTAGTAGAAATATTCTTAGATTATAAGAGCTTTTTTTAAAAGAAAAATTCTGAGACTCTATTTTGTATTTTGTTTTTATCAATATAGTTTATTTAAATACAAAAATTACAAAAAATTATTCAAATATGTATGTACACAGAAAATAAAAATATATACACAGAAAAAAAAATATATACATCTGTGTGCTTTGAAACAAAAAACTTTAAATTAGTAAATCAAACTACAAAAAACGTTTTTTTTTTCTAACGTTTTGTCAGTTAAAAATTGTTAGTTATTTTAAACGATTTTCGATTGCTTTTACCACTTTTATCGATTACACTGTGCTACACTGAAAAAGAACTTGGGAAATGACCTAGTGTAGGTTGTATGTCTAGCTGAGTGTATTATAAAACCGGTTTTATAAGTTGCATTATACCCTCAAAATTTCGAGATATGGGGAAAAGAGTATTTTTTTGGACTGGCGCACTTAACTCAGTAATTTTTTAACCGATTCAACGGCATTAATTAGAAATGAACTTATCTTTCCAAGTATAGTATATACTTCCCGTATACTACAAGGTGGCGCAAAAGTAATCCTCCTATCAGAAAATGCTATAAATTTTGCGATTGGCCCCTAATGTCAGTTCTGTTTTGACATTTGTGTAGTAAACACATGCAAAATACACGTTAATAAACAATGTTACGCTACACTGCTCCAGAACGCGGAATATTGGTGACTATTTATTTGAGCAATAATGAAGATGATTTTTCATCAAAAATAATCATGAGTGATGAGGCCCATTTCCATCTTAGCGGGTACGTAAATAAACAATATTTACGCTTCTGGGGCACTGAAAATTTGCGTGTAACCCACGAAGAGCCATTACACCCGCTCAAAGTCACTGTATGGTGTGCTGTTTTCGCTGGAGTAGTCATCGGACCTTTTTTCTTCGAAGACGTCGCGGGCCAAACGGTTACTGTGAATGGTGAGCGCTACAGAGCAATGATCAACGAGTTCTTTTTGCCGCAACTTGATGAATTGGGATTGGAAAACATGTGGTTCCAACAGGACGGTGCAACGCCACACACTGCACGTGCCACAACCGCTTTTTGTAGTCGCGGGTTTATGTCAACAAGCCTCAGACTCTTGCAGCTCTTAAAGACAATATCCGTCAAGAATGTGAGGACCTACCGCCGGAAGTTTTGGCCAAAGTGATGGAAAATGCCATAAAAAGGGCTCAAATGACAATCAACTGTGGCGGCGGCCATTTACATGACATCATATTCTCGACTTGATGTAAAAAAAATTAAAAGACCAAATAAAAATAATCCACAAGAAGAATCAAAGTTTTTCATTTTTTTTTTTTTAATTACAGCCAAAAAACATCAGAAGGTTATTTTTGCGCCACCCTGTATTAATATAAATATGTAGAGATTTTTTCAATAATATAAAACAACAATAATCTTAAAATCAGTGTCCTTCTGAGTAAAACAAGCTTTTATTCGTGTAAATCGGTTAAAAATTGACAATGTTATAGTACTTTTTCTAATCAAAAGATATTAGAATTCCTTATTTTTGTTAACGAATCGCTATTAAAGCCCAATTAAAATCAGCTTTTGTTTTTTTATTTGCGTTTCAATTAACAAAGAAATTAAAAATTTTTTGTTCCTTACTTTAGATTGTTACTCGAGTTCGGCGTATGCCAAAGCCAACTTAAGGAACTTAGGTCAATTACAGTTCTAGCTTTAGAACTTATTTTACGAGTATGATACAAACAAGACAAAAGTGCGAAGGAGAAATAAAGAAAATCCACTCTGTATAGATTAGTATTCTATCATTGTAAATAAGGCATTATTTAAATTATTTTTGTAATAATACCGTTACTTTTTTTTCATACTTGCAAAAAAGTTGTTTACTAGTTAGTATTAATGGTGCAGCTTCAAACACCAAAATATTTTTCTTAAAAAAAGCTAACCAAAATATTTAATTGTGTTATAAGTGTTAATAATAATTATTTGATTTATTAAAAGTTGAGTGTGTTAGTGAATTTCTAGAGGCGTATGGAGAAATGGGATGCAGAATGTCAATCAAAATACATTTTTTGTAATCTCACTTGGAATTCTTTCCAGAATATCTGGGTCAATTTAGAGAGGAGCAAGGCGAACGCTTCCACCAAGAGCTATTAACAATGGAAAAGCGGTTCGAATGAAAAAGTCAGATCAGAATCCCAGCAAAAATGAAGCTGCCAAAGAAGCAATAAAAGCATCACTACTATGGCAAAGGCATTACTTCTTTTCTAATGGTTTCATCGATGTATTTAACATTAGCGTGTCATAGGATGGAAGTATTTAAATGTAGCTACTAGCATTACTCATACTTTACTCTAAGAAAGCAATGATAATACAATGATTAGGTATTCTGATGCATGAGTGGAAAATGTTCATATACTTTGTAGTATTTAAGCTTTGATGAAAATTTAGTTCATAAAAATGCAGAAAAATAAGTTTAAAGAAGCGAAATGTATGCATTGATATACAAATACTTTTTATCAAAACAAATAAAAAATTCTGCATTAGTGAAAAAGCATTTTTGAAACATTTTTCAAAAATTTTATTGAATTCTTAGACAAATTCTAAAATATTTTTGGATAATTTAAAAACTGGTTGTATAATTTGGAAACATTTTCAGACAATTTTAAAATATTTTTGAACATATTTAAATAATGTTTGCACAATTTTAAAACATTTTTGGGCAATTTGAATTAATTTTTACACAATTTTAAAATTATTTTGATAAATTCTGTATTTAACTGTAGTGTTAAAAAATAAACATAATGCAAAAATGCACAGATTGCGTCCTCATAAATATTTAAGGCTGAAAAAATGCAAATGACAGGCCAGCTAGTTTCAAGTAAAGGTTAAAAAAATCAGTTTTTCTTGATATTTCAAAACTTTTATAAAAATTGCAAAACTGCATAAATTCTAACCCTCATGAAATTTTAAACTAAAATATAAAAAATGATTTAATAAAAAAATTTCATCAAAACTATTTTTTCAATTTGAATAAATGCTTTAGATTCAAAATAAATATACGATATACTATAACGTATGCTTTAGAAGTAATGAAAAGTGATCATTTAAGATATGCATCGGGTTTATATCCAGATCACTGCATTTGAAATATGAACTCATCAATTCTTTGGAAGTACCTTAGAATAACACCAAAAAATTATAAAAGAATGTCAACTGAAGTTAAGGAAGCAATGAAAGAAGTTATAGTCACAGAATGACTACCATTTTTTTTTGCTGGGAATGCTAGCGAATTACTGCTGGTTGCCTTACAAACGAAGTAGATTAAGTAAATATTTTAAAAAAATAAACTTAATTAAAAAAAAAAAAAAATAGTTCGTGCTTTAAATTATTTCTTTAGAAAAAGTTCTATAACATTGTCATTTTTTAACCGATTTACACGAATAAAAGCTTGTTTCACTCAGAAGGACTTAAGGACTTAAGATTATTGTTGTTTTAAAAGAAGATTCGAAAAGAACCCTCGTAGAAAATGAAAATTTTTTATTTTATTGAAAAAATCTCTACACATTTATATAAATAGTATACGGGAAGTATTTATATTTCGAAAGAGCGCGTTGATTTCTAATTAATGCCGTTTACAGTTTCAAAATCTGACTGAGTTAGAAATGTTTAAGTGCGGCAGTCCAAAAAAATACTTATTTCCCCATATCTCGAAATTTTGAGGGTATATTGCAACTTATAAAACCGGTTATATAATACACTCAGCTAGACCTACAACCTACACTAGGTCATTTCACAATTTCTTGCAATTTTTTTTTTTTTGTTTTTCTAGCAGCGTGTAATTAAGCAATAATTGAAAATAAACAACAAAATTAACTGAATATAATGAAAAATTACTAGTCCGCTTTTATTGCATTTTCAAATAATTTAATATGTATTTTAGATTGTTTTTAACTAAAAAGAATTCACAATTATAATCCCAAGAATATGTGATGCTCTTCGAATATGATTGCGCCAACCATATTTTTTCTCTGCGTGTGGTAATTTCTAAATGATTCGTACCAGAGAACTGCAAAATCAACTTTTTTCTTGATTTAATCATACACAAAAATTCTTGTTCACTTTTAATAATTCAACAAAATTCACTGTAGAATAAAATCAGCATCATGTTACTGAACACTGTTAAGTGATTACATTTGCATAAAACATAAACGACAGATGATTCACACTGATTCCAATTACGCGTTCAGTAAAATGATGCTGATTTTATTTTACAGTGAATTTTGTTGAATTATTAAAAGTGAACAAGAATTTTTATGTATGATTAAATCAAGAAAAAAGTTGATTTTGCAGTTCTCTGGTTCGTACTGAAAAAAAAAGCTTTTTGCAAACGCTTTTTTAATAAACTCTAAAATTTTTTAAAATTACAGAACAGATTACAGAACAGATTTTGCAAACGCTGTTGAAGTGCACCAAATGAGTGTTGTGCCAGTAATTAGTATTTAATTCCACGGGTGCCCAGTACTTAATTAATGGTTCGTCAGTACTTGATTTTTTGTACCACCTGTATTTGCTATTTATTTATAAATAAAATTATTAAATATTGTATGCCATAAATTCCAATATATAACGTTTAAGACTTTAATAAAAATATGAGGGTTAATTTTATTAAATACATCACAAAAAAACTTTTAAAATTTATAAGTCCTTAAAAAATCTCATTATTAAATACCATCACTAACCGTAAAAAATGCAAGTACTTAAGAAATATTTTCAACAAAAAAAGAAAAAGTTCTTTGTCTGGAAAATAAAAAGCACAGACAAGTTATGACAAAGCAAAAAAAAAAGAAATATTAAAAATATTTGACGAAAATTATGACTAAACTCTCAAACAACTGAACAGAAAAAAAACGTTTTAATTAAAAATCTATGAAAATGACTTTATATTATTAATTTGTGCAAACCAAAATATATAGAAAACTAGTAACAAAAAGATACCCGACTGTATAATACCCTACACCAAGTATAATTTAAATGAAATTTAGGGAAGAGGTCCAAATTCCAGGAAGGTTTCTGATCCATTTTTTATAACAGAGCAGGGAATTTTAAACGAAATCGTCTACAAGATTCATTTAAACAAATAAGGTGGGTTATTGTGAGGTCTAAGTATAAACATAGTTCGCTTTTCTTTAGATTTAGAGGCATGATTGATGATCCCATATAACATCGTAATATGATGCGATTCTAATCAAAAATTAATTCCGAGTTGTTTGTAATGGTTATTACAAACATCAGCATATACTCATTATACTCCGACCACGTAGTTGTGTAGGGTATACAAATTTTATGGTTTACTCATGCCAAATATTTTAACTAACCAAAAAGTAAAACACCCCTCATTAGGATGGAAACTAAAAAAAAAAACTTTTTGTCTTTACTACTACTATAATGATACCAGTAACAACAACAACATCACTAAAGCAAGAAACTAAAAGCTGAAGACAGTAAGGAAAACAGCCAACAACTCCTGTGGATAATATGAAGAGTTTTCACGTTTTTCCAACTTTTAGAGTGCCAAAGCATGAGTAATTACACTCACTTAATACCAATTTACAACGACATTAATGTCCCTTAATTTTCTTTCTTTTTGTTTATACCTCTACTCCTATTAAGCAGTGCACGAAATTTGAATAAAGGCAATGGGGTTTTTGCGTTTTAGCAGTGGTTCTATCCAGTATTTACTGTTGCGAGCCCTTGATACGTTTTTTTAAACTAATCTGACACTGATTCTTTGAAATTTTGATTATAAACTCGTTTAGAAAATTCAGACAAACATTATTTAATTAAAATTAGTAAAACACACTTTTCTTAAAAATGGTTGTAGCTTTAAAATGAAATATCGATTCTCGTTTTTGATGGCGAACCCAATTTGGTGCCGTGTAATAAACCCTGCGGGACAGGTCCCAATTCCCAACTGATTCCTTTTTTCCCGCAGGGAAAGCTATAGGAAATAAAGCCATATGGCCTTATTTCACACAGCATTGAGAAATAATGCCATATGTCTTTATTTGCAACGGAGAAGTGAAATAAAGCCATTATGGCATTATTGCACCTTTAATAATTTTTGGTGAAGTATTTTTGTAGTGTATTTGATTTCTTTTAATTACATAAACAAAACATACAATACAATATAATAAGTTCAGTTAACAAATAGAAATATGAATCGATTTTTTAAAAATTAATAATATATGAATGTGCGTGCCATCCTTGATAATGATACACGACAAATTTGGCTCAACGCTTGGGAAGAAAAACGTGCTCATATAAACTAACGGTTCTTCATGCATAGCCAGTCGCCAGAAAAAAAAAATGCTTCAATATTTTGAAGAGCAGCAATCAAAATGCAATACGGCCTGCCGGCTGCTAATGCAACGACTGTACGCCATACCTTTTCCACGCTTGACAATAACAACTCATTCTTTTGGCAATACAGTTACATAAAATATTAAATTAATTGCATTTTACACTGGTATGGCATTATTTCCACTTCAATTGACAAACTAAAATGACTTTATTTCACTCCTTCTGTGGAAACAAAGCCATATGGCATTATTTCCCAATGCTGTGTGAAATAAGGCCAATATGGCTTTATTGCCTATGGCTTTATTACACGGCACCATCCAATATAGGGGATATTTTTTTAAGTGTCTGGATTCAGTTAAAAATGAGTACAGCGTTGGTGAATATGAATCTGAAGTTGGATTTTCAAAATTTAAAATGACGAATTGAATAGGGCTTACGATTTTCTTATTCTCAAAATTCGTATAATCAAAAATGTTTAATTTTTCTTCATATTTTATGTAAAGTTTTATAATTGAACATCAACTAAATACAAATTTAAAATATCTTTAGCTGACAAACAAAAAAAAAAAAAAAAAAATAAAATACATACATATTTTAATCTACGATATTTGGAGATTAAAACTTCGGATCCGCGATTGTGAAATCAATCTTCAGATTCTTATATACTAATCCCATGAGTCTGAGTGTGAATAATTTCAAGTAAAAATCTGATCTATTTAAAAAAAGTTTTCCCAATCCTGAACTAGAAAAACACCACTTGGGACTGTAAAGTATATATTTTAAAATGATTTTTTTTAGCTATCACCGATAAATTAAACCGGCACTAATTTTTGTGAGAAGGCTGGTCCGGCTGACAAGGGACGATTTCTCATATGCTTAAAAAAATTTTGAAGAAATATCTAGCAACAGCGCGAGGAATTTATTAAATCTGCTAGACCCTTTATCTATATTTATTAAAAATTGTTGCATGTGTGTTGTGACTTTATAACTGACTAACGGTCAAACCGAATTCGATTAAATTTTTAGGGTTTGTTCGTATGGTCGTGTAGATGGTTTGCACGAAATCCGTCGACGCGTTTGTGAATTATGGCTTTCCATGTCAACGTGTAATTTTGTCCATATAAAAAAAAAACAAGAAATACGTAGGCGCCCATAAGCGTGTGCAGTATGTATACTGTGTGCTGACTTCATACACACGGTTAATACACGTTGTAGCGCATAAACATTGACAGCTGTCAGTGAGTGATCACTTTAAGGTTATTTTTCATCGAACACGCGGATCGAGTAACCAATGAACCAATGAATTTGATTCAATGTTAATATTCATGCGTAGCGAAGCACGCCGGGATCTGCTAGTAAATAATAAATAAAGAACCATCATATTGAATAAAGAACCATCATTTTGATGAAACTGTTTCATAACTGTTTTAAATAATTGATGCTTTATCATATTTTTGAAGAATTGATGTTTCATAAAAAAATTCAGATCAAAATGCTTCATAAATCTTCATTATTTCTTTAAAAATATTTAATAAAAAATTCTTACAAATTATTTATTTTGGTTGCAGCTGATTGTAATTCTCATTAAGTAAACATTTTTATTCACTTACAAATTTTGAAAAGAAACAAACTAAAATTAAAAAAGTATTGATGAAACTTTTTCACAAATATGATGAAATTATTTTATAAATTCTGCTAAATATGAGAAAATTTCTTTGTACATATGATAGTTTTTCTTGATATTAATGAAATGACTTATTGTGACATGGCACATAACTTACCCATGACATGTCCACAACTAACGTAAAACATGTTCCCAAATTTTGATTTTTATGTGAATTCAGTGACACGTCCTAAACATAGGAAAAAAAGTCATAGTTAAATCAATTATAATTATAATAATCCATGCATAATATTACAAAATCATTGTCAAAACAACAAAAACTTTCGTAAAACAAACGAAAATTGATTTATTTTACAAATATTTTTGTTTTATTGACATTTTTTCGTATTTTAATGCATGGATTATTATCATCTTAACATCTTTTTTCTTAACGAACAATTTCAAATTAAATATGAATTTTATTAAAGTAAATATGATTCTAGTTAAAATAAATTTTTTCGTATTCAAATTAATTTATCAACATTTTAAAAATAAATAGAATTACATTTAAATTAAAAATAAAGCAAACTTACAAGGAAAGTACTAAAGGGTGTCCCAAGAAGAACGCAATTTTTAAATCTGGCAACATTCGAAGTGTCATTGTTTGGCATTTGAACAGTTGTTATTGTTTGCTAGCAGAAAGTACGAGGTTAGTAAAAATGGAGCGCTACACGAATGAACAACGCATTCTCATTGCGAAATTGTTTTACCAAAATGGTGAAAGTTTTGCGGCTACAGTTCGCAAATTGCGATCAATTTGAGGTCACAATAATGCTCCAAAAGAGTCAACTGTAAAAAGATTAATGGATAAATTTGCCGAAACTGGGTCTGTTAGTGACGCGCCATCGACCAGGTCGATCGACCGAAAATGTCGCAGCTGTACGTGATGATGTCGCTCAAACTCCATCCACCTCAATTCGACACCGAGCTCAGCAAATTGGTGTCTCCAAATCCACTTTGCAGCGAATTTTGACGAAAGATTTGCATCTTCATGCATACAAAGTTCAATTGACTCAGGAACTGAAGCCAGCTGACCATGACAGCGATGGGAGTTCGTTAATTGGGTATTGGAGAGACAACGTGAAAATGCTGATTTTGCCGATAAAATCATCTTCAGTGACGAGGCCGAATTTCATCTTGATGGCTTCGTCAATAGGCAGAATTGTCGCATTTGGGGTGAGGAAAATCCTCGAGTGATTCACGAGAAGCAAATGCATCCTCAACGTGTCACTGTGTGGTGTGGTTTTTGGGCTGGAGGAATCATTGGACCTTTTTTTTATGAAAATGAGGCAGGTCAAGTGCAAACAGTCAATGGTGTTCGGTATCGTGAAATGATAACCAGTTTTTTCTTGCCTAGAATTGAAGAAATGAATGTGGAGGGCATGTGGTTCCAACAAGACGGCGCCACATGTCATACAGCCAGAGAACCAATTCAATTGCTGCATCAGTCATTTCCCGGTCGTGTTATTTCGCGTTTTGGAGATCAGAATTGGCCGCCTAGATCGTGTGATTTAACACCATACGATTTTTTCTTTGGGGTTTTTTGAAGTCGATGGTTTACGCGAATAAGCCGACGACGACTCAAGCCTTAAAAGAGGAAATTGGACGCTGCATTAATGAAATACCGCAGCATTCATGCAAAACGGTCATTGAAAATTTCATTAAAAGATCGCGTGCATGCCAGCAAAGCCGTGGCGGCCATCTGCACGATATATTGTTTCATACATAACCTAATTCTGTCTACTTTACGATATAATAACGTTTCACGATTTTTTTTAAATATCTGTGTTTTATTTAAAATTTAAAAATTGCGTTCTTCTTGGGACACCCTTTACAAACACAACACCAATTTTAATGATATTTTGAAATGATATTTGAAAATGTGACTGCAAAAAAATCTAAGATCGGATTATGAGCCTTTTTGAAATTTTAAGGGGTCAAAACGGGAACTATGGTTCCTCATATCATGCAAAAGGTATTTTTAAATAGCTTGCATCGGCTTTTGTGTCACTCCATAATTATATGAAATAAAAACCGGGTTTATAAATGGGCTTTTTACTGGTACCTCTTTTCTATACCATTTTGCTGTTGTAAAAATTTCTAAAATTTTCGGTATACTATATAAAGTACTGCTGTTGTCAAATTCGAATGTTTTACTCCTAAATAAACTTCAGCGGACACATATATTTTCTTTTGTTAATATTCCTCCTATTTGGATTTCTCGTAAAGTTCTTTTTTGTACTTTTTTGGAACGATTGTGCAGGCCTATGCTAAAAAATAGGCATTTGATTAATATATTATTTTATTTCGAACGTGTCCGACATGATGCCATACAAAAAGTACCCTACAGTTTTTCCCTTATTTTACCCACAGATCCCAATTTCATCAAATATGAAATGTTGTGGTACTTTGCTTGTAGTTTTGATTTCAAAGAGGCAGTTTTTAGTTTTAATTCAATGTTGTTTTTACTTGATCTTCAGCGTTATTTTTTCCTCTGAGTGTATGACAACGCCATAAAAGGGACCCGTCCTGTGGCAATTTTTGTATATTATTCGTAGTGATTTTTTTATTTATATGCATAAAAAATATACCTTTACTTAAACCTCCCTGAGTTTGTTTGACATAGAAAACGTTTCCTTGATTTACTTCTTATTTTTTGCTTAAAAAATAAATAAATAGAAAAAAATCCAACTTTTTTTTTCATTTCATATTATCCCTTAATGGTAAATCTCATAAAAAAATTTTGTTTTGTTTGAAATTAAACATTGATTTCATTTGGGGTTTGTACTTCCTATATAGTTTAATTGTAGCAATTTTACTATTTATTTCATTATGTTTCAGTACGTTTTGTTTTTTTTTTTTTTGTTTCTCCTTTCCTATACAAAATTCAGTACGTACTACAATTTGTTATATTAATTGTAAACAATTTCACAACAATTTGTTATACTAAATTGCAATCAAATATAAAATGAAGAAAAAAAAATACAACTGAATCAAAATATAAAGAATTGTAATGAATTGGAAATTGTATTTTAATGAATTTTATGGTTGATTTTCTTTTTGCAAAATAATTAGAAATTATTTTTTTACAGGGTTTATTTTAAGTAATTAGGGGAGTTTTTAGAGGTCCTTGACACAAATTAAAAAAAGAAAACTAGTGGAAATTATATTTCGATTATTTTTAAAGACTTCTTTTAAATAATCGAAAAATAAAATCCAAAACTCTAATGTGATATTAGATTTTATTTATTCATTGCCTTTCAAAAAGATTGATCATTTTCATAATAGACAATACACTCAGACAAAAAAGTTAGTATAAAAATTTGTAAACGGTTTTCAATCCCACTTTACTATATTTGTTCTGATTTTTAGTAAAAAAATTATTATTTAGCAAATCTTTTTGCTATTTACATTTTACAAATTACAGAATATTTTCACATTTTTGCTGCTAATTTTAGAAATCATTTTACAAATTTTTGGAAACCGATTTGCTAAAATTAGCTAAAAAATTTACTAACTTTAAAAATGTGGATATTGAAGGAAATATTATTTGTAATTAAAACTTACACCTACAGACTTAAACTTAAACTGTTACATATATTAAACATGTAAAAAAAAGGCTTAAATTCAGCTGTGCCGAATCTTTGAATACCCTCCACCAATATCCTAAAAAAAATGTTTTCTACTGTTTTTGATACAAATAATGTTAAAAACTTTTGAAGTAAAATTATAGAGGTAAAAAAAATTTTTTGAGGTGAAAAACTTTTTTGGATGCGAAAACGAATTTTTTGGTTTAAAAATAATTTTGAGCTGAAAAAAATTTTTTGAGGTAAAAAAAAATTTAAGTGGTGAAAAAAATTTTTTGAGGTGAAAAATATTTCAGGTGAATACAAATTATTAATAATTTCTAAGCGACTGGTGAAAAAATATGAGAAAATATATTATCTACCAGTCGCTACTATAAAATTGTACTAATACAACGGCTGGACCGATTTTGCTCATTTTCAATACCAAACTGCTCGGGAGGATGTACAATAATCTGGGTAAAAATAGGCACCCCCGCTTGCGTCTTCGCGTCGTGATCGCCATTTTAACAGACAGACAGACGGACATCGTTTAATCGACTTAAAACTGCATAAGGATCACGAATATATATACTTTACATGTTACAAACGGAATGACAAACTGATATATATCCTCACCATACATATATGGTGGAGAGTATAAAAAAGGGTTTGGAAGTGAATATACCGACTCATGTCTAAAAATAGGATATCCACTTAAATAGCACTGAAAAGTTTTTTTGGTACTAAAAATCAGCTCTAAAACATTTAAAATTTGACCTTAAAAGTAAAAAGATTGACTAAAAATTGTTTTAAAAAGAAATAACAAAATGATAAATTCGTTTGTTTTTACAATTTTTAAGCCTTTGATTTTTTATACCTTCCACCATATATGGTGAGGGTATATATCAGTTTGTCATTCCGTTTGTAATATGTCGAAATATAGGTTTAAGACCCCATAAAGTATATATATTCGTGATCTTTATGCAATTTTAAGTCGATTTAGCGATGTCCGTCTGTCTGTCCGTCTGTCTGTTGAAATGGCGATCCAGACGCGAAGACGCAAGCGGGGTTTTTACCCAGATTATTAAACATCCTCCCGAGCAGTTTGGTATTTAAAATGAGCAAAATCGGTCAAGCGGTTCAAAAGTTATGAGTGAAAATGTGAAGATACCTCTAAATTTTCCATACAAATTGGTACAATTTTTCTGTATCTATTTTTTTTTCTGTTAATTAAGTAAAAATGTTAAAGTCGCTAACAGAGCAGACCTCTGTAAATAACATTACTAAAACTAAATAACAAAAGTTCTGTTACATAAATCAAAGACATTAATTTGTTAAAGAAAGAACATTAGTTCAAACTATTTCCCAATATGTGGCGCATCTGTTAGGCATATTCTGCTACAATACACAACAGGGTATTTTTGATTTTCTATTTCGTAACATAAAAAAATGTTTGCCAAAAGCTATGCAAAATATATATATACTTTATATATATATATACTTTAATTTTCTAAATCAATATTCATTTAGATGTTCAAGAGCACAGTATTGCAATTTTTCGTATGTGTATTTATTTTTTTGAAAGAAAGAATCAACATAAATATGGATTTTCCAATGCCTCAATACTTCAAAATTATACAAATTTAACGAAAAAATACCATTTTGATCGATGAAAATTTGTTTTTTTACAGAAAATGTGAAACAAACGCTTTTATCACGTCGAACATTTCAAAAATTGACTTTAGTATTTTGAAATAAGTCTGCTAGTGACAGCTTAAATATGTATTTAATCTCATATCAGTGGTTACTAAGACAACTGAAAGCCAAATACAGGGTCATGCGACCTAGGCATGGATTTAGGATATTGGTGGAGGGTATTCAAAGATTCGGCACGGCCGAATTTAGCCCTTTTTTAATTGTTTTTTTTTTAATTTTGTATAAAATATTTTTTGAAAAAAAAAATAAATAAAATAAAAAATGTTGATGCTCGATAAAAAAAGATAAATTTAAAATTTTGTACTAATATTAATAATATAGTAGATTTTTTTGCTAAATTTTAGCAAACAGATTATAAATTCCACTTCACAAAAAGTTTACTAAAATTTAGCAGCGGCAGCTAATTTTTCTACAAAAAATACCGCCGGGCTCAAATTAGCAAAATTTCCCGTAATAACAGCAAAATTTTCAGTTATCATTACAGACTTTTTTTAGTGAGTGTTTCATAGGCATCACCCTAATCATCAGTTGTCTGCATAAAGGAAATGATGGTTAATTTTAACTAAGACATTATATTCAAATAATAATATTAACAATATGAGAATTGTTTAAAGTAAAAAAATGTCTGTAATCGTTCACCAATCATTTTGGACTTAATGTAGAAGAATATTCTAACTAAATGTATACAAATATACAAAAATTACAATAACTGAAAGAATATTTATTTTTTATTTTGACTTTCGTAGAAGTTATTTCATTTAGATTGCGTTCTTTGCAATTCCAAATAAAATACAGTATCATGAATTTTATAAAAATGATTCTACTGCAAAATCAATGGTATCCTTAAATATTTAGCTTTTGGAAATCCTAAATTCCATCTTTTCTTTATATCTATCCACTGACTTTAAATTTTTCTGCCCAAAATTTTATTATTCCTTTGCCTAGCATCATTACTCATAAGATGAAGTTCATAAAAATTATATAAAATAATATCATAAAAAATATTTTATGAGTGCATATCTTATAGCACCTCAATAGGGAAACACTACAATCTATTATTAGTAAAATATCAAATCAAATCTTTAAGATTCACCTTTATATTCTACAAGTTATTATGTTATTTGTGCTGTGTTCATTACACGTGGTAATAAATTAAACATTTATACATAATATAGATTTTCTTCCTTTTATTTATTTCCTTCTCTTATATCCGTTGTTATATTTTTGTTCCCCCTTAAAGGAAATAATAAAGGAAATTCCTTTTATTCACCTTTATAGATTTTTATGTTAAATGCAGAGATGGACAGTATATAAAAATAAAACAAGTTGCACCTTTCTTAAGGAGCGCACAACAGGCCCAGCAGAGGCCTAGATGTATATCGTAACGATATGAGGTTGCATTTCGATGCTTCATCCTCCTTTCGACCTAACCTACACCTTTCGATTTGATGGAATTTTAATATAGGGGAAAGTGAGGTAAATTTGTTTTATGAAGATAACTGTAATTGTTTCCCACATTTATTTTCAAAAATTTTAACTTTTGTGTTTAGTTCTTCATTATGTGCCTTGATACTTTTACCTATCTATATTCTAAAAGGTTTTTATTGTTTTTTTGAATACCACTGCTTGGGATGGATCTATCATTGGTTGCAGCTTTTTTGGTTCCAGAAACCAGTGTAAGCTAATTTATCCCACTCTCTCCTATTAAATTTTAAATTTTTACTGATGTTTCGGTGAAATATTGTAGCACTTGGTCTAAAACTTATACATCACATTTACGCTTGTGTTTGAATAGGCAAAAAACGAAGTTCAACTTGACATTTACTAGTTTTACACTGAAAATACTTTTAATTTATCAAAAGTATTATTTTTTTTTGGTTTGTAGCAGGTTCAGGTTAATCGAAATAAAAAGTTCGGTTCAGGATTTGGGTTCAACAGTAAAAAAAGTAATTTATTTTTAAAAGAAATTTTCGTTTAATTTTATAATAAATATATTTTTTAAGTTTTCTTCTTTTAAATTTGTTCTTTGTGACGACAAAATGAATTTGAAGGCTGAAAAGAACCTTTGGAAGAATTTGATTTAGAAAATCATTCCTTCTTTTTAAGAACTTGTTTAAGCATATCTTTATCACCTTCTGAAGAACAAAATATTGATTCTCTCATAAAATTCACTTCTTCTCTTTCCATTTACAAATTTTTAAACATTTTTTTTTGTTTTTAAAATATAGCTTTTTAACATTTTCAACATCTTTGAGACTTAGCATCTGATATCTAGATATAATGCTGCAATCAAAAGTGGATAATCAATAAAATAAAATTTCTGTATTCCAATAAGGCTTAAAGCATGTCATGACTAGAATTCCATATAGTTTGACAGTCTAGTACGTCTTTTTTCAAGCTAAAGAAGAAACTTTTGGTGTTCGCAATTTTTTGCAAATAGCTTTGCATTGATCAAGTATTTGCTTAAAAGAAGGACTGGATATAGTGTCAAGCACTGCAAACTGGAATGCAAGAAATGTAATATTTTTTATGATTTTTCTAACAAACATTTCTCACGCCAGGAACAACAAGAATATTTTTTATTTTTTGTACCCGAATCTGGTTAAAATTTTGGGTTCAGCAGGTTCGGGTTCAAAGTTTTTATAAACAGCGAACCTGTACCCGTTTGGGTTCGGTTTCAGTCCCTGATTTTTAATATCACCATTTCTATTTGAATTTTTTAATATACACTCAAAGTATTTTTACAGTAAAAAGTTCTTACATGTTAATACAGATCTTCTGTTTCATTTAAATTAAAATAATTTAAAAAAAAAATTGTTTTATAGTTAATGTGGCTGATACAGGGTGGCGCTAAAATAACCTTCCGATATTTTTTGGCTGTAATTAAAAAAAAAAAAAATGATAAACTTTGATTCTTCTTGTGGATTATTTTTATTTGGTCTTTTAATTTTTTTTACATCAAGTCGAGAATATGATGTCATGTAAATGGCCGCCGCCACAGTTGATTGTCATTTGAGCCCTTTTTATGGCATTTTCCATCACTTTGGCCAAAACTTCCGGCGGTAGGTCCTCACATTCTTGACGGATATTGTCTTTAAGAGCTGCAAGCCCCACAAAAAGAAGTCTGGAGCGGTAAAATCAGGCGATCTTGCTGGCCAGTGCAAATCGCCAAAACGGGAGATTAGGCGCCCGGGAAATGTATCCTTCAGCATATCGGTTGTGGCACGTGCAGTGTGTGGCGTTGCACCGTCCTGTTGGAACCACATGTTTTCCAATCCCAATTCATCAAGTTGCGTTAAAAAGAACTCGTTGATCATTGCTCTGTAGCGCTCACCATTCACAGTAACCGTTTGGCCCGCGACGTCTTCGAAGAAAAAAGGTCCGATGACTCCTCCAGCGAAAACAGCACACCATACAGTGACTTTGAGCGGGTATAATGGCTCTTCGTGGGTTACACGCGGATTTTCAGTGCCCCAGAAGCATAAATTTTGCTTATTTACGTACCCGCTGAGATGGAAATGGGCCTCATCACTCATGATTATTTTTGATGAAAAATCATCTTCATTATTGCTCAAATAAATAGTCACCAATATTCCGCGTTCTGGAGCAGTGTAGCGTAACATTGTTTATTAACGTGTATTTCGCATGTGTTTACTACACAAATGTCAAAACAGAACTGACATTAGGGGCCAATCGCAAAATTTATAGCATTTTCTGATAGGAGGATTACTTTTGCGCCACCTTGTATTTCAATAAACAAAATAAATGAAAAGTTGTTTATTTTTATAGACTTTGAAGTTAAAAAAAAACGTAATAACATTTTTTTTACAGATTTTGTAGTTAATTTGTTGACAGTAAAAAAAACGAAATAAAGGAAAAATTTTTACTATTTGTTTGTTAATACAAACATTTTTTTCAGTGTAAACTCAAAACTCGGTATAACGAAAACGCGATATAACGAACCACCTAACGAATATTTCTGAAAACTAATACTCGATATAACTAATTATTGGTAAAAAATTTAGAAAAAAGTAAAAAAAAATTAAAAAATATAAATTAGAAAAAATTTTAAAATTTTTGCTTTTTGAGCCTACTAGTGAAAGCGTGAACCATTATTGCAGTCTTTTTTTAAATTCTAGTAAACTCAAAAATTTTAAAAATGCTAAGAATAAATTAAAATTCATACAAAAATGTGTTGCAATATAACGAATATTACGGTATAACGCATGGGCCTGACATTCCTTGTACGGGGCTTTGACTGAAAGTTCCGCAGCGTGTCCTTGCTTCAACAAGTGCTGAACGATAACTGATTTGAAATGACTACAACGCATCGTCAGCCACACGAAGTATCTTATAATCTACGTGTGCCAACGTCGCACAAGCAGCATTTTGTAGCATATATACGCATGTTTAGGAATTGGCCCTTCATTCCTCTAAATTCGGAATTTTGAAACAAAACACAAAAATTTTTAACTTAAGTGCTTTAATTTTAAGATCTTGTTTTTTTTTTAATTTTGCTGAATTTAGATCTCGATCTAAACTGTTTGAGCGATATGTCGCAAGAAATAATAAATCTTTTTTATTTGTTCCAAAAATCCGATACTTTATCCATAATGTGCACGGTTAAGAATAATTTGATTTCCACTAAATTGGCACCCGTTCAAATGTGTTCTCTAAGAACTTAGTGAATACAAGGTGGCGCAAAAGTAATCCTCCTATCAGAAAATGCTATAAATTTTGCGATTGGCCCCTAATGTCAGTTCTGTTTTGACATTTGTGTAGTAAACACATGTGAAATTCACGTTAATAAACAATGTTACGCTACACTGCTCCAGAACGCGGAATATTGGTGACTATTTATTTGAGCAATAATGAAGATGATTTTTCATCAAAAATAATCATGATGAGGCCCATTTCCATCTTAGCGGGTACGTAAATTAGCAAAATTTACGCTTCTGGGGCACTGAAAATCCGCGTGTAACCCACGCAGATCCATTACACCCGCTCAAAGTCACTGTAATGTGCTGTTTTCGCTGGAGGAGTCATCGGACTTTTTTCTTCGAAGACGTCGCGGGCCAAATGGTTACTGTGAATGGTGAGCGCTACAGAGCAATGATCAACGAGTTCTTTTTGCCGCAACTTGATGAATTGGGATTGGAAAACATGTGGTTCCAACAGGACGGTGCAACGCACACACTGCACGTGCCACAACCGATATGCTGAAGGATGCATTTCCCGGGCGCCTAATCTCCCGTTTTGGCGATTTGCACTGGCCAGCAAGATCGCCTGATTTGACCGCTTCAGACTTCTTTTTGTGGGGCTTTTTGAAGTCGCGGGTTTATGTCAACAAGCCTCAGACTCTTGCAGCTCTTAAAGACAATATCCGTCAAGAATGTGAGGACCTATCGCCGGAAGTTTTGGCCAAAGTGATGGAAAATGCCATAAAAAGGGCTCAAATGACAATCAACTGTGGCGGCGGCCATTTACATGACATCATATTCTCGACTTGATGTAAAAAAAATTTAAAGACAAAATAAAAATAATCCACAAGAAGAATCAAAGTTTTTCATTTTTTTTTTATTTATTACAGCCAAAAAACATCGGAAGGTTATTTTTGCGCCACCCTGTATATGAAAATATGAGGCATGTATTGTGTCTGGGCTTTTTCGATATTCATAAAAGTTTGGCTTGTAGAAGACTTTTCCCAAAGAGATTTTTTCACTCATATTACAAAAAAAAATTAAACATGAGGCAACCCTGAAGCAAAAACCTAGGCCAAAATTTTTCTTTCCTCGAATACTACAATATTAGGATGTCCACAAAAATATCCAAACTTCCAAAATTTTAGACGCATTTCCATACAAAAATCGAGTAATTTTTTACCTCAAAAAGAGATTATGCCGCCAAAATAAAACGTGTCTCTTATTTTTCTCTGGTCTTTCACATATTGAATTACCTTCGGTTACGATGAAATTCAGACAAAAAATACCTCACCAAATACTTCATAAAATGTATAAGGTTGCCTCATTTTGCCACGTTTTTTTTTAGAACGAGATATAATAGCGGCCAAAAGTTGTGAACACCTTTAAAAAGATATAGATATTATTTTTTTTAATTAGGTGAAAATCTTATGTTAGAATTTTTGCCAAAAAAATTAAAAAAAAATTCTTATGAAATTAATTATTGATGAAAATTTTGTGTACAGTGTTCACTTATAATTGCACCCAGATAAAAACTAGTGACTTGCCGCAAAATTTTGGTAAAGGGTATTCTTTGTTAGATCGACTAATTTTGTCACATCCCTCGTACCATAAACTTTGGACAACGCTGCTTTTGTGAATTTATTTCATTTTTTTTTTTTTTTGGAGTGGGGCTTTATAAATATCTACTACATAAAGAACTTTATATCGATAACAAAATTCTTACTATTTGCTTCCTTTTTATCCTTTTCTCCCCCGTGCACTGGTTTTGTATAACTTAATCGTTATACCAAATAAAAAATAAAGTAATAAATAAATTCTTCCAAATATTATCTTTGATTTATACTATTTTTATCTTTTGCCACTACCAAGAATCAAAATGAAGTTAGTAAACATTTCATTGTAAAGTGCTTGTTGTTGTTATACATGTTAGTAAATTAGACAGGTTGTTATTATTCCTAGGGACACACAAAATTCTAAGGATTATTATCATAGATATATTTTTAGACTTGTTGCCCAGCAAAAATAAGTGGTTCTGTGGTTCTTGCAAAAATGTAATTGTCGAATAAAAACAATAAATTTTGACACTGTACTCGTATTATATGCAGGTGATTCCTAATTCTACTAACTATTATTTAGATTTTAGAAATGAGTTTACACTACTTAAATTTTGCTGGGTGTTTTATCGCTTCGTTTACTTTTTATTAGATATTTCTTATTTTTCTAATCATATAAAAATAGAAGTAAATTTAACTTTTTGTTTTGGGGGAATAAATTACCAAATTGATTGGTTTTTGGTTAGTAAATTATATAAAATTAGCGATGTTATTAGGGTAGAAGATTCTTTTTAATAAAACTTTAGTTGTTAGTAGTATTTTTTGTTAATATTTATTTAACTAATATTTATTTTTAACCCCCCTCCCCCTCTTATATTTCCATTAATCCTTGTAATATTATTATATATTTTTTTTTCATATAATCTCATTTGTATGAAGTGCTTAATGATGTAAACTAACATAATTAACCTCTTATGAATTTTTTAATTCTCAAATGATTTTTTACAAATAATTCTTTATTCACTTTATGATTTATTTATTTATATTTATTTTCGTCCTTTTCTTCTTTTTTTTTCTTTTAGGTTCTGAACCTGCAAAAAATGAAAAATCAAAAGGTATTTTTCACGACTAATTCGTATTTAATGTATTTTCTAATTAGCGTTTTTTTTAAGAGAAAAGGAAACAGTTGTAGTTAATTTATTTTTTTTTTTATAAATTTACTTAGGTTACACAATTTAACAATTAATGGATTTTATTCCAGTGGGAAAAGAAATTGTAAGATTTTATTTTTATTTACGCAATTTTATGAGTTCAGGGACTTTTTAAATTCATGATTTTATTCATATTAAATTTTTGTTTATTTGAATTTTCTAAAAGAAAAACCTGCAGATTTTACGGGCATATTTTCTAAAGAAAATCTCTAGGTTCTGAGTATATTTTTCTCTATAAAATCTTCAGATTGTAATGACTTTTTCCACATTATGAAATCTACAAAAAAAAAATCATTAATTTCTAAGGCCAAATTTTTTGTACTTAGAGGACTTTTTCCTATAGAAAAATTCTAAGATTCTTAGAATTTTTTACCCAGAAAATTCCTCACATTCTGAAAAATGTTTTCTATAAAAAATCTGAATATTCCTAGATTTTTTTCATATAGAAAATTCTCAGGTTCTGACTATAGAAAATATCCTTACTCTTAAATCTTTTCTATAGAAAAATCTTCAAATTCAGGTGATACTTTGTTACAGAAAAATTCTTTTACTCTGTAGCCACTTATCTATTGAAAATTTTAGTTACTTGAAACTTGTTCTTTTACAAAATTACCAGGAGCCAAGAACTTTTCCCTAAGAAAACCCTATGGGCTCTAAATACTTTCTGCTACAGAAAAATGTTCAGGTTCTGTTGATTTTTTTTATTAAAAAAGCCTTAGATTGTAAGGTCTATTTCCTAAAGAAAAATCCTCAGATTGTGAGAACTTTTTGCAATTGAAAAGTCCTAAGATTCAGACTTTTTTTTATAGAAAAATCCTAAAATTCAGTTATAGATTTCTTTCTAGCACTAACTCTTCAGTTTGTGAGGACTTTTTTCCTATGCAAAAGTTCTTATTTTCTAAAAATTTTTTTCTATAGAAAAATCTTCATATCCTGTGGATTTTTATCTATGGAAAAATCTTCAGAATCTTCCTACAATATTAAAACTGTATGAAGTTTTTACACGCAGAGAAAAAACATAGTTGCAACATGATCACTTCTACTATATTGTGCTTGCTGCAATCGGGTATGGTTGCCACAACCATATTATTGGTTGTCTAACCATCAACGTGGTTGCTATCGTCATTATTATAATAAATATTTCACTATTTTGTGATTGTCACCTTCTACTTCATAACATGATTGGCTGTAACCATACTGTGGTAACAAAAATTCTGGCTATGAAAAAAATATGATAATTATGCATCCATAAAATGCTGGCAACAATCAATGAATAATTATTCATCAAATAATACATGACTTTGACATTTACAGTCCGTATATTATCTTGTTTTCATAAAAACCAAAATGTATTAAAAAAACAAACATATATTGTGTACTAAAATACCTTTCATGTGGCATCAAAACATTTCATCAATGGACCTATTAAGATTTTTTTTTGAGGTTTTTTTTCGAAAATTCCTTATACATGTAATATTATTTACAATAACCAATTCATTATCAAACAAATTCTATATAAAGATTTTATATGGATCATATTATGATAATCCAGAAATCATAATATAATTATGGGGACCATAATGTAATAACATTTTAAGCATACTATGATATATCATATTATGATAAATTCAACATCATAATATGTTAATTTAGAATCATAATATGGTAATTTTTGGATCATAATATAACTTTATCAATATTACGGTAAAATTTTGGATATTTTTTTATCATAATATGATAACCATAATATAGTACGACTATGGTTGGCACAACCATAAACCCAAAAATATATGATGCTCTTCGAATATGATTCTCCCAACCATGTTTTTTCTTTGCGTGTACTTTTAATTAAATTTCTGGATTCTAAAGCCTTTTTCCCGTAAGAAGATTTTTGAATTATATGGACTTTTTCCTATAGAAAAATTCTCTGGTTTTGAGGAATTTGTTATATTGACAAACTCTTAGATTCTAAGTACTTTTGCTCTAGAGAAAAATCATCATATTATAAAGTCTTCTTTTTGCAGAATAATCTTTGGATTATGCACACTATTTTTTATACAAAAAAAAAATTGCATTATGAGTTTTCCCTATGGAAGAATGCTTAGATTTTGAGGACTTTTTCTAAAAAGAAAAAATATTGAGATTCCTATAGATAACTTTTTATTATAAAAAAAAAATTGTCATAATCTGGCAACTTTTTTCTTTCAAAAATCCTCAAATTCTTACAAAAATTCTCAGATTTTCCAGCCTTTTTCCAAAGAAAAAATTTAAAAATTTTGTGGACTTTTGTCCGTTAAAAAATCATCTGATTTTTCCAATAGAAAAAATCATCAGATCTTAAGGCCTTTTTTGTAGAATTCAAATTCTAAAAACTATTTTGTACAGAAAATCTTTAAATTCTGAGAAGTTTTCCCTACAAAAAAGTCCTCTGATTCGGAGCACTTTTTCCTATAGAAAAATCCTGGAATTCTGTGGACTTTTTTTTACATATTTTAAGGACTTACTCTTATAGGTTCCTAGGTATTTTTCCAAAAGATTCTACGGCTTTTGCGTTTTTAAAAATCCTCAAATTCTAAAAACTTTCTTCTATAGAAAAATCCTAAGATTATAAGTACTTTGTCGAAAAGCAAAATTCTTGGATTCTTGAAATTTTTTTAAAGAAAAATCCCCAAAGTCTTAAGCCTTTTTTTATATAAAAATCTTTGGATTGTGAGGAGTTTTCCGTACTCAGAGTTTAGAAACTTTTCCAGATTCTCAGAAGAAAAACTCACAGATTCTGAGGACTGTTCCCTACAGAAAAATCCTCAGGTTCTGTTAATTTTTATCTACAGAAAACTTATTTTTTTAGAAAAATTTTTAGAATATGAGGACTTTTTCTATAGATATATTCTCAGTTTCCAAGGACTTTTCCTGAAGTAAAATCCACAGAATTTTGGGAGTATTTTCTATAGAAAAATCCTCAGATTCTGAGCACTATTTTCTATAAATTAATCCTTAAATTCTGAGAACTTTTTTCTATAGAAAAGTCATGCGATTTGAAGGACTTTGTCATTTTGAAATATTCTTAGATTCTAAGGCAGGGGTGCCCAAAAGTTCCTTATGGAAGAGCAAACACCAATACATTTAAAGAATAACTAATTTTTATTCAATATTTTTTATTGTAAAAACCAATGCATACAAAGAAAAAAAAATAATTCATATCATACGTTAAACAAAAACATTGATGATTGCTGTCTTCAGTGTTTACCAGAAAAGCATACGAAAGTGTTGTTGCTTTGCATTTGCTTGTATACAGTGAAGAACGATACAAAAAATTAATAAGACAAAGTTGTTTGTGTATTTCGTATTGCTAGTGCTGTGTGCTCTGTGTGTATATTAAAACACACAGCCTATAGCGAAGTGCTTTTACAAAAACAAATGAGCACCAAGCGCATAGGGCTTGGGTACCCTTGTTCTAAGGTATATTTTTCTATATAAAAATCAAAAGATTCTGATAACATCTTTTTGTTCAAAAATCCTCAGACTCTGAAATGATTGGATTCTCAGGAGTTTTTCCTGCAGAACAATCCTCAGATTTTAAGGGCTTTCCCTTAAGAGTTTTCTCAGAAGAAAAATCTTCAGATTCGCAGGACTTGTTCTGTTCATAAGAAACCCCTCAGTCTTAGGACTATCTCTTATAAAATATCCTTGAACTTTGAGGAACATTTTCAATGCAAAAATTCTAAAATTTCGTGAAATTTTTCCTATTTCATTCTTAAATTTTGTATAAAGGATTTCTGAAAAATTTTAAAGGCTTTTACTTGAAAAATATTTTCTTTTTACATTTAATAGCTACACTAAAATAACAATATTAAAAATTTAACAAAAAAATTATATATGTATATTTCTATTGAATTTGTGTAAAGCCATCAGATTTTTAGTACTTATAAGATAAATCTTTTCAACAAAAAAGTTAATCCAATGCATACAAAAAATTCAATATACACAAACAATTGGAGGGCGTTGTTGGTTAAGCCCAGTCAAAAAATCAAGTTATTAAGATTGGATGCAGTTAAGTAAAGTGGTAAAATAATATGTTTAAACGTCAACGAAAAAACAACACATATTTTGATGTTACAACTTTACTTCCGTTGAGAAATGGTTTTTAAAACGCATTTTTTTATTTATTTTATTTTTTGAAGAATAACAAAAACTGAAAAACAGTAGACATTGGACACTGGAGTTGAATTTTTTGTCACAAAAATTCAAACACATTCAATATTTTTTCCAATACTTGGCTTCAATTCAAATTTGTTATATTTGTTAATGTACTTTGGAATATGTATGAAGTTTTATACATTTTTTGCTCCCAAATGATTGTTGGATAAATGATTGAATGAATGACTGAGTGAGTGAACAAAAGTCGAATGACTGACTGTCTGGTTATATGTAACTGTTAAAGTGCAGTTTGTTGTGATTTATTATTCGAAGTAAGAAATTAAATTAATTTTATTTCACAACTCCCCCTACTTTTCTATGCTCATTTTTTTTCTTTTTCATATTTTAACGGGAAAAAATAAATTTATAGAACGCTGTTGTTATATTCAATTGAAAAAAATTAAAATATTAAGGACATTCACAATCGTAATTTGCACATGATGCAAAAAAGCGCAGTCTATTACATCCATTTTCTCAGCTTTGAGTGGTAGTATTGACGACGAAATCTTTGCATTGTGTGTACAAAGCATCATCGAGAGTACTCTTATTGTATAGAGGTAGACAGACACACACAAATACACACACGCGGGATACGGATGTGATACCAAGAGGTTGTTAGACACAGACAAGATGATTGTAAAATATTAAAAATGTTTTAATATAAATGAAATTCCTAGAACAAAATAGCAATTTAACTTTGATTTTCATGAGATTTAAATGAAATTGCATATTTTCCCATGTCATAAACATTCAGAAATATTATAAATGATAATAGAAATTTTTAACAGGTGAAAATGTTTGTTTGGCTTTTGTGTATTTACATATTAAGTATTTTATTATAAGTTGTACTTGAAAGAAAAACATCAGATATTTTGTAAAGTTGAGCTAATAAGGTGTTTAGACAACAACTTAAATAAAGTATAAAGGCTAGAATTAAAGCTAATCTTAAAGAAGACTTAAAAAATCCTGCTATCCTATCAAAACAATGAAAGATTTATATTTAGTAACATCTAAACCCAAAAAAAAGTAAAGAATAACTTTTTACTACAATTTTAAATTTTCTTTAAATTTACAAAACAAATTTTACTTTAAAAATAACAAAAAAAAATCCAAATTCTAAAAAATGTGTACTACTCGTATTTAGGCCCTGTGTGAGGAAAAGTTGACAAAAGGGTTTAAAATTTCTTTGCAAAATACCAGGGACTGAAACCCTGAAAAATAGGTTCAGGTTCGGGTTAGGGTTAATCGAAATAAAAAGTTCATGTTCGTGTTCGGTTCAGGGTTCGGTTTCAAAATTTAAAAAAATGTTTTATTAATAGGAAATTTATTTATTTTTTAAAGAAATTTTCGTTTAATTTTATAATAAATATATTTTTTAAGTTTTCTGTTATTAAATTTGTTCTTTGTGGCGACAAAATGAATTTCAAGACCGAAAAGATCCTCTTATTTGAAAATCGTTCTTTCTTTTTTAAAACTTGTTCGAGAATATTTTCATAATCTTCTGAAGAACAAGATATTGATTCTCTCATAAAATTCTCTTCTTCTCTTTCCATTTGCAAATTTTTAAAAAATTTTAATTGTTTTTAAAATATGTTTTTTAGCATTTTCAACATCTTCGGGCCTTAGTATTAACTTAAATCTGCTATCAAAAGTGGATTATTAATAAAGTGGTTTTCTTTGTTAATAATATTAAAATATAATTCTTGTGAAAATGTTTTTGGTTTTGTCATTTTTTTTGTTAGCTCTAATTTAAAACTAAGCCAGATTCTATAAAAATCGCTTAAAGTCATCTGTTCTTCTTGTAGTTTCAGCATTAATTTTTTAACAGGTGCAAAATCTTCTACGAATTCTTCACAAATATTCTAAATATTATCATTCATAGTTAATGCAGTATCCAGAAATTCGAACGAAAACTTCTGTATTCCAATAAGGCTTGAACCATGTCATAACAGGAATTCCATCTAGTTTGACAGTCTAGTACGGCTTTTTTCAATTTTAGCCTTTTAGGTAAAAAAGAAATTTTTGGTGTTTGCAATTTTTTGCAAATAGCTCTGTATTGATCAAGTATTTCATTAAAAGAAGTACTAGATATAGTGTCAAGCACGGCAAACTGGAATGCAAGAAATGTAATGTTTTTTATGATTTTTCTATCAAACATTTCTCACGCCATGAACAGCAAGAATATTTTTTAAATTTTTGGGTTCAGCGGGTTTGGGTTCAAAGTTTTTATAACAGCAAACCTGAACCCGTTTGGGTTCGGTTCCCTGCAAAATACTATTTGTAAAAATTTTAAAATTTCATAGAAATTTTTAAACCTGAATTTAATTTAGATTTTAATTATCTAATTCATATCCACTCTTAAAGGTCAATTTGTATTAGGAAACATGGCTCACTTTTCTCTCACTTAGTTCATATATTACCTTAATTTTTTTTTAATTTAGTCTTATAACTAAGAACAAATGAACTAAACTTTAGTATTTTTCTACTTCTATTTTTCAGAAAAAAGTCTTTAAGTAAATTTTCTTAAAATTAGTAAATTTTTACTTATTTTAGGTGAAAACTTTTCAAATGTTTGTAAGTTTTTTTTAATACGAGGGCGGATCAATAAGTCCGTGAGTTTTCGAACTTCCCTCGTAGTTATATGAAATGCAACACTGCTCCCATCAAGTATCACCTGTTAATAGACTATTGTCAAATTTTGAGCAAGTTCCGTCATTTACTTTGCGTTTAACCGCTGTTGAAAACATACAACCTCGTGGATTTTTTTTTAATGGAAAAAAGTGAATTTCGAGTGTTCATTAAACTTAATTTTTTGCGGAAAAAAATCGTCAATCAAACCAAGAAAAAGCACTACCGATTTCAATGGTAAAAAAGTGGTTTACTGACTTTCGTTATGGCCGCACAAGTACAAATGACGCTGAACATTCTGGACGACCAATTGAGGTCAATACACCCGAAAATGTCGAAAAAATCTACGATATAATTCAATTTAGATACTATTTGTTAATTTATATTTGATTTTTTGAACTAATTTTGAGTACATTTTTTATCCGAATGTTTTTTTCTAATAAGTTTGTTGTGAAAATTATGAGCAAATTTCAGCAAACCGGATCTGTAGAAAATGTGAAAACACCTGTGCATACTCGCCGAGTTCGTTCAGCGGAAAAAATTGCTGTTGTTCGCGATCTTCGCTATCGCGAGATAATGACGAACTTTTTGTCGCCACAAATTGAGGATATGGACCTAGACGATATGTGGTTCCACCAGGATGGTGCCATTTGCCACACAGCCAACGAAATAATGGCTCTTTTGCGCGAGAAATTCAATGGGATTTTAATTGGCCGCCACCATCATGTAATTTGACACCATTGGTCTTCTTTTTTGGGGATATATAAAAGAAAAAGTGTACGTCAATAAGCCAAGAACAATTCAAGAGCTAAAGGATGAGATAATTCGGCACATTAACGGCATAGAACCTCAATTATGTCTCAGAGTCATTGAAAATATGGACCATCGAATAGGGGTATGCCACCGATTGATATTTTGTTTCACACATAATAGTCATAGATCCTTCTATTACAATAAAAATATTAATATAATTTTCTAAAAACTTTTTGTTTTATTTACAATTAACATCGTGCATTATGGTTGGACCACCCTTTATATACATTTTTATTTGTTTTGCCAAATTTTTTTTCAATATTAGTTAAAATTTACTTAAATGAAGGAATATTTTTCAATCAAGTTTTTTAGTTCAAATCGGTTTTATTAGGAGAATTTGGAAACACTGAGCCAATTTTACTTTTTTTTAATGAGTTAATCAGTGTTCATCCTTGAGCTATATATAAGTCAGTGAACCAAATTTAATAAAATTATCTTTGTACTTGTGACCTGTTAAATGCGTTCCAGCATACATAAACAGACATACATCGTACGTCCAATTTCCATGAGGGTGTTATGTTCGAATTATTTTCGGTTATACGTACATATGTAATTTCAAAACTAGATATAATGATTTAGTCCATTGGCGTTATATCATATCAACAGTTTTTATTATATTGAATACTTCTCTTCTATCAATATGGAATATCTAAAAAATGATTAAAGTGTAAACCTGGTTTGCAAAATTAACTAACATCTACAATTTGTAATAACAAAAAGTTTAATAAAATTGTTGACAATGTTTTCATAGTTGTCCTGATTTGGTTTTCATATACATATTAAACCAAAAAAAAAAAAAAAATGCAAACTCATGTAGCCAACACACCACTTTATGCAATATATACTATGACCAATAGGGTGGATCGATTGCATGTTTTTATAAATTTAAGAAACTGTGGAATATTGTAAGCAGATACAGATAAACAATTTTAAATAATTTAAAATAAATAACGCCAGTCTACAAGGATTTTGAAAAGACTTTTACTAAAAGTTAAAAAAAAACCGACATGTCAAATTGTGAACCCTTCATTTTTAACCCCTTGAAAAAATATTTAATGGCTTTAAATTGCACAAAAGAAATTCTAAATCCTTAATTATAAATGAATTTTACTGCTAAGTAAAACAAATCTTCATGGCCCCAAAATACTGATCTGAAGTCCTAAAAACTCGTTCATATCATCCATCCGAAATAAAAGTCTTAATTTACTAAAATTAAAAATATTATTTTAGCATCTATTTAATGAATGGAAGTGTCTTATATGAATAGAGCTTTTATATGTTTTTTTTTATTAAATCTGAATGGAATAAATAAATTCCAATAAGAGACTATTTTTAAAATCTCTGCGGATTGAATTTACCAACATAATTACACTCAAATAAAAAAAAAATTATGCATAATTCAAATCCATAAATTAATTGAAATTATTATTGTCTCCGTAATGTTGAGTTATACAAAATTTGTCCCTAAGTCTTTAAATTACCCTTGAAAATTTCCCGATATGAAAGATAATTTCATAAAAAATTATAAACTACTTCTCCGTAATGCTGAGCCATAAAATATATTTCCCTGGCTGGGAAAGTCGATTTATAGAACTTGTTTTTAATTTGAAATACGTGTTTAGAAGATTTAGTAAAAGTCCGTTTAAAAATTTCGTTTTTTATAGAGTAGTTTAGGTAGAGTATTAAAAACTTTGGCCCGTAATCATAGTCCCGCACTAAAGTCGACTTTTTTTAAAAACAACTTTAAATTAAAAACTTGTTATTATCTATTAGTCAGATTAAAGCCAGCTTTAAGTTGAACCAGCTTTAAATGAGTATCACATCAAATGTACCAAATACCCGCATACATTTTGTACTAAAAAAGAAGCAGGTGGCAACATTGATCAGCTGATGTTATATTTGCCGAAAAAAATGAAAAGTGTGTAAATAAAAGATTTGCAATTGCAAAATGTAAAAAGGAAAAAACTTTATAGAAAAAGGATTGAAAAGTGTATTTGTATTAATAAAAATTAATTAACTAAATAAATATTATGCAAAATATCTTATTTATTGATATAATTTTCTTTTTTATAATTTGCAATTCAAACATTTTTTTTTTACAAAAATTTTCTTGGCGGAAAACAGCTGTTGTGTGTTGTTAAATTGGATAGAGTCAATTTCAGCTAGTTTTAATTTTTTATGCCTAAGTATACTTTTAAGAAAAGTCGACTTTAGAACTCTTAAAATATACTTTATTTTAACTATAATTATGCGCCTTTATCTTTATCTTACATTAGTAATGATCCACCGTAATGTGCACGTTGCTTTTTCCATTCGTTATTTGTTTTATTATTGTGGCATCCATATAAATGGGTAAACATTGTTGTTATACATAGATTTTATCCATAAAACAAATATGTAAATGTATTATTGTCATATACATATTACATACAAACATGTGTACAAAATGCAAAATGTATCTTTTACATATAATTCATTGTATACATAACAATTGAAACAAAATGAAAAAAATACAATAATAAATGCAAACAAAAATGCCAGGAAAAGCTCATAAAACAAATCCAAATACAAGGATTTTGTTTAACCACATAAATAGTTCGAATTGAAACTGAATAAATTGTAGAATTTAAGGATAATATGAAGAAGCAAGACGATAGATTTATACTGCATACATTACAATTATAAGATATCTATGACACAAATTAGACACTAATTGTATCAGAGTCATCAGAGCCCATTGTGCCACAATATGACTATTCATATAGGTTGGTTGAAAAGTTCCTGCGCTCACCAAGAGATGGCACCGCTACCTCCAAACTTTTTTTTCTTCTCAAGTTGGTATAATTGTCCTGAGAACACATGCAAAGTTGCAAGTCATTCTGTCAATTCTTTCTTTGTTTAATATGGCAAAAATTGAATATCGTGCAGTCATTAGATTCTTTGTTTTGAAGGGTTCAAAAGCAAAGTAAATTTATGAACAATTGTTAGAAGTGTATAAGGAGTCCTCACCTTCAAAACGCACCGTTGAATTTTGGGCTGGTGTATTTAAACGTAGTCGTACCAGCCTTAAAGACGATCCACGCGAAGGACGACCAAAAACTGCAACCACAGCAGAAATCATTGAGCAGGTACATAATATGGTTAGTGAAGATCCAAGTTTGACTAAGCGTGAAATTGCTAATGCCATAGGCATCTCAGACGAACAAGTACTCCATATTTTAAATGAAAAATTACGTATGAAAAAACTGTTTGGAAAGTTAGTGCCGCACACATTAACAATTCAACAAAAACTGGATCGAAAACAAATTTCTCAGCGTAATTTGGAGCGTTTTTTAGCCGAATAAAACCGACTTCTTGCGTTGTTTTATAACTATGGATAAGATTTGGATCTACCACCATGATCCTAAATGGAAACAAGAACTTTTACAGTGGACTGAAGCTGGTTGTTCAGCTCCAAAGCAGGTGAAGTCATAACGATCAGCAAAGAAGGTTATGGCATCATTTTTTTGGGATGCAAAAGGAATTTTGTTGATTGATTATCTTCAGAAAGGTAAAACAATCAACTCTGAATATTATTGCAGCCTTTTGGATCAGAATTAAAGTTTTAAAGAATTGCTTGAACATCCAACGTATTCACCAGATTTGGCTCCCAGTGACTACTATCTCTTCAGAAATCTCAAACAATTCCTTCGTGGAAAGCATTTTTCGTCGAATGAAGAGGCCATAGCAGCCGTAGACGGTTATTTTGCAGAGCTTCCGGAAAACCATTATAAGGATGGGATAAAATTATTGGAAGATCATTGGAACAAGAAAAAAATATATTTTGTAACAAAAACAGTATTCTTTCAGAATACTAAAACTTTTCAACCAACCTGTAGCATTAATTACTGTTTGTTTATCAATTGTTATTAATTTTTATGACATAAAACTAATATATTTATATATTAATTATACTATTTTTAACTATAAAACTATTAAAAATTCGTGTAGTGAATAAATTAGCAAACCAAAATTAGTTTGCTTGTTTACATATTTTGACAGTTGTCCCTTTCGCATTGAAATACCAAAATACTTTTTGTAACAAATCGATTAATAATGGAATTTTTTGTTTCATACCTTTTGATACGAAAACTTATCGCAAGCAAAAAATACAAAAATTACCTAATCGACGTCGTTTAGATTTTGCAAATTCCGTTGTTATCCTGCCTTAAGTACTTTTCGTTCAGTCTGCGATTTTCGAGCAGGAATAACATACAACACATGACTTTAAATCTGATAAAGAAATTAAAAATTTTGTATTCCTAAGTTTCCAACGTTTTTTTAATTCTGAAATTTTTTCACTGAAATTACCCATCATGTGTTACCTTGTAATGATAGCTCGTTACCTTTTTGATTATTTGCAAGCATAAAGTAATAAGTTACTCATTATTGATTACGTAATATATGATTTATAAATGTAAAGTTATATTTGAAATATTTTTGAAAATCTATTTTTAGATACATTACTTTGTGTTTTTTAGTAAGCAAAAGGGTGATGTATGTTTGTTTTGATAAAACCAGCGAAAAAACGAACTCGCAACAATTCATTTAAGTTTAAAGCTATCAAATACTATATGCGTCGATAGCTCAGTGGGTAGAGTTCTTGGCTGGCAACCAGAGTTCCCTGGTTCGATTCCCATCTTGACCACATTATTTTTAATTACAAATATTTTAAATAAAATATTTGTAATATTTTTTTTTAATAAAAATTCCTCTTTTTTAAAAATCTATTTTTAGACACATTACTTTTTCCATTCTCTTAACCATATAAGTAACCTTAACCATATAAGTAATGTGTGGTTTTGCTGGGTATTTTAAAGTATAATAAGAACCTAGATGTAAAGTTTTTAATGAAAAATATTTCATATGCAAGGTGGGGCAAAGATCATCATCTGATTTTGTTTTGCTATAACTTTTGTTTAAAGTAAAAACTCATTTCATTTTTCACTGATTATGTTTATTTGCACTTATAAGTTTGAATTCAATTAATTTTTAAAAATTTTGTCTAATAAATATTCACCCAAATATCCAATGATCCAAATTTGGACTCTTTTGATTACATCTTACATAACTGTGCGTAGCATTTGTTGTGTCAAAATTATAAATTTCGGCTCGAGTGTTGTTCTTTAACTCCTAAAAGGTGCAGGTCCTGTTCGCGTTCAACCGAACAGTGAATTTGGGAGATCTGGATGGCCAAGCTAAATCACCGAAACGCGACAATAAACGAGCTGGCATCCTTCAAATATAAAAAGAAGCCCGTGCTGTTGGAACATCCAAATCCAGATCGAAAACTTCCGGTAGGAAAAATTTAATAAGCATGGTTCAACAGCGGTTACTGTTCACCGTAATTATGTGTGACCTTGAGAGGGTATAATGGTGATTTATAAATTATATGTGGATTTTCCGTGTTCCAGAACCGAAAATTTTGCTTATGGACGTGGCCGCTGAGATAAAAATTAGCCTCGTCGCTCATAATCAATTTTGATGGAAATTCATCTGCTTGTACTAAAATTTTCAATTAATTGATATGATTTTTAATTGGATTTTATTTCAATTAATCGTAAACAATTTTTAGTAATTAATAATATCATTTACGTGATAATTGAATTCCTTTTTTATTGTTTCTGTGCACAAGGGAACCGGTTTCGAGGTAGTTTTTATGACAAAATATCCCTGTATGATAACATATTAAAAATAAAGTCAGTTTAAACTGGCAGTTATAAAAAAATTTGAGGAACACTAGTTTTTTAAAGGGGAACTTGGGGAAATGTGGGAATAGTTTTTATCAATAAGTATCCACGAGTATTTTTTTTTTAATTTTTTTACAGAATATACCTCATTTGGCGATTTGTGGTCTACTTAGCATAAAATTCGTTTCTCTTTTGTTGAACATTTTGGTCGCTCTTTTCGCAACATGGGATAAGTGCTCAAAATTTTTCCCAAAATCATATTTATACCAGTGCATTGAATTGATAATGTTAATGAAAATTTACATTAGCAATTCAAAATAAGCAACAGCGGGGTAAACAGCATTCGATTTCCTACACTATACCACTTTTTAGAATGGAGCATATTCACCTAATCTTTGTTTAAAACTAAAAATAAAAAGAGTTTATAATTTTGTGTATAATTTTCACTTTCGCTATGAATTCCAATGAAAATAAAATTTGATACTTTTTAAAAGTAGGCAAAAAAAATGTATTTCTATTGTTTTGCAGAAATAGAAAAAAACAAAAAGTTCTAAATTAAAATAAAGTAATTAAAAGTTGCAAAAAATCTTGTTACCACATTTTTATTTTGGTACTGACATAGTTATGTTAGTACAACCACAATTCATTAGAGAAACAAGGACATTTTTTTTTTGTTATCAAAACAAATGACACATAGCACCTGATGGTCTAAAAGGAACATCGTTCGGTTACACTCAAACTAATGTGTCTGCTATTTATAAGAAATACTTTTAATTCAAATTATCAAATTTTAAGTTAAAAATTAGAAAATCTCTAAAAAATTCTGTTGTGATAATAAATAAAATTGTGTTAAGTTTTTTATTGATTTACTAATTTTTAACTAAAAAGTTAATAATTTGAAGTATATTATCTGTTAAATAATGAATAACTGAAAATTATTTGAGTGTAGTAAATTTGATATACAGAGGAGATTATATATAATGAACAGGGATTATAAAACTAACTCAATAGAGGTTTTTTGTATACAAAGAGAAGCAACACTCAGGAAATTCTTACTATTACCTATTGTGTTGCTTTCATTGGAAAATAATAGAGAAGAGTTGAATGATAAAGGGCTTAAAAATATGGCAACACTCTAATTTTTAGTTCATAGCCCTGTTTTTTACTGCGGTGGGGTTAAGTGCTATGGGAACAGCGAATGTAGACGCTGTGATGTGTATGAGCGATATAAAAATCACACATATTCGGCCTGATTACGGTTGTCGTAGTCGAGTTCGACAGTAAATGGAATTTGTTGAAAAGTTGTAAAAAAACACAACTTTTAAAAAATTTTACCACTTAATTTATCATAAATAACAATCGAATTTTAAAAAATTTAATTTCATTATAACTTTCAATTTACGCAAAACCATTTTGTATGGAGTCGAAAATTTCGACTACAAATTCAACAACCATAAACAGGCCGATTATATTTCTAAATTGTTGTTGGCGTCGCTGGGGATCGAATTCGCAACCTTCTATGTAAGAGCCCAGCCCTTTTAACATTACACCAGAATTCCCAACTAAAATAACTAAATAATGTAGTTTGGCAAAAATGGATTAAGTTCGTTTTAACTGAAATTCACTGTTTTCCTTTTTTGTCCCAATTTTTTTTAGAAACATTATTAAATTACAAATTGTATACACATTTAATACCCTGTATTTTAGAATTTTGGCATATAAAGTTTGTTATATCGATAAAGTAAATGTACATAATGTACATAAAATGTCTGAAATGAAACCAAGTACTTCTGTAACAAAATGCAAAATCAAAAGCCCAACATAAGGCCAAATTTCAGATGCTACAATTTCAGCATTTTGGTCTGAAATGAAACCAAATACTTCTGTAACAAAATGCAAAATCAAAAGCCCAACATAAGGCCAAATTTCAGATGCTACAATTTCAGCATTTGGGCTTAAATTTCGCAACTTCTAACAAGGACTGCATTAAACTATTATTATTAAAAGCGTCGAGCTAATCATAAGCCAAGGACCTTTGATAACTCTCAACGTGTTAAAAATTGCAAAACTTGAGCCTCAAATGCTGAAACTGGAGCTTCTGAAATTTGGCTTTCTGTAAGGGTTTTGATTTTGCATTTTTGTCCATCGTGTGGTTTAATAAAGTCCTTGGTAAAACAGTCAGAATTCAGGATAGCATCTTAATTTTGAAATAACTCAATAAAATTACAAAACCTGCCAAAAATTTAGTTACCAATTTTTTAAACATTGCCAAAAATTAGTAGAAAAACAAAAAATTTTACTGGTAGCAACACACAAAAAATATCCCTAAAATTTTTCCAATCAAACCTATTCAATTAATTCCGTAATTGAATCAATTAAAATTATAAATAGTGACTTTGACGTGTGAAGATACTGGTTATTTATCAATTGATCTGCTACAATTTTAATTAAGTATGGATTTTTTATTCAACAAAAATTATAATTGGAGATATGTCACACATTTTTTCTCTACGATATTTCCCAACACATCAAAAAAAAAATTATCTTAAATTCCTTCAATTAAAAATGTTATTGAGTAACAAAGCCAAAGCAAAAAAATAGTCAATTAAATTCATTGATTGAATTAAAAAATAATCAGTATTAATAACTGCACACGAAAAAAAACAATTTTATTAGTTTTTTAATTGAATCAATTACGGATTTAATTAAAATCTACCCTTAAAAATGATGACAATTACGGGAGAATGTTTTAATATTGCTGATATTTTAATTAAATCAATTACAGAATTAATTATATTAATTTGTTATTTAACAAAATTTTTAATTAAACGAATTTAGAAAATATTTTTTTTGCTTAAAAACAATTTAAAAACAATTTGCGAGTTAGTTTTGTTTTTTTTTTTTCTTCATATTTTAGAGGAAATAAAATTCGTTCAATTTTTCCTTCATTTTAGTATTCACAACACCTGCATTTTTTAATATGTATATGAAAACTCGAATGCAAAGGTAAATGTCTTCAGGTTACTAGGTGACCTACTACTAGTACACAGAACCAATGTGGGAGATGAACAAATTTAATGTAAAACTATTCATACCTCTGGGGAACATATTAATACAATATAAATACATAGTAGAGCAGTGTTAAATATGGACTCAGCTGTGTTGTATGAAAATAATGTGGGTTACGAGATGCTTGCAGCAACTGTATTATATTTATTTACAGGTCAATTTTTATATTTACTTTTTTATGTAGAAACCAAATTGTGGTTGGTACAAAAGTTAGTTTTATTTTTATTATTTGTTTACACATTTCTAGTTTATGTCCTAGACCAAGTTATTATTTGTTTTATTCATGAAATAAAAACATTTTAAGTTTACACTGGCAAAAAATTTTCAAATTATTACTAGCAAATGTACAAATGTTTTATTTTAGAAAAAAAAATATTATTGAAATTTTATAGATTACCTATAGAAAAATCGAAATCTATATGAAAATACATAATTATTTATAGGCTTATATAGGATCATACATCACCATATATTATTATATAAGGGATATGAATCGTTCATTATATGACCATACATAAACTCTTATATTTCCATATATCTTGTGTAATATAAGATCTTATATTAAATGTGTGTAAGAATATATGATCATATATAACCATATGCAGCCATGTACCCTCAAATTTCGGAACTGTGATATCATGTATAGGCATATTTTGAACTATGTATGAATGTATGTGATCATGAGTGCCCATGAGCGTTCATATACAAGCCCATGTATATTTCGATTTTAACATCGATAATTAGTTTTTAATAAGAGTTGGCAGGCAATACCTCTTAAATACCGTTATCGATTCAAAACCCTTTCATCTGACTACCTTTACTATTAAAATACCGATTTCGAAATAACCGAAACCTAAAATACCGTTACCGAAATAACTAAATTACCGTTATGCTTAAAAAACTGCTTCCGAAATATAATATATACTGAAACAAATTAAATATTGATACCGTTACCGATAACCTTAATATACATATCTTTACCGACATACCTTTATCCTTAAAATATTGTTAATTTTAAAGGATTTTATTTTATTCCAAAAATCCGAAGTAATTTTTTAAAATAATAAGTGTGCATAAATAGGTATAGAAAGCTTTTTTATTTTTCTTCTTATAAAATTTTTTCCATATTTATAAAAAGCTTCATCAATTTCTACCTTATGAAACGTTTATTGACTATGATTAAACTTTTAATTGTATACAAATTTAGGAAACTCTTCGTTAATATATTAAAGTATTTTTTTTTATCAGTGTAAGGATTCTTTTAAATTTATTTATTTATTTGTATGTTTGTATAAAATATATTATTTTTAACCTGTACTTAAGGTGGGTGTTCTATTTACACTTCTTTCTTTTGTATTTAAATAATTTTATAATCTCAAGGTTGATTCTTGTGCAAAATTTGTATTTAGCTTAGGGTGTCCCGGAAATTGGATTCCTTTTAATTTAATTTAAGTAATAGCACTCAAACGATACGTATTTTTGGAAGGGATTTTTAGTTCGCTTATTGCAATACCAATTGTTATAAGAAAGGTATATAAATACAAAATTTTAATGAAGTATCTTTAGCCCATGATTGCGTTTTAAAGAATCAAAATTTGGAACTTTTTGGAAAAAAATTTTGTATGCTCTACGGAATACTTCTAATGAACATTTGCATTTAAAAGAAACACTTTTTAAAAACATAATGTATTCCCTGCATGTTTTATTTATCAGAAAATAACCAGTGTACAATTGTAGAAAACGGCCAAAATTAATAAAAAAGATTATCAATTTTTTTGATAAATTTGGCTCCAAATGAGAGCTTATACTTCAAGTCATGGAAATACAAACTTTCATACCAATGAATTTGGTAGTTTGTCTTTTATAATGCATCACTTTATAATGCATCACGTTCTCCATACTTGGTTTCCAATAAATTGATTGTGACATTGGCTGTGTGGCTTGTGGCGCCGTCCTGTTGGAACCACATGTCCTCCAAGTCCATATCATCCAATTAGGGCCAAAAATATTCGGTTATCATTGAACGGTAGCGATTCCCATTCACAGTAACGTGCCGGTCTTGATCATCACGGAAGAGTACGGCCCAATGACGCCGCCGGCCCATAAACCGCACCAAACCGTAATTTTTTTGGGATGCAATGATGACTCATGAAGTACGTATGAATTGTTGTCTGACCAATAACGCATATTTTGTTTATTGACGAAGCCATTCAGCCAGAAATGAGCCTCATCGCTGAAGATGATTTTTAGATGAAAATCCGAATCATTTTCAAGTTGTTGCTCAGCCCAATTCACGGATTCGCCACAACGACGTCACAGAGATGCCCAACGCTTGAGAACGACGTGTGAGAGACACATTTGGGCTTTTTTCAACTGAAGCCTCAGCGGCAGCAATATTCTCGACACTACGGGCACTTCTTGGTCTCACTGGTACGGGAACATTTTGTACTGTGTCTGTGGATTCAAATTTGTCCACTAGACGCTTAATTGTTGTTCTGCTAGGACGATTATGACGACCATAAATTGGTCGTAGCGCTCTTAACGTTGAGGCCACTGACTCCGAATTTCGGTAATAAATTTTAATAAGTTCGACTCGTTGTTGGCTCGTATATCTTTCCATCATAAAATGGCAAACCTTACTTAAGAGAAAAGTCAAAAGAGCGGCAAGAAATATGGCGTCGTTTGCTGTCCCTGTCGCTCTATTTTTGTAGCGTCCCTGTTGAAAAACCCTGTAATAAGGACTTTTCCGTACGCAAGGAATCAGAATGGTTAAAAAAAAACATTTCAATACTTGAAGTATAAAAATTGCATAAGTTTACATTTTACAAATATATATCATTATTAATTATTTATAAAAAGGATGCTGAAGCGGGAGTATTTCCTGAGTGTAAGTGTTTCGTGAGCGTCTGCAAAAATTTAATTTACTCACGTGATCGAGCGTGAGTAGAAAAATATGTTTGTGTGTGATTGTAATTTGTGGTTTGTGATCGTGCATGAATCAAAAATCGCTCTAGTTGAGATATTACATTTTAAACCTACGCACCAAATTTACATAAAGAAATTTAGAAGTTATGGGGATTTGGCCGTCTTCTACAACTGTGTTGCAGTGGTGGAACTGAAATTATTAAGCAAAAATTTAAAACGCATTTTTTTTAACTGTTCCGGCATTACGCAGATATTGATACCAATTTGTGTAAAAATTCTAAACTTACTATTTTACCAATATACATCAACATCGCCCACTTTTTATCGCTGGCATAGAACTAAAGATCTCCAAAAAATGTTTCACATATTTTTTCTTATACACTTAAAATAATGTGTCTGTTAGCTCTACAACACAAATTTGTCAATTCCACAAAATTTCTTGCTTTTTTGGCTTAGAATTAGTTTTTTTTTATTTTAACGCAAAATTGCAAAAGTATAAAATTGTAGTTTTATAATAATAAGTAATTTAACAGAGGGTATTTTTTTTTTCAAATTTATGGAGCCCTCACCGGAACTGGTCCATATCCACTATAGGAACAAATTTTTTTGTTCGTTTTACTCTTTCTCGCTTACTTTTCAAAATATGAACCATTATAAAATTAAACTTTTCTTAAAAAGACTTTACTCACAATATATTTTCCATTACCGAATGTAGTTTATTCAAAAAGAAATACGAAGAGTTTGTTTTTAAATGAAGAATCAATTCAAATTTATAGAAAAATATATTTTTAAATCAGTCATTCAAAAAAAACAAAATATAAAAAAATACAGATATTTTCTGTTAAATGTAAAATTTTATGTTTTCTGTTTTTTTCGCTAAAATAGTTTGTTTATATATAAAATTATTTCAATAAAAATTACAAGAAATTATTCAAATATAGATACACACATTGAAAATAAAAATATATACATACATATGTGTGTGTAATGTTTTGTAAAATTACATACAAATAAAAAATTTTCAATTTAAAAAACAAACCACAATAATAATTTTTTGCTACGTTTTGTCAGTTAAAAATGTATGGTTATTTTAAACGACTTTCGATTGCTTTTATTACTTTTGTCGATTATGAAACAGTGATTGAGTGAGTGTTTGACTTTATTTTCGAGTAATTTAATATGTAAAATAATATTGTGAGTGTTCCGATGGTCCAAGGAAAGTGTAAATTTCGAAATTTTTGTTAAATTTCACAATTCCAAATTAAAAAAAATAAGTATAAATCTGTAATTTTATAATAATAAGTAATTTTACTGAGGGTAATTTTTTTTTTTAATTATGGAACCCTTACCTGAACTGGTCCATATCCACTATAGAAACAATTTTTTGTGTACAGTCAGAAAAAAATGTAGTAGAAAAATTTGTTAAGGGTTTTCAATCCCACTTTACTACTTTTGTACTATTATTTAGCAAATCTTTTTGCTATTTACATTTTACAAATTACAGAATATTTACAAATTTTTGTTGCTAATTTCAGAAGTTATTTTACAAATTTTTGAAAACCGATTTGCTAAAATTAGCAAAAAAATTTACTAACTTTAAAAAAGTGCATATTAAAGGAAATGTTATTTCTAATTAAAACTTACACCTACAAACTTAAATTGCCTTAAAATGTTACATGGATAAGAAAATGGATCGGAAGTGAAGATACCGACTCACGTCTAAAAATAGGACATCCACTTAAAGTAGCACTAAAAAGTTTTTTTAGTTTTGAAAATCGGCCCTAAAAACAATTAAAATTTGACCTTAAAAGTAAAAAAAAAAATGACGAAAATATTTTTTCAAAACAGAAGTTACCAAATTAAAACAAAATGATAAATTTGTTTATGTTTTTATAATTTTCAAGCCTTTGATTTTTTTTTATTTTTGTCTAAAATATTTTTTGTAAAAAATACATAAAATAAAAATGTTTTGATGCTCGATAAAAAGATAATAAATTTGAAATTATGTACTAATATTTAGTAAACTTTTTTTTTGCTGATTTCAGCAAACAGATTTTAAATTCCACTTTACAAAAAGTTTATTAAAATTTACTAGCGGCAGCTAATTTTTTCTACAAATTTCAATATATTACACGTCAGCAAACATGTGTCGTTAAGATTAGAAAAAAAAATACCGCAAATTAGCAAAATTCCCGTAATAACAGCGAAATTTTCAGTTACCATTACAGATTTTTTTTGGTAAGTTTACATTTTACTCTTTCTCGCTTACTCTTCAAGATATGAACTATTATAAAATTAAACTTTTCTTAAAAAGACTTTCGATGGTCCAAGTTCTAACCAAAGGTAAATCGAAAGGGTACGAAATAATGTCATCTTTAGAACTCCGGATACACTGATTGTGACATAAAAATAATTTGTGTAAAATTTAAGTTAAAAATTCAATCTCATAATGACCCTGCAGGAAGCCTGGGGTCAAGTGTCTACAAGTTACGACATTTGTCGACCATTTTGGGTGACTTTTTGGTGACATGTCCACAAAGCGTCTATACATTTTACATTCCTTTTTTGCAGCTGCAAAGCTGTGCTTGTTCTTGGTTTTTTATTGCTTAATTTTGTTGAAAACACATGTGCATAGCTGCATGCAAAATTAAAGTTTTTAATAAAAATATAAAGAAAAATGAATTTAAAAGTTAAATATACAAATTTGAACAAAATATATAACAAGCAAATGGAATTACAAAAAACCTGTAAAAAAAACAATCAATTTAACTCAAGAGATTTGTGGAGCCTGATGAAGATTTTACGGAGCCTGTGGATGATTTTGTGCAGTCTTTTGAAGATTTGTCTACTCCAAAATTAAATTTGCACGAAATTTTTTTTTACCTAAATGAAATTTAAAAAAAAAAAATATATTAATAAAATATCTAATTTAACAAAAATAAATAAACCTGTTTAATCTTATTTCCTTCCTAGTGTGGAAATCTAGTAAAAAGTTCTAAAAGTGTAGACTAGACTTACTAAAATGTACTAGTAAATCTCTGGTTCCAATGTCAACACCTAGTTAATAGTTGTGTATATTCGCAATGACACACACATGTTAAATGTCTACAGCAGAAAGCGTTGGCTGGGGCATAATTAATCAGTAATTCTGGTGACAAAGTCAATAGTGAATCAGTACAGTTTCACTATCGACATTTCCTACAGGAAAGTTAAAGAACTGAATATTTTTAGTACTGTGTTAAATGAAGATATTTAAATCTTTCTTTTTTAACAAAAAAAAAATTTTAATAATTTACTCAAATCAATTGGAAACACATTTGATTGAATTTTTACTGACGTATTCTTTAAAGTATATTCATCTCATTAATATCAATCGTTTGAGTGATATAACTTAAGATTTTTTTTTATCAGGACATCCTAATGTAGCTATAAATAAAATTCTAATGAATTTCATATACATATTTTGTTTTTAAATTGTTTGTAATATTTTATACTTTTGTTTCTATTTAAAACTTATGTAGGTGTTTCATTTCTGTCATTTGTATCCTTGGAGACAATTATATTTTTAGCTATTCATTTTTCATAGCTAAATTACATAACTTATGAATTTATTTTAGGATTCCCAGGACTAATTTAAGTTTGCATTATAAATATATTACAAGAAGATCCATGGATAAATTACAAAGCTATATCGAATTGTGTGCAAATATATGTATGAATTTATCATTAAATTTACATTTTTATTGATTTTTCTACTAATTTTAACGTCTGTAAATCAATCCATTCGGTCATCGCTAGTTCGGCTTAGAATTTTAAACCTTTAGATTATTTTAAATTTTCCAATGCTCGGGTTGTCACAAATTTTTTTATACATAAAAACTTGAAAATTCTTGCAAAAAAAAAATAATAATAATAATTGGTTTGTTTTACGGCAGCATCTTAAAGACCTTATGGTGTTTAGGAGTTGTCTCACATAAAAACCTTTATATTTTTAATACCATCTAGTTCAAAATGCATTCTACTGTAGAAAAATTCTCACGTTTCTTTAGCAATCACACAAATTGTATTGGTATTTTGATTTCTTTCTTTAAAAATTAGTAATATTAGTACAAATTATAAAGAATCAGTACAAATAAATACATGTTTTTTTATAGCAGTACAGAAAATCAGTACATTCAATCAAAAAACAAATCAGTAAAAAAAATTAATACGTTGCACGTCCTCTACTCTTATCTGCTATTACTCAGTATTGGGTTTAAAAATCGTCAAAACAACAAAATAATAAAGCGGTTAAAAAAAATATATGTAATTTATTGTTTTTAAATATTCTTTTTTTATGTGGTTATGAGCTGCCTAAATAAAATCTAAACTAAATTCAGGTTACCGAATTTCTATGAAATTTGAAAAAATTTTTAAATATTTTTCAAAGAAATTTTAAAACCTTTTGTCAATTTGTATTTAGTTTATAATTTATTTAGCTACCTCGCCCAGGTCCTAAATGGAATTATTTAATTTGTATATTTTCTTTGATTATATTAAAATTGTATTACATTTTTTTAATTACAAATCTGAGATTTAAATACCACATTAAGTCTTAACTGGAATTCTCAAAATTTCAGAATTATGAAAATTATTTTTATATCAAAACGTATGTATTTAAAATTGAAGATATTTAATTAACAATTCAACTTATATAGACATTCAAAGTAGTTATAGTAGTTAAAAAGTAAGAATTTATAAGAATGTTGCCAAGTCTTGGAAATTCTGTGCTTTTCTCTTTTAAATGTAAACAAAAATATTTGTCATAAAAATGTTTAAAATGTTTGAAATTGTTGTATTTGTAATTTGAAAAAATATTAAAAACAACAAAAACTAATAAATAAATTACGTGTTTTGCGGCGAAGTCCATATATGAAAACAACTTTCGTACAAAGGCTTCCCCAAATGTTCAAATTATATTTATATACAAAAAACAAGTAAAAAAGGCTTAAATTCGGCTGTGCCGAATCTTTGAATACCCTCCACCAATGTTCTCTATTAAAAAACTTTGAAGTAAAATTATGGAGGTGAAAAAAATTTTTTGAGGTGAAAAACTTTTTTGGATTTGAAAGGAATTTTTTTACGTAAAAAAAATTTTGAGGTGAAAAAATTTTTTGAGGTGAAAAAAAAATTTTGTGGTGAAAAAAATTTTTTTGAGGTGAAAAATATTTGAGGTGTACAAAATATTATCAATTTCAAAGCGATTGGTGAAGAAATATGAGAAAATATATTATATACCAGTCGCTACTGTGAAATTGTACTAAAATAAACCAATTTGAATGGAAAATTTAGAGGTATCTTCACATTTTCACCCATAACTTTTTAACCGCTGGACCGTTTTTGCTCATTTTCAATAACAAACTTCTCGGAAGGATGTACAATAATCTGGATAAAAATAGGCACCCCCGCTAGCGTCTTCGTGTCGTGATCGCTATTTCAACAGACAGACTGAAGGACATCGCTAAATCGACTTAAAATTGCATAAGGATCACGAATATATATACTTTATGGGGTCTTAGACCTATATTTCGACATGTTACAAACGGAATGACAATCTGATATATACCCTCTCCATATATGGTGGAGGGTATAATAAAGAAAAGTTAGCTAAGTGGGGATTGTCGTTTTCTTTACAAGTAGTTATAAATACAGAGATATAAAAATAAAGTTTTTTTATAAAAAAAAATTACCCATAAATGTAGACAAAATTTCCCAAAATTGACAAGTAAAAAAAATCCGAAAAAAACACTATTTCAATTCAAAAAATTACAAATAAAATTAAAAAAATAGCAATTGATACTTAAAAAGATCAATTAAAATAAAAAAATACCCGACGCAATTAAAAAAAATTATTGAAATTCAACAAATATTATTAAACTTATTTTTGTTGCTTTTGAATTTCCAAAGATTTTGAAACAATCTAATCGTTAATGGTCTTTGTATTTTCACGTTTCCATGATATCTTTGCTGTTTTTTGTTTTTCAAAATTCGATGTAACTCACGGGCTACAACATCAAGGCTAAAAGTTGGTGACTTTTTTTTAAATCGAAGACTTACATTTTTAAATATTCGCAAATAAATAATGTTTTCCATTTTTGCAATATTTCTTTAAAAAACACGTTTATTTTCAAAACAATTATCTCAAAGTAAAAGATCCAAGCTCTCATATGAGATACGATTTGTAAAAATTATTGCTTTAAAAGTTAGATTAGTTTGAGGTATTTATAAAACTTTGAACCGCTAAAAGTATCCATCGAACATTTAGCATCGATTCATCGTGAATTTTTAAAGACCAAAACAGCACAGATTTTACGGGAACATTGAATGTCCATGGCCAAATTTTCAGTGATATCACTAGAATGACTCTTTGGTTTTTTTTAATAGCATTTCATATTTTTGATTTTTTTTTAATTTCAAATGGGTTTTTTTTCATTTGAAATAATATTTTGTAAATTTTATGTGTGACTTTTTTTATTTACAATTGCTATGAAAATGCTGTTTTTTATATAAATGTCAGTAAATCTAAAAAATAAACACATATGAACATATTCAATTAAGTAATTGATGTGTTGAATTCGATGCGTAGAAACGCTGATGATGAGTCTATTATTGGAGACCACTGAAAACGTAAAGCTGTATGGTATAGAACCAGAGTTACCTAGTCGGGTAGGCACACACAAATACGGTTCAAATTAACAAACACATGATCCAACGGAATATTGCAGATCAGTCTTATTCATTCCATATTTAGATTAAATAATCTCAAGTATGATAAATAGATTTTCCGGTCACGATAATGTGGACGGGTATTTGACAAAAGAATTTTGTAGCGGAGAGAAGCTTAACAACATATAAAGAATCAAAACGTACTTAAGAAATTCAATGGGCGACGAAAGACTTTCTGCATTGGCTGTAATGTCTGTATATCGTGAAGAGGTAGACCCGAACAAAATTGTTGACAGCTTTATGTCGAAAAATCGTCGCAATAATTTTTAATTTCAATATTAAATGTATACATTAGATCTCAGTCAATGGGATAAATAAGTTTTTACTAAAAATTTTATATGAATTTAAAATGTAAATTTTGTTTTAAACGCTTCAGATATTTCAAAATATTAAGGTTTTTAATTTACGCTTTTAAAAAAAAAATTAGAAAATATATTTTATCCTGGGCACGCCACTGTCCCTAGTTATATATTACTTTATATATTAGTTGTTGATGTATGACTTTGATACACTCACAATAATACGTCTGCAATTTAAAAGTCAAATATAAGTCTAAATTTCGACTTGGAATCAAGTTTCTTAAAATTAACAAAATTACCTAATCAACTAATTTTTAACACAAAATGTTAATTTGTGTTCTTATCCGAAAATAAGAAATATTTCTGCAAAATTAATGCTTTGTTATTTTCAGTGCAAGGTATATAAGAAACTCGACAAATTATAGAACATTTTACAAAATAAATTGCCGATGGGGCAAAAAATAAAATTTTAATGTTCACGCATTGCAAAAAAAAACGTAAATTTAATACAGTGATGCATTAGTAATGAACTGTTAAAACTGTAAAAACTTAAACAATGAAAGTTGAAAATGATGGGATGGTAGTGTGATGATGATAATATTAAAAAAAAAATTGCCATATTTTGCTCTAAGGGAAGATGATAGCAACAGGAAGGGAGGGATTTTGGGTGTATGTATTGTATATAATAATGGCCTAAGGCGTTTTTTTCTACCACTGTTTTTTTTTACATTGACCAATTTAAGTTTTTGTTTTTATTTTAACGATGTAATTTTTTTGTGTGCAACTCTACAGTTTTATTAAATCTGTATCTCACGTTCGAGTGGTGAAGACAATAGAGGAATTTTTATGGATTTTTTTCTCAATTGTTGAAATTTTATTACTTAAGGCGTTTTGTGAATAACGTGATGTGTAAAAAGTAGATTATTTTATAAAAAAAAAAATTAAAATACAAAAAATAGTACAATATAATAAAAAAAAAATAAATCACCAAGATTTTTTTTTAATAAAAAAATTTCTTTTTGTTGGTTTTTAACAACAGTTTTTCTTATTTTATGTAGAAAATGTTAACTCAACATTTACACGAAAAAATATTAAGTGATTTAAGCGTTGCTTTCTTATTTTTGAAAAGTTTTTACACTAAAAGAAAACGGAAGCAGTTTTTCTTTTGTTGATGGACGCTTTTGTTGTTGTTTATCGCTAAAAAAAAAAAGAACACTTTCTTTAACATAAAACATGATTTAGAAGTTTGTCGGTGTTTTTCCCCATCCTATTCTTTGTGTCACAAGTACTTTTTTTCTCAAGCAGCTATAAACTTAAAAATATATTATCCTTGAACTATTTACAACAATACTGAGAGTTTTTTGTTTTGTTTTAAAACACAAATAGTACTTTCTTTTACGTAAAGTAAAAGCTCTTAAACAACACTATAAATTATCGAGTTTTATAGGATTTTAACAAATATAATTTTGGTTGAAAAGAATAATTTTCAACAGTAAACCCTTTCAATAAGGGAGATTAGCCACAAAATAATACGTCTGCATGCAAAGAAAAAACATGGTTGGGCAATCATATTCGAAGAGCATAATGAAGTAGTAAAAATAATATATTATAATATTGAGTATCATGTATTAATTGCAATGATCACTTTATAATCATAGTGATCATAATAATGTTCTCAGTGATCAGTTAGAATCATATTTATGATCAGTAGGATCATAATATGATCATTTTGAATGCCCTGTTAATTTCAACTATATTTTTTATAAAAGTAAGATAATATAATATAAAAATTCTTAGACAATTTCAAAAGCTTGAAAATTGTTGGCATTTTTGGTTTTATAAACATATTTAGGTATTAAATTAATTCATTACACTATAAATTTATGTTATTTTTGATAGTTCCTGGAATTTATTTACATTTTCATTATTAACATTTTATATTTTTCCTATTTTTCATTTTAGACTGGCGTAGCACGGATAGCACCGACCATCACGATCGTGTCCAAAGACAATTATCCGTTTCATCCGATAGTAAATTATTAGATGATGATATCAGAGAAGAGGCACGCGTAATAATGCGTCCCAAGAAACCACCCAGACCTAAATCAGAAGTATTCCTTAATAAGCAAGACCCTCATCCGCGTCGTAAACGTTTCAGTGCATTTGGTGTAAGTATTCAATGAACTTTTTTTTAATCGCATTATGTTTTTTCTTCTACGTTTCATCTAAAAGTTATACATAAATTTATTGATAGTTTGAGTATAAACTTAATGTCAGTAGATAAATATAATTTAATAATAAAACTTTAACTATAAAATACCAACAGAGTTTGCAAAAATATTTTATTTAGTACATAATCGAAAATCAAAAAAGTTTGTCTGTAGAATCTTCTAAAATAACTAAAAATATGCCAGCATTGAAAAGATGTATCATAATGAATATATGCCATGCATAAAGAAAACGCAAACAAATTAAATTAATTTTGAAACTCTTGCACTCATAATAATTTGTCTGTTGCCTCAACAGAAAATTTTTCTTAATTTAACAAAATTTATTCAGAGTTGTTGGCAGACAAGAAAGGTATTCCAATGTGTTCTCTCCTATCTTCATGAAATTGGAATAAAAATAATGTATTTTGTTTAGCGGCCTGATTCAATTAAATAAAATGTTTTTAGGATATAAAACATGTACAAGCATGTCAAACTTTTTTTGGTTATTAAAAAAATATATTATTCGTGCTATAGATATAAGTTTAAAATAACATGTAATAATGCCTGCTTAAGTTAATCGAAGGGGTTTCTGGATTCTTTACGATATTCGTAACCTTTCGGCTTTTTTCACCAATATTATTTCCATATAAAAACCGAGTACATACTTTTTAACCCCACTTTTAAATACCTTAACGTGAAATTGGGATGTCAAAAAAATACGTGCCTCTTAGTTTTCTCTCCTCTAGCACTTAGCAGAATTTCACTAAGGAAATACTTTCCTTTCTAGAATAAGATTGTTATTTTTAAAGGAATTTTTGTTAAATTTAACAAAAAATAGTAAAACTACTTTTTTTTTGTAATAATAGATTACTGAGGTGCAAATTTTGTTCAAACTGCAGGATCTCGGAAACCTCATCGGACAAAAATTTTGTCCGGTTTGTTTTATCTCGCTTAGTTTTCAAAATAATCACGAATCGCGTCCAAATTTTTTAAGTGCAATAAAAATCAATTCTGACCGGCTTTCATTAGGACTGATTGAACCAGATCAGATCCTAGTCCAAAATTAAATATATATATATATATATATATATATATATATATATATATATATTAACTATTAATTCATACTTTAATAATTCTTTAAACAAAATTTTGAATCGGCTTAAATACCTAAGATCTGATACCAAAACTCGAGAAAGACATTATCAAATTTAGCATATCTTATCAGATATGAACAGATCTTGAAACGGTATGATCCTTTATAGCCAGATCTGCACATATCTGGCCATACAAATTACCAAATTTCCTGTATTCCTTTATATATGAGCAGCACTAGACATATGTTTTTTTTTTTTTTTATTAAATCTTTATTTACATAACCGAGCCATTAGGGCCTTATGTGGTTAATTAAAGCTACTATCTTAATAACAAACTTCTGTATGCCATATCTTATCATATATGATCAGATCTAACTCTATTTAAATTCAATCTTATCTAATTACATCTTAACAGATCTGAGGGTCAATTCTCGTTCTGTGAAACGGTGAAATGAAAAGTTTTTTCACGTTTTCATAGTACTTTTGTTTCGCGTTCTGTGAAAATATGTAAAGAATTATCAAAACGTTTTCATATGAAAACAAGTAAAAAAGGTCTAAATTCGGCTGTGCCGAATCTTTGAATACCCTCCACCATAGGGGCTGAAGATGATATACGTATATACTAAATTTTGCATGAACTGTAATATGAATATGTTTTGTCAATTTATGTAACGAACTTTTGTTATTTAGTTTTAGTAATGTTATTTATTTAGTTTTAGCAATGTTATTTACAGAGGTCTGCTCTGTTAGCGACTTTAACATTGTTGCTTTTAACGTTAACTTAGTTATTAAGAGTAACACACATATAGCTCTAAAATGATATTATTCTCATAGTATGTAAGACATTAAATGTAATCGAACAAGAAGAAGACTTAATAACATTTTTACTTACTTAACAGAAAACAAAAATAGATACAGAAAAATTGTACAAATTTGTATGGAAAATTTAGAGGTACCTTCACATTTTCACTCATAACTTTTGAACCGCTTAACCGATTTTGCTCATTTTAAATACCAATCTGCTCGGGAGGATGTTCAATAATCTGGGTAAAAATATATATGGTGGAGGGTATAAAAAAAGTGGAACAAAACAAGATTTTTTCACGATTGCACAGCACTGGCGATTCTTGTTTTATTAACAGTGCAAACAACTGTCAAAATATTTTCATATGAAAAAATTATTTACACAGACTATTTATAAGTGAAATAAACATGGAGAAGATTGTAAGAGGAAAGCATGCCAGCGAAAGCCAAAAGGAGTATTTAATTAATTATTATGAAAAGCATGTGGACATTGCAAACCATAAGTAAGTAGCTTATTAACCATAATCACACTTTTATTAATCCCATATTTACAGATTTGAACCTGCAGATGGTGCCAAATTTAGAGACCAAAAGTGTAAAGAATTAGCGGCGAGCCTTAACAGTTTTAGTGGGACCCAAAAGGACAATTGAAAATGGCAAAAGTATGGCATATTTATTTATAGTTTATTTATATTCTTTATGAAATTTTTTTTTTCTTTAAGTAATATTAGACTTCATACGCGCACCAAATATAGTTCACTTAAAGTAAGCCGATATAAATCTAAAGTGCTTGTCAGTTGTCATCTCGAATGGATTGTGGTCAGCACGAAGTATGCGTCTCAGCACTCTCAAAAAATTACTATAAATTATTTACTGCAATGAAATGCTTGTAACATCATTGTCTTACCTTTGTTCATCCGGAATTCTTTGAGTAATATCCAATAATACAATTAATCCAGATATTTTTATATAATTATTTAAAATAAATTTTACGAACTTAATTCACTTTTGTTTACGTTTTTCTCTGTTTTAACATTTGCTTTAAATTTTGGATAACACAGTTACAAAATTTTCATGGGTACAGTGCGAATGAAACATTTTTTTCATAATACATACGAGAATCGCAATTTATGTATTTGTGAAAAGTTCGACTGAAAAGTGCTTATGAAAACGAAAATGAAAAGTTTTTTTTCACTTTACATTATCACAGAACGAGAATTGACCCTCTGATCATATATAAACATTTTTACAGTCTTAGCAATACTCAAAAAACCTTGGACGTATTTTATTGTAATTGGGCCTTAAGGTTCAATTAGACGTGCCAAACCATATAGCCATAGCCGTAGCCATAACCATAACAAAATTTATGTTATCGATTAGAAGTTCCATAACCATTAAATACAAAACAAAAACAAAAAAGAATTTTCAAAATATATATACAATATAAATATATATATATAATATGTATATATAAAATATAAATAAAATATAATATGCATTAAAAATAAAAACTCAATAGAAAAACAATAATTAATAAAAACAACAGTCAGTTGTATGTTATGGTTATGGCAAAAAATCAAAATTCAATAGATATCTGTGGTTATGGCTATGGCGTTATGGCAAGTCACCAATAATCGATAACATTGTATACCATAAGATTGGTTCGAACAGCTGTTTTATATGGTTATGGCTATGTCACGTCTAATTGAACTTTTAGTCCTAAATATTAATAGAAGATTATGTGTTGTGTTCAAAACAAATTTTTATAGTGTATTTACTATTTGCATATATTCAATGCATAAGAATGAAACAAAAAACAACATGTTCTATTCTTATTTAACCTTATAAATTAATTACGTTTACGACTGGCTGATCCAGCCTTTATGCTTCCCATACACGAAGGAACATTAGTAGAAACATAGCCATGTGACAGCTGTGCGTCACTCATTTTAAAAATTTGATTTTCTTGCGCGTATATTTGTTTAATAGTAGTATATTGGAACCCAAATAACTGATGTTTCGTTTATGGTTTAGTTTTTGGTTCCATCGTCTGTACAATATTAACAAACAAATGTTTCTAATAATGTTCCCTCGTGTGTGGGCAGCATAAGGTTCTGCTTGCATAAACACGCTGTTTCATTTTAGTCATAAAAAATAAAAAAAATAAAATATACAAAATATTGCATACTTTGCGGAGCACTTTATGACGATGGCCGCGTGAGTAATTCTTGTAGCATATGAACTCACGCTACCATATGACACATTCAATTTGTAGTTTTAATTTACAATAATTTGAATAGTGAACAGTTCCGCAAAACAACTATATTTAATCGGTTTCTTGGTATTTGGTAAAATAATGGACATCATGTGATATTGGAAAAATGGTTGTTGAGCTGATTTTGACTGCCAAAATAGAGAAACGCAAACAGTTAGCCGTAATTTTAAATATTCGGCCGCCGAATTTTTTTCTCCAACCAACCGTTTAAATTTATCCGTAACGCTTTAAAAACTAAATTTTAATAAATTTATCTAAAAAAGTGCTAATTTGGAAAAATAATCCAAATTATTTTTAAAGTAGATCTTAAAAAATCACACATCATTAGCTTATTAGTTTGATCCATATGACAAAAAGAGGTCGAGAAAAACAATAAAGAAGATTTATATTTTCTAATTTTTTTGTTTGTTACAAAATTGACTGATAGATTTTACGAGGTATGAAAAATCGGGTTTAGGAATCAGAGAGATGATATTTCCGTTGTATGTAATCCACTCTCAAATCAAATTTTCAGAAGTGGGTGAAACCAATAATGGTAAAGTTCAAAATGAGTATATCGGGATTTTTTTTTTACAATGTGTTGATTTTATTATTGTAAGAGCAATTTTTCTTATAAATTTAATACTCACAAATGTAGATCTGATCAGATGTACTCATGATAGCCTTAAAAATTATCAATCATCTTAAACTTCAAAATAACTGGTTTTTAGTTTAAACGAAATTTTAGTTATTTTAAAACAATTTTTTTTATTCAAATTACAGTTATGAATTATAAATTGATTAAAAGTTCCTACAACCTTTAGTCGTTTTAAAATTAATTATTAATAATTTTAAAATGATTACTTTTGACTAAAAATAAATTTCAACACCAAATTGTGAATTTGCAACAGAACTTATTATGTGAAGTTAATTATCATCTTTCAGTACAATATTAAAAATATTAGAAGCTTAATATTTATGCTGCGTTTTCACGTGCGTGTTTTGAGCAAATCATGTTGTTTTGACAAAATAAATATATGGGAAAACATGTTCAAAATAGTGTTTTGTTTCAAAATACATGCAAAAACGTTCAGTGGAAACGTAGCCTTATGCTTCTCTAAACCTATGTTAATAATTTTGTTTTTTCATATAAGCCAGTCAAGTAGACTGTCACGCAAATTTTTGAGTCACGTTTCCATCTTTGTTGTCTATGTTTTTCGGTTTTGTTTTCATTACCAGTTTGCGTTTAGTTTATTAAAAAGCCCAACAACAACAACCATCACACAAGAAACAGTACACCATTGTTGGTAAATCTAGAACAATAGTGCAGTTAAATGCACGCTGGTACTTTAAGTAAAATTGTACCACATTTTTTTTTATTATTTAGAGTTTATAAAAAATACATAATATTTTTAAAATATGTAATTTAAAATGTAATATGTTTTTTAAATTATATTTCAGTGTTAAGTTTTTACAAATTTACTAGAAAATAAAGTTACCATAAATTTCATAATGAACTAAAATTTACTGATACAGCTATAAAATTCAAATTTACTAAACCACACTTAGGTATAACATTACTGAGGGATTTTGTTCTTAATCTCAGTTCTTTGATCCTAATCGTTTTTTCAGTAGCGAACAAATATTAGAATGTGAAGAATCAAATCCTCAGACTTTGTGTTTGCAAAAAAAAAAAAATCATTATGAACTCGTTATAAATGATGAAATTTGTCGTATCTCCAAAATCTAGCACAAAACTTTTCTTTTGGCACAATTGAATCTGCTTTGGCACTTTTTTGTCATTATTCTGGTACGAAAAACAAATTCTTAAATACCATCACTAGAATGAACTGCTGTGGTTTGTTTTTGAAGTTGATTTTTTTTCATATTATTTTCCATTGAATTCTCGTTGTGTTTGGATTTACTTTAATATAAGTAATTTAATTTGGGTATCACGAATAATATAGTTTGAAACAAAATTTTATCTCTTTTTATTTTCTCTTGATGGGACCCTTTGTCCTGGTCTTTATGACCTGGGCACTGAGAGTTCCGATAAATAATCAATTTCAGTATAAATATATTTTTGAATTCGTACAAAGTACCGAATTTTAGTACAAGATAGAGAAGAAGTGAAATAATTTTAGGATTTGTTCCTCCTGGATGTATAGAATTTTCCAGGGTGAACGAATTTATTGTGGATGTCCTTCGGTGGTTGAAATATTAATTTGAGGGGATGGATTATTATTTTAAAAAAATGGTAAAATTAAAAATTGTTTGCCTTTTCAATGTTTTTTTAATAAAAATTATGCAGTGCTGCAGAACTCTGACAGTTTTTTTTTGTCATGGAGTTAAATGCAAATTATTTACGACGAAAATTTTTTGAACATAAAATTGGATATGTTCGTTTGCAAAACGGTCATAAACCCCATGGGTTTTTTTGTGTTCACTATTCCCATTTTCCAGCCGATGTGCTTTTGAGAAAACTGTTTTAATAATGCTCGTAAAAAATATGTCAATTTTTAAATGGTGATTATAACTAAAATCATGTTGGTCATTATCCTCATTTTGGTTTTGGGATTATAACTGAAAATTAGACTATCAATGCTATCCTTAGGTTCTCAAACCGTACTTCTAATTTTTTCATAGCGTTGGTAGGTTTTATTATGGGTTTTTATCTTCGGGGACAGTTTGAAAATATATCGATAAAAGTGTGAGTAGCATAATTTCTCCCCTAAAATATATATTCTTTGGCATAATATCCGCAGGGGTTTTCATCAATAACGAAAAGTTTAGCTTAGAATACTTTCCACATAAAATTTTCTTCTCTCTCTCTCTCTTCTTTTCATGGATACAATCATATTTTTTATAAAAATCACTATCTTTTATATTTCTTATTATTTTTACAGGGTGATTCGCCGTTTGGTAAACAAGATGCCTACGTTAAATTAGAACCTTTAGGAGAAGGTTCATATGCCACAGTATACCGAGGTTTTAGCAAGTAAGTACAAAAGATTCTTAATAATTTTTTAAATATGAATAACATTTGGATTATTAATCATCATCATAATGGAAATATATCAAAACCTTTTTACTCTAATCCAAAATGAAAATGTTTATTGTTAAAATTATACAAAAATGCTTCAACATGAAAAGGACATTCATTGACAAATAAAAGAAGGGGGAATAAAGAAAAAAAAAAGGATATGTAACAACAACAAGATATATGCTGACATTTTTTTATCGTTATCTATGCATAGCACTACTGCTCATATTTAAATTATACAAAAGGAAGAATGAGTTATTACTTCGAATTTTTCTTCCACATAATAAATATTTTTTTGTAGACATTAATGACAACATTTTTAGTGATTTATTTGTTGCCTTTATATTATTAACTAAAAATTGTACCTTAAAAATATGTATTAAAAAAATATAACTCTTTTTAAACAAGGACCATTATAGTGTCCAGGATGTGTCAAATGAATGCGACCGAACCCGTTATCAAGTCATCGAGCCAAAAAATAAATTGAAAGTCATGCTTTACAAACTACTTCATTCATTGCTGCTAAATTATCCATGATAGTGCACTAGTATATTCTAATGTTTTTTTAGAACTAATTCTAGGGTATTAATGCCCTATAAGTGATTTGGATTCGAGTATACAAAAATTCGGCCTTTTCAAAAAACCGGTATATTCGTTAAAAAAAACGTTTTGGTTTTTACAAAAAAAAAAAAAAAAACAGATAACCGGTTTTTTAGAATTTTTTTAAATTACATTAAAACGGTATCGAAAATATGTTTGAATAGCTGTAAAAAATTCAAATAACGATATTAAAACAAAAATCTTGAAAGATTTGTAATTTTATATATTTTAATTATATATCTTAGGATTTATCAGGATCGAGATCACAATTAAGTGTTTCTAATTTTTGTATTTTTTTTTTTTAAGAAATCGCTACACTCACCAAAAAAAAGTCTGTAATGGCGACTGAAAAATTTGTTATTACGGAAAATTTTGTTAATTTGAACCCAGCGGTATTTTGTTTTTTTTTTTTGCTAATCTTACTAACACATATCTGCTGACATGTAGTACAATGAAATTAGTAGAAAAAGTTGGTACCCGCTACTAAATATTAGTAAAATTTTTGTAAAGTGGAATTTAAAAGCGGTTTGCTAAAGTCAACAAAAAAAAAAAATTACTAAATATTATTAATATTAGTACAATTAAATGAGTATAAAAAATTCCTAAGCGCTACTAAATTTTCGTAAATTGCTGTAAACTCAATGAATATAAAAAAAAAATTAAAATATAATAAACTCAATGAATATATAAAAAAATATTAAAATATTATAAATACAATTTCCTTCAATATCCACTCTTTTAAAATTAGTGATTTTTTTTTTTTACTAATTTTAGCAAATCGGGTTTCAAAAATTTGTAAAATGATTTCTGAAGTAAGCAACAAAAATTTGTAAATATTATGTAAAAGTTCCGTAATTTGTGAAATGTAATTAGCAAAAAAATTTACTAAATAATATTTTTTTTTACTAAAAATCAGTACAAGAATAGTAAAGTGGAATTGAAAACTTTTTACAAATTTTTCCACTAACTTTGTTTTCTGAGTGTACTTGTTGGGAGGATTCATGTAGATTGTATACACTGAAACGTTGAATTCTTAACACAAATGCTTTAAGAATTCTACACTCCTTTACAGTATTTCTCGCATCGAAAGTTTTCGCGATTTTCTCGTCAGATTATCTGGAAAATTGTCGGTTAGATATTAGCAATTTTATCAAACTTAATTTTACTTCAAATTTGTTCTGAAAATCGCAAATTCATATTATTTTTTTATAAAAAAAGTTACCTCTCAAATGATTTTTTTTTTTACAAAAACTAAAAATCCGTATTATTTTTTTTAAGTTTTTTAATTTTGCATCATATAACGACCTTTATTAAGAATATAACTCTTAAAACAAGGATTGATAATTTGACAGTAAATCCTAAAATTTTTCATTATTTTATCAAATTATGCAGCAAGACAAAATTATACTTTTTATGAGATGCCGTCAGGTTGATGTCTTCAGATATTTTATAGAGCATTTTAAATTTTTTCAAATTCAAAATTTCAAAATTTTTTTAATGAAATAATTTCGCTTGAAAAGTGTTAGTTTTAATAACTTTAATAGGCCTAATTAGCAACTATTAATTAATAACTATTAGTACTGATTCTGCAATGTCGTTTGGCATTGCTACCCATTAAAAATAAATGGAACTGATCTTTAAGGAATTAATTTTTCATTGATTCTAAAGTATCATTTCGTTCTGATTTTCTTCTTCTAACGCAGTTCTTTTAAACAACTTCTAAAAATGTAATTTTTTTTTATAAAATTTAACACTTTTCAAGTCTATGAGGTTTAAAAAAAAACAAAAGTTAAAAATGTATCATAGTTCTACAATATATAAATTTTGCATTTATAACTATGGTTTAAGTGATTTGTTTTAATCTTTAACTTACAATTTACCAGATTTTAAATTCTTAAAATCGTAGTTATTATTGCTACAAAAATTAAAAAATTTATTGTAGTAAAAATTGCAATTTCGAACTGAGTAATTTAATTAATAAGGCCCAATTACTGAATGTCCCGTTATAATTTAACACGTTGGCTGTCAAAGCCCTTTTAGAATTTTGATCGTTCAGTAGCAATGTCATTTAACCATTTTGGTAACCTGAGGGCAACAATTTATTTTTGTTCTTTTTTGTTTCTTAGTGCCTAAAAATAAGTTTTGACTACTCGCGACTTTATTTTGGTCCCTAATTTTGCAGTTATAACGGTTTTTTTTGTGTCGCACATTTTCGTGCGACATGGCCTGGGAGAACATAAAACATGTTTTTCTACTGATCTCCTAATTGAATTTCTAATTTTAAGTTTATTGTTTTTCTATGATCTCCATTTGAATTTACATACATATATAGTTTTTTTTTTTTTTTTTTTTTTTTTTGCTCATAAATGAATTGATTTTTAAAACAATTAATAAAAAAGACAAATTTAAATTTCCAACTTTTTTATTGGTAATTCGTAAAAAAACTTTAAATCCAGTTTTCGAACATGATATCACCATTAACAACGAGAAAATTAACATTGTCCCAACAGCTAAAAATCTTGGTCTAATACTAAATAGTAGTCTAACATGGACAAACCATATTAACACAATAGTGGGTCAGACATTCATGAAACTAAGACAACTTTGGGCAGCCCAATCTTTTACACCTTTGGAAATTAGATTGCTGCTGGCCAAATCATACCAGATTCCGGGGTTATTGTATGGTTGTGAACTTTATGCCAATAGCGACTCCGCAAGCCAATCTAAGCTTATCGTGGCGTATAATAGCATTGTTCGTTATGTTTTTGGATTAAGGCGACGTGATGGAACTTCGGATTTCTCAAAGAAAATTTTTGGTGTTTCATTTATAAATCTTATGAAGATAAGAGTACTTCTCTTTTTACATAAAATCATTTATACGCAAAAACCTTTATACCTCTATGAAAAACTTCGTTTTGCTCAGTCTAATAGGGGCAAAAAGATTATTTTACCAAGACATCATTGTCTAGTATCTGAGTGGCAATTCTATATAAATGCAATTCGTCTCTGGAATATGCTTCCACAAAACCAACAACTTAACAGCAACGTTACTCATTTTAAAAAATTTGTTTTTCTAAATTATTCTTGATATTTTCTTACTTTTCCTGTTTGGCTTTAAATATTTTTTTTTTTTTTTTTATTTTTTTTTTTTTTTATTATTATTATTTTTATTTTTAATCTTGTGTAATTTAAATTTAAGCTTTAAAAATATTTTACCTAATTGCAACCTATTCCTAAATATGTTTTAACAATTGTCATTATTATTTTTGCTTGGTAATTCCTGCACTGTAATTATAAGATTAAATCTTGTTGTGCAGGATATGACATTAATAAATAAATAAATAAATAAATAAATAAATAAATAAATAAATAAATAAATAAATAAATAAATAAATAAGAAATACACAATGACATGAGAAATACACCAAAATGTTCACCACAGGCCAGAGAATCCAAATTTCATGTAAAATTCCATATTAAAATGTACGACGTGGCCTCAAGGTAACATTAAGGTGTCGCACGAAAATGTGCGACGTGGCCTCAGGGTAACATCTGGGTGTCGCTTGAAAACGTGCGACGTGGCAGCCAACGTGTTAACAAACAGTAAAACTCAAACTTTATATGGGAAACAACAACAAATGTGTAATTTTAATACCCAGGTAGAAGCTAACGGGAGATTGTGAAAATGAGGCTAAGGCTTGTTTACTAAAGTCCTGTCAAAATTTATTTGGGAACATCAAAAGATCTCATATTTCACTAAACCATAAAAAGGGCATGCAATGAAAAAGGACCATTAAAGAAGACTTTCACCCTATGACACCTCTATGTAAAAATCATTGATTCCGAAACACCGGAATCAAAATTACTGATTCTTTTTCACTTCTTTTTCTACTTTTTTTGCTGGGTAGTTAAAATAGTTGAAAATATGTTCAAAAATTAGAAAAAAAAAATTATAAAATAAAAATCAATTAACCGATACCAAAAACCCGGTTTTCAGTTTATGAAATTTGAGGAAAAACCTGAAACCGTTTTTTTTTTAAAGAATTAAAAACCGGTTTTCGGTTTTGCATACTCTAATTTTGATACAGTTTTTTGTAAACAGATGATTGCAGATTCGATTCCTGGTGGGATCAATCTTTTTCTAATTTTTATTTAATATTTTTAATTTATTTGTTTAAATTCAATATATTTTTAAAATTAAAAAAAAAAATAAAAATAAAAATTTTGAAAAATGGTTTTTTATGCAATTGCAAAAAACCTGCTGAAAAAATATAAATTGCAGTGCATCTTTTGCACTTTTTTATTGAGTACTTTTCTTATACAAAGTTTCAATAGAGTGATATTTTCATACCAGTCTATATTCATGTCAAAGAATAGCTCTGCGGTGGAGAGCTAGACGAGCATTCTTGAGGTCGAAGGTTTGATACCCGGTGGCGGTAAAACAATTTTTTACTTTCAATTAACGAAAAAGAGTTTTCTTGGCACTCGTTAAAAAAAAAATACTCAAAGAATGTTTAACTGGAGTGATCATCTTTTATGAAAACTCAATGTTAAAGTCATTGGGATAATTTGAAACTCATGTTTAACACAGCGATTTTATTCGGCAACTTATTTCAAATAAATATATTTTTTTTATTTATTTTCATTAAAAAATAATACAAATTAAAAAAAGATATATTTAGAAAAGCTGATGTAATGAAGATCAGCTGAGATTCAGCACAAGTTTTGTCGGCGCGTGTTAGTTTTAAATAAGATTTTGTTTTAATTCGCAAATTAATATCAATTTAGTTTTAATTCGTTGGAAGGACTCGATTTTCTTTTATTTGTTTATTTTGTATTTTAAGTTATTATTAAATCAATTGAATGAAAGTCTATTTCTTAAAAGCTATTAAAGACTAATATTAATTCGCGATCATGATTAAAAAAAATGAAATATAATTCCCACGAATTCAAAAATTAAAATTTTATTTTGTGAATCAAGAATAATTTTTATTGATTCATTTTTAGAAATTGAATTATGAATTATGAGTGTTTTTTTTCCTTGTTCATATAAGTTGTAGAGCTACATACTCTAGAGTAAACTATGTAAAAGTTAACTTTGTGGTGGCGAAATTATGTTAGTTGGTTTGAGGGAAGCGGGTTGCGGAATAATATGTTTGATTGCCGTTATGTTAAGTGTTGAAATATAGCGTGTATTATGTCAATGTCACAACATTGAAAGAGTGCGTCTTTCATAATGATTATTTTTCACTTTGCGCAATCATAGTCACACCAAACACACACATATTTTCCTTAAGGAGAAACAAATAGTTACAATAAAAACAAAAACTCAGGAAGAGGCCTGTCATTGAAAAATGTTTACCATTATTTTCTGGCACAAATGGGTTGCCTCGTCTATTTGGTTTGTTCTTATTGTGTTGTAGAGTGATTTTGTTACTTGTTCTTGTGATTGATGGTTTCCAGGCATAACATTTCACAGCCTGTGATGTGTCACACTGACACAGAAATATGTCTTAACTTAATGGTGTATTTTCAACTAAAAGGATACTTTTTTTTTTGTCATTTTTAGCTTTTTCTTTTTGCAAATTTAAATGTTGTTAACCACAATTAATATGCTTAATTAATTTTGTTTCTTTTTCATTGATTTACATGTACAATTAATTTATTATCCTTTTTTGTGTATGTATAAAAATTTGTATACATAATTTAATATCAATCTTTTTTAATTTTTTCTGCTGCCTAATTGTATCTATTATTTTTTATTTTTTTATAATTTTTTTAAAAGTCCTTAATAACTTGTCCTATGAATTATTCATTGTGATTAATTGTTCATCCAGTATAATTTCCTTTAGGCAATTTTAATATTCCATTTTTTAATCTTTTGTTCTATTTTTATCTTTCTACTTGTTTTTAGGTCATTTTATGAATAATATTTTTTCTTTTAAATCTTAATTTGTTATTCGACATTTTTTTCGCTTATATCCTTTTTAATTTTTATCATTAATTTTCATTCATTTATTTGAGATACAAGATTAACTAGTAAAGTTTGAACCAAAAGATCCTTGATGAAAAGTTTAAAGTTTTTATCATAAAAACATATCCAGATTTCTAATTTGAGGAAGGATGTTTCGAAAATTCACTAACCCGTGTAAAAAAGATTAGATCTAAACAGATTTTATTAGGTCTGCTTGTAGCAGATATAATTAGAACTTAAATTTGTTTCCAATAAATTTGAAATCATATTCGATCTGATCATGTACATTTACAATTTATTTTTATTAAATATATTTTTGAGTAAAATTTTAAACAAAACTATAAAAAAAATACTTCAAAAAATAATGAAAGCTCTTTACAATTGTTTTCTCATTAATACCCAACAAATATTGTGCTGCCATAGAAACAATAAAAACATCACTACTCTGGCAAAAGCATTACTTCTTTTCCTATTTAAAATTGACGTGTCATAGGACAGAATTATTCAAATATAGCTACTTACCACTACTTTTATTTATTTATTTTTTTATTTTTTATTTCAGTCTATGGACACAAAACTCCTTACAGACTATGATTAAAGTAAATGGAATATATAATAATTTAAAATAAGTATGAAAAATATTTATAAGAAAAATAAATTTTATTGTAATACGGCAAAAAGAAATAGTTTAAAATTATCTTTTGTTGTGCAAAATTCAATAAATGATTTAGATTTTTTCTGAAGACTCAAATTAATATGATTAAAAGTAATAAATGTGCGGGTTAACGTACCATTGATAGCATAATTAGTCCGATGTATTGGAACATTAAAGGCATCAATAAACCTAAGACTTCTTAATGGAACATAAAATGGAATCAAAGATAGCAAGTCAGGACAATCAATATTATGATTGATTATATCAAATAAAAGTAAAGCCGATTGAAAAGTTCGGCGGAATTCTAAAGTTCGCAAACTAATAAAAAGGCATTTAGATTCATATTGAACAGATTCCAGGTAATAAAGTGATCTTATCGCAAATTTTATAAATAAACGTTGAACTCAATACGGGAGATAAAGGGTGTCCCAAGAAGAACGCAATTTTTAAATCTGGCAACATTCGAAGTGTCATTGTTTGACATTTGAACAATTGTTATTGATTGCTAGTAGAAGGTACGAGGTTAGTAAAAATGGAGCGCTACACGAATGAACAACGCATTCTCATTGTGAAATTGTTTTACCAAAATGGTGAGAGTTTTGCGGCTACAGTTCGCAAATTGCGATCAATTTGGGGTCACAATAATGCTCCAAAAGAGTCAACTGTAAAGAGATTAATGGATAAATTTGCCGAAACTGGGTCTGTTAGTGATGTAAAGACAACAACGCGCCATCGACCAGGTCGATCGAAAATGTCGCAGCTGTACGTGATGATGTCGCTCAAACTCCATCCACCTCAATTCGACACCGAGCTCAGCAAATCCACTTTGCAGCGAATTTTGACGAAAGATTTGCATCTTCATGCATACAAAGTTCAATTGACTCAGGAACTGAAGCCAGCTGACCATGGACAGCGAAGGGAGTTCGTTGATTGGGTATTGGAGAGACAACATGAAAATGCTGATTTTGCCGATAAAATCATCTTCAGTGACGAGGCCCATTTTCATCTTGATGGCTTCGTCAATAGGCAGAATTGTCGCATTTGGGGTAAGGAAAATCCTCGAGTGATTCACGAGAAGCAAATGCATCCTCAACGTGTCACTGTGTGGTGTGGTTTTTGGGCTGGAGGAATCATTGGACCTTTTTTTTATGAAAATGAGGCAGGTCAAGCGCAAACAGTCAATGGTGTTCGGTATCGTGAAATGATAACCAGTTTTTTCTTGCCTAGAATTGAAGAAATGAATGTGGAGGGCATGTGGTTCCAACAAGACGGCGCCACATGTCATACAGCCAGAGAAACAATTCAATTGCTGCATCAGTCATTTCCCGGTCGTGTTATTTCGCGTTTTGGAGATCAGAATTGGCAGCCTAGATCGTGCGATTTAACACCATTAGATTTTTTTCTTTGGGGTTTTTTGAAGTCGATGGTTTACGCGAAATATCTGTGTTTTATTTAAAATTTAAAAATTGCGTTCTTCTTGGGACACCCTTTATAAGTAGAGACATGAGGACTCCAAACGACAGAAGCATAGTCTAACTTCGATCTCACGAAGGAAGTATAAATATATTTAAGTGTGTAAGGATCAGAAAATTCATAACAATTTATCTTTAAAAAAGCAAGCATTTTATAAGCTTTAGGAACAATGTACTCCATATGAGGTACAAACGACATAGCGGTATCAAATGTCACACCTAAGTCGAGTTTAGATTTAATTCTTTTTAAATCATAGTTATTAATATTAAAAACAAAAGAAATAGGATGCAAAGGCCTATAAAACGAAATATGATGACACTTGCCAAGATTTAAATGTAGGTTATTTGATTTACACCACTCTCCAAGATTATCCAGATCGTTTTGTAAATCAAAAACATCCCTCAGTGAGTCCACTTGTAAAAATAAAATAACATGCTCATAATTTTTGTAGTTTATGCTGTGATGAAAAGTTTCTATTTTAAAATTTTTTAAATTGGAATACGCAAAAAAAAGCAATCCAAATCACTAAATTTTTAAGATGAAAACATGAATTCTTTTGGAAATTCCTCAGAATCACGAACCATGAACTTTAAAGTGGATAAAAACAACATTAACCACAGCTAAAGTGTTGCCATAAATTAGATGCGTTTTTTCCTTATTTTTTTTTAATTTAAAATTTAATTTTATGTTTGTTTTTAAATTAAACTGGCCTTCAAGGGCAATACAATCAGCCTGATGTCGAAAAAATACGCTTGCATATAAACCGATATTTTTTGTTTTAAAATTTACAAATAAATACAACTCCCCCTACAAATCTTTTATAATTTAGAGAATATATAAGGTGAACTCGATTGTAAAATTTTGCAAGAACTGTTTTTATAACGAATTTTTAGTAAAAACGCCTTACTGTCGATATCGCCAACAACAACCGCAATCAGGCTGAATGATTTTATCATCTGTCATACAATTTTTCGATACCATTTTTATACACCGGTTGTGTCCACCGAATTTGTTGGCAATTGAATTCTGGAGGTTACGACAACTGTCTTCATATTAAATTATATTTTTAGTTGTGAAAGCCAATACTCAGTTGTACAGTTTAATACTTATATTCCAGAGAAATATTATTCCGTTCCACAAAATTTTATTTTAGAAAAATTTAATTTTTATATTTTTCCGGTATGGAACCTGGGCAATCAGATTCATAGTTCACACTCCTGCTTACTGCACCACAACTAATTTAAATTTTTTATTTTAATTAAAAAAAATATATATTTTTTAAATGTTTGCTTTTTCCGGAATTTGAACTCGGAAAATCTGAGTACTGAGCTACCTCTCTACCTACTACACCACAAACACTTATAAATTTCTATGGCTAATTTTGAATTTAAACAATTTGTTAGGAAAAGAAATGTTAGTATAAAATTTGTTTATCAATACCAATCATTAGTGACGACTATTATTAAAACAATCCACAATTCGGTTGCTTCTACTGAAACCCTAATTAAATGATATATTTGATCAGAATAACCGTACTTGTAGTTACCACTTTTGAATATCGACAATTTTTTAATAAATTTGATAGATTGTACCAAATTTCTAATATATTCACAAAATAAATGGTTGCTTTCACCGCGTACAAATATTAAACGAATTTTATTTTTAAAGATGATTGGAAATTCCAATAATTGAATAATAAAATTGATTTTTGGTTTCTTTTCCCTTTTTTTTAATTCTTAATACAACATTTTTGCTTTATTAATGGATTTTAGGTTATTCCAAATAAAATTAAATCCTCACAAATAAATGTTAATGGTTTTGATCGAATTGCAACCAATTTTTTCTCTGGGTGCTGTTGCGTCTTTCCACGCTGGAGTTGGTTCGTGCAGTCCACTCGGCTTACTGTCGATTAGACTCCGGTGTGAAATGATGGAGCCATGTTTCATCCATTGTCACATATCCACGCATAAATTCGGGTTATAACCATTAAACAGGTTCAAACATAGCTCAGAATCATCAATTCGTTGTTGGTTTTTTTTTGATTGTGAGCTCGCGCGGCACCCACTTTGCGAAGAGCTTTCGCACAGCCAAATATTCATTCACGATAGGTCCAACACGTTCCTTTTATATCTTTAGAGTCTCAGATATCTCGATCAACTTCACTTTACGGTCATTCAAAATTATTTTGTGGATTTTTTCGATGTTTTTGTCGGTAACAGCCTCTTTGGGGCGTCCACTGCATGCATTGCCCTCGGTGCTCATTTCTCCTCGTTTAAACTTAGCAAACCACCTCTCAACGGTTGATTTTCCGGGTGCAGAGTCCAGATAATGTTTATCAAGCCAAGCCTTGGCTTCAACAGTGTTTTTTTTTCTCTAAAAATCATTGCTTTATTAACACACGAAATACTATATCTCACAAACTAATAGTCCGACAGCCCTTGAAAAAGTAGACATACAATCCAGGAAACGTCGGGAATACTGTAATAAAATTGAAATTTAATAACATGAAAAAAACTTAGGTCTTACTTCCTTAAAGAAAAATTAATGAAATAACTTCCGAAATTGGCCAAATGAGAAGAAAAATCGAATCACTTCCACTTTTTTTTTTGCTGGGGTGGATCTTAATCGAATTGTAAAGTACTACTGCAACAGTGTCACTTCGGACCCAATATCGAATTGTTTTTTGTCCTTAAATTGTGAATGTTTAGAGACATTACTGGTTCTGTGCTCATAATTCTTGCTACAGGGTTGAACTGACATATATTAATATTGCACTAAACATTCAAAACTTATTCTGAATTATAAAACATTTTTGTTTTTCAAATTGTACATAAAAAACTAAAATTTTTCGAATTGCACTAAACAAAAAAATTGGTCACTTTTTGGAAAAAGTGAAAGGTTCCATTTTTTATTCGTAACAAATAATGCAATAAATACTGTAATTTTGATATTGATACGATATACTTTTTCCTAAAGCGGGGCATCTGGTATGAAAAGCCACACACATTTTTAATTATAATTCAAGAATATAAAATTTAAAATTTAGAAAAAGCTGCGATTCCCAAAGATGTTAATCGTATAAACGTTTTATAACAGCTTGACACTAAAATTCCATGCTTTCTGCTCAGAATTACCATTAGAAGACTGTGACTGGTGTGACCTTTGAGATCTTAAAGAATTATTCCTATTAGGTAATATTATGTAAAATTTTCTGTATAACGCCCTCAATTATTTTGATGTAGTGATTTCATTAGAGTGGTTTTGATTGTATACTTTTTGTCTGCAAAAAAAATTTTTTTCTTAAAAAAAACTTTTTAGAAAATGTGACGGGTGTGACATCTTTATGTGACGGGTGTGACATAGTATGAAACTCGAAAAGTTTGGAGAAATAAAACTTTTTATTGACTTCAATTACATAAGCAAAAAATGGTAGTCATTCTGTGACTATAACTTCTTTCATTACTTCCTAAACTTCAGTTGACATTCTTTTATGATTTTTTGGTGTTATTCTAAGGCACTTCCAAAAGCATTCATCTGTTCATATTTTAAATGCAGTGATCTGGATATAAACGCGATGCATATCTTAAAAAAATCACTCTTCATTACTTCTAAAGCATAAGTTATAGTATATCGTATTTTTTTTTTGAATCTTAAGCATTTACCAAATTGAGAAAATAGTTCTGATGCACTTTTTTAATTTTTTATTAAATCATTTTTTATATTTTAGTTTAAAATTTCATAACGGTTAGAATTTATGCAGTTTTGCAATTTTTATAAAAGTTTTGAAAAATCAAGAAAAACAGATTTCTTTGACCTTTAATTTTAAACTAGCTGGCCTGTTATTTGCATTTTTCAGCCTCAAATATTTATGACGACGCAATCTGTGCATTTTTGCATTATGTATTTTATTTAACACTACATCATTTCCAGTTTTAATTCAGAATTTACCAAAATAATTTTAAAATTGTCTAAAAATTAATTCAAATTGCCAAAAAATGTTTTAAAGTTGTGCAAAAATTATTTAAAAATTGTCTAAAAATGTTTAAAAATTGTACAACCAGTTTTTAAATTATTCAAAAATATTTTAAAATTTGTCTAAAAATTCATTAAAATTTTTGAAAAATGTTTCAAAAATGATTTTTCCATAATGCAGAATTATTTATTTGTTTTAATAAAGAGTATTTGTATATTAATGCATAAATTTCGCATCTTTAAACTTATTTTTCTGCATTCTTATGAAATAAATTTTCATCAAAGCTTAAATACTGCAAAGTATATGAACATTTTCCACTCATGCATCAGAATATCTAATCATTGTATTATCATTGCTTTCTTAGAGTAAAGTATGAGTAATGCTAGTAGCTACATTTGAATACTTCCATCCTATGACATGATAATGTTAAATTCATCGATGAAACCATCAGAAAAGAAGTGATGCCTTTGCCATAGTAGTGATGCTTTTATTGCTTATTTGGCAGCTTCATTTTTGCTGGGTTATTATAAAGAGTTATTCACTATCTGTACTACCATAGACAGCCCAATACTGCAGGCGAGTATGTTTTAAAGTAATTTTTTTTTTTTAAATTCATAGACAGAGACTGCATCTGCTCTTTTAAAGTTATGAATTTTTTTAATATTAGTTATTGATTTGATATGCACATTTCAAAGTGTTGCCAAATTAATAAAAAAAAATTTTTTTCTAATTTTTTTTCATATTTCCATAATTATCATTCTATTGTAGACAACAATTAACCAATTTTCATTAAAAACTAGTAAATTAATTTTTTCCCGTGTACATAGGTCCGTTTTACTTGGAATTACCCCTATGTACTTGAATTGGCTTTGAGAACTTTAAAGATTTTTTTTTTAATAATCAGCTACAATTTCAAGTCTTTGTTAAAATCTTATAATTACAAAATATCTCATTTTTCTCTTGCAACAAAAGGAAAACAATTACAACTGATTTATGTGCTCCAATTAAAAGTGATTTGCAAAAGAATACAAAAAATAACTACATCACCCAACAAAGAACAAAACCATGCTAAATTAAAAAGCAAGTACTACATAGTACTCGTAACTATACAAACGAAAAATCAAAGTATCACATAATTATTCCCATAAGTTTGGTATGAACAGCGAAAGTGAAATTATGTATGATTATCTTTACATATAATGAACAACATCGTACGTACACTTTATCATATGTGTTCCATAAACCCGGTATGTAACTAAGTACATACTACATACACTGTGGTGCAAAATTATAGCCGCATGTACTTTTTACCAATTTTGTGCATTTACATAAAAAATTGCAGAAATCTGTGTATGACATCTGAAAGACCTTGAAAAAAAATAACAAAAACAACAAACAAATATTTGTTTTTGTGTATAAAAAAACAGTTACAACAAATTCTTAGTTTTTTTTGTTGGTGCATAATTATAGCCGCAGATTATAAAAACAATTTACTCAGCTAACGGTTAAGCCAGTTTTAGTTTTTTTTTCTTTTATTCTTATTTGCTTTGATTATTTATTATTCGCTAATTTGCAAATAATAAATAATTTGATAATTTTCGAAATGCTACGCGGTTGTTATTTGTCCGATATTGAAAAAGGCAAAATTTCTGCTTTTCCAGAAGAAGGCGTTAGTTTTCGAGGAATTGCTCGGAGAATAAAGCGATCTGAAAAGGTGGTACGCAATTTTTTAAAAAATCCTTCAAATTACGGACAAAAGAAAAAAAATGCTGGACGAAAACCCAAACTTTCAGGTCGTAATAAACGCAAGATTATCAGAAGCGCTTGCAACTCCACGAAAAATGCCAAACAAATTGCACACGAATGTGATTTAAATGTGTCCCGTTGGACTGTAAATCGTGTGCTAAAGCAGTCTTCAGTTATCTGCCGCCAAAAAATGAAGAATGCACCACGATTACTGCCACGGCACAAAAGTGCACGCTTGGATTTTGCAAAAAATAACATGAATACGGACTGGAATAAGGTAAGTCACATTTAGCTATCTCTAGTCAGCATTTATTTGAATTTATTTTTACAGATAATTTTTTCGGATGAGAAAAAGTTTAACTTAGACGGTCCGCATGGGTACAATTCATATTGGAGAGATTTACGTAAGGAACCGCTATATTTTTCCAAAAGAAATTTTGGTGGTGGATCATTGATGGTTTGGGGAGCGTTTTGTGCCGATGACATGCTAGAGTTGGCTTTCCCAAGTACCAAAATGAATTCGGCAGAGTACACAACTCTTCTCCAGACAAACCTAAAACCATTTTTTGATCGAAATCGTGACAAAAATATGATTTTCCAGCAGGATAATGCAGCTGTTCACAAGAGTAACCATACTCGCATGTGGTTAGAGTCCCTTAACATCCCTCAATTGCAATGGCCAGCCTGTTCCCCTGATCAGAACCCCATTGAAAACATCTGGGGAATAATTGTACACAAAATATATGGTGGCAACAAGCAATATGACACGATTGGGGATCTTAAAGCCGCGGTAATTGAAGCTTGGGAATCCATCACAAGTGAAGTTCGTTTAAATCTAGTCAACAGTATGCTACAACGAATTTTTGAGCTCATCTCTAACAAGGGAGGCCCAACACACTACTAATGTATAAAAAATTTTAAAATAATTCATTGCTTTTTATTTTTTTTAATATTTTCTATTAATATTTATAAGTGCGGCTATAATTTTGCACCAAGAAAAAAACAAACTTTGTGTTATAAAATAAATGTAAATGTTAATGTAAATAAAATTAACTTATTTTAAAAAACTATATTGAATATTTATAGCGTTATTATTGCCGACAATTTGATATTATTAAGTTTTTTTAAATACACCGTTAAAGATAAAAAATGCCGAAAATTTGGGTGCGGCTATAATATTGCACCACAGTGTATATCATTAATTATTATTATTATTTTTTTTTCGAAATGAGATAATGATAAATTGCAATATGTTTTAACTTAAAATGAGCTTAGAATTACAGCATTTCCGATTTTAAATAAAGAAATTCTAATTTGCACAAAATGTCACAGAACCGGTACTAGGTACTTGTGTTATAGGTATATCCGACACTTGTAGATGGTATTTTTGTAGGAGGGAGGGGAATTAACCTTTTGTATCAGAACCAATCTGGGACTGTTTCTTTTTTAGGAGATTTCGTTGACATGTTTTAATTTTGTTATGTGGCCTTTAGTACATGTCACCAATCGGATTTTTCCCGTATTGTTCATAGAATGCTTATTTTTTTTTTGTGATATATTAAGTTTGATTTTCACCAAAAACTACATCTATTTATTGGGGGATCGTGAGCATAATTTCAACATACAAGAATAAAAATAATTTATGGTGTCTACACCTAAACGCTTTTCCATGACTTACGAACGGCATGACAAACGAACATATAAATTTCCTCTTGCAGTGATTAAACTGAATGCAATAAAAATTTCACAGTCTATAAAAACTTAGAAACTGTGTTCAAGCAAAGGGGCAAGTAAAAATGAAAAATTCAAAATTATCTAAAACGCATGATAAAATAATGTTTCACTTTAAGTGACAAACATATTAAAACCATCTCGAAATACTTGAATACAGCAAAAAGACTGTAACTGGATCACTCTGACACTGTGCTGCTAAATTTCCCGCACAAGTAAAATGTCATTGCCTTTCAAAAGCAACAAACAAAAGTAGAAAAAGTTCAACAAAACTGACACAGATAATAACATTAGAAGAAGGATCACGTATGCTGCGAGTTTTGTCCTTAAAACCTTAAAATAACAATATAAAATTTTTTTAACGTAAAAATAATAATCAGTTTTTTTTTATTTTTTTTATAAAATTGCTTATATTAAACTAATATTAACACTTGTGAAATTCTTAAAGAATACTAATAAGCGCCGCCACTTGTTTCTTTTTTTTTTATTTTTTTTTTATATAACAAAAAAAAAAATGCAATAAGTTAAGTATCAAAATCATTAGGGATCTTAAATAAGAAGTATACATACATCAATCATTTAAGGATTTCTTTTTAAGTTCCTTTGTGTATACAGTTAAACATATAAGTGTGTGAACTAATGTTATAGGATTCGTAGAAAATGAAAAATTTAAGCCAGAAATTTTTTCTAATTTCTGGCTTAAATTTATCTTAAATAATCCCTGTACGTGTACAGGGATGGTATCCCGATAGGTTCCCTCTTAATGAAAATGGGAAATGTGATATCGTAGAAATAAATAAGAGACTCGTATTTATTAGCGTGCCAATCTAACATTTAGGTGCTAAGAGTAATTTGTGATTTCACTCCTGAGCCCCTAAAACATAGTAAGTTGTTATACAGGCTGGTCCAAATACAAACATCTTTCTAAATCATATGTTTTTTTTTTTTTTTTTTTGGTGATATGTTTTTTATGCTTGAAATATTGACTACCAGTCAGCATCATAAAGCGGCGGACCTTAATGGGTCGCTTTACGCTTAAACAATGTTGGGAAATATTGCAAACTTATTTCTAAAATTAGTGCTGTGTTACCCAAATTGTGCATTTTTTGAAACGATGTTTTACCGAAATGAAGAACCGATAGCAAGCTTGTGCAAAAAAATTCTGAGACTGAATTGCTACACCCAGAAAAAAAGTCTGTAATGGCAACTGAAATTTTACTGTTATTACGGGAAATTTTGCTAATTTGAGCCCAGCGGCATTTTTTGCTAATCTTAGTTGTGGCCAGCGAATTTGTTGTCAATCGAATTCCGGTGGCTGCGACAACTGTCTTCAAAAAAAGATAGGTTGGAATTCGATCAAAACCATTGAAATGTATTTGTTAGGACGTTATTCTATTTAGAATTACATATAATCAATAAAGAAAGCAAAAATATTATATTTAGAATTATATAAAGGGAAGAGGAACTAAAAAACAATTCTATTATACAATTATTATATCCAATGAACTTTAAAAATAAAATTTGTTTAGAAATTGTGTACCGTAGAATCAACTAATTATTTAGTGATTGTACTGGAAAATTAGTACAATCTATTAAATTTATTAAAAAATTGTCAATATTCAAAAGTGACAACTGCAAATACGGTTATCCTCATTAAATATATTATTTTATTATACTCACCAAAAAAAGTCTGTAATGGCAACTGAAAATTTTACTGTTGTAACGGGAAATTTTGCTAATTTGAGCCCAGCGGTATTTTTTGCTAATCTTAGCAACACATGTCTGCTGACGTGTAGTACAATGAAATTTGTAGAAAAAATTAGCTGCCGCTACTAAATTTTAGAAAACTTTTTATAAAATGGAATTCGAAATCTGTTTGCTAAAATCAGCAAAAAAAAATTACTAAATATTATTAATATTAGTACAAAATTTCAAATTTATTTTTTTTATCGAGCATCAAAATTTTTTATTTTATTTATTTAAAAAAAAAAAAAATATTTTAGACAAAATTAAAAAAAAAAATCAAAGGCTTAAAAATTTTAAAAACATAAACGAATTTATCATTTTGTTTTACTTTGGTAATTTCTGTTTTGAAAAATATTTTTTATGCTTTAAGGTCAAATTTTAATTGTTCTTAGTGCTGATTTTTAGAACTAAAAAATTTTTAAGTGCTATTTTAAGTGGATGTCCCATTTGTAGACATGAGTCGGTATATTTACTTCTGATCCTTTTTCTTAATCTATGTAACATTTTAAGGCAATTTAAGTTGGTAGGTGTAAGTTTTAATTAGAAATAACATTTCCTTCAATATCCACTTTTCTAAAATTAGTAAATTTGTTTTTGCTAATTTTAGCAAATCGGTTTTCAAAAATTTGTAAAATGATTTCTGAAGCTTGCAACAAATATTTGTAAATATTCTGTAATTTGTAAAATGTAAATAGCAAAAAAATTTACTAAATAATATATCTTTACTAAAAGTCAATATAAAAATAGTAAAGTGTAATTGAAAAGCGTTTACAAATTTTTCTACTAACTTTTTTTCTGAGTGTAGTAGACAACACTCATGCTCACCGTCTGTACGTATCAATGTGCAACTCAATTCAAGAACATCGATCTCAACATTTCGGCATTTCACGCACAAAGATCTCGGATTACACAGTACAACACGAAAAAAATTACGGGTTCTGACAATTTGTTCTGGTAGAGACAAAAAAATGCACGTGTGTCGACGTTTTGAAAGAGCACATCGGAATTTTCTACAAAGTTCCTAAACATGCCCTACACTTAGTGTTTCCAATTACACGACCCTGCCGGTTAATCGGTTAGGTCAAAAAATTATTAATTGGAAAAATTGGCGATTAATCATTTAATGCAAAATAAATGTGTTTCTTAATCAATAAGAACATAAAGAGCTGAAATATTAAGTTAAGTCTATTGCATTGTTTTTCTACGTGTTTAGTAAAAGTGAACCCTTAAAAACACAGTGTAGATAGTCGATATAGTTGGTTTTGATTTTCTTTATATTATGACACTGTCCAGAATAAAAAAAAATGCCTAAAAAAACAGGAGCTGCATCAAAAAAATTCAATAACAAATACTTAAAAATATGGTATTAATAGTTTTTGCGAAATTCACAAACAAAGTTTGATAGAACTGCCTCTGTTCCCCGACTCTTTTACTGCCTGGTTTAAGCTTTAGAGTTAAAAAGGTCATCTATTAGAAAATATATAAAAATCAAGCATATTCCTAACAAGTTCTCACGAATTTTACTGTGTTTGTGCAATTAAGAATTAAAAAAAAAAAAAAACTTATTCTTAAATATATTTGACTAAAAAAACATAATTTTACTATTTACTGTTTCATGTTACTTCATTAAAATTTGTTGATAAATCAAATAAGAAACAAATTTTTTTAGTTTTTATAAATTTTTTTATAGAATTTCAAATGAAACTGCTTTTTAGAAAATACAGTTTTGGAATTTAAAGCAATTTGATATTATTATTTTATAACATAAGTAACGTTATAGTGCTTGTTAGGAAAATACATAGTCACGTGCTTCATTGCTAAGGAGAAAAATATATATTTTAATAGGTCTTTTCTTAAAGCTTTTCTAAAACTACTCGTTCTGATGAGATCTATTGTCAGCTCGAAATACATGTATACGGAGATTAAAAGCTCTATTTAAATTTTTTGGACATGATTATATGATTTTATATTATTTTAAATTTATTTGTTAAAGGAATTGAAACAAGAATACAAATTGTGAATCATATTTCCTAAAGCCTATATAACATTTGCTTTGATTCAGTAGATTTAAAAAGAATAAAATTTGATTGTAATTTAGTTGATGTTTTTTTCTACGATTTTCTTGCCAAAGTTAAGAAAAATAGCAGAAAAAATTATATTAAAAATTTAACCGGTTAATCGACCTATTTTAATCGATTATTCGGTTCGAATAATTATTTGAGTAATAAATTATTTGTTTCGATGTTTAACGAAATATAGGCGATTAATCGACACATATATATTTTTTTAGTCTCCTCTAACAGAATCCATTGTCCGAACCCTGTATTTATGGAAAAAGTTCGAAATTGTTGTACAGTGGTCTTAGCTTACAAGGTCCAATTTACTTTGAAGGTCACTTTGCATTTCGGCAGCTAAGTCAAAAAACGAAATTTTCGCAAACCCGCACGTTATTATCGAGAAGCCAAAGCACCCACAGAACATCCACAGTTTGGTGTGGATGAGGTAGTCTCATTGTCCCATATTTTCAGTCCCCAGTTTAGTTAACTTCGGCTCTTAAGGCTTATATAGTCCGAGAAATTCGTGAAATAGAATCAAAAACTGCCAACAAAGTCTTGGAAAATTGTACTGACAGGATGTGCTACTGCGAAGCCAGCCGCTGCAGCTACATGAATAAAATCGTGTTTCATAAATAATCAGAATATTTGTTATTTCTAATAAAGCCATAATATACCAAAAAAAAAGATACTTGTATTTGAACCACCTTTAACATAAACCTTATAAAGTTTAAAAATAAAGTTTATTAAAATAAAATTCCAAAGTGTACGTTTATTTGTGTTAGAGACTGCATATAATTATGATAAAAAAATACAGCTTTAAAGTATTCCTTACAGTATTTGTTAAAAGTACAAAAAATAAAAAAAAAATTGTATCAAATTGTTGAAATTTTATTTAAGCACGTAACAAATAAAAACAAATTACTTAATTTTCCTTTTTGAGTACTTTAAACTTTTTTCGTCTATAAAATTTGCTTAATAGTTACAATATAAAAAATCGTTAAATGTCAGGAGCTTAAGGATATATTGAACTTATTAAATGTGGTTTAAATTTTATTATCAGTTAAATAATGTTTTATTTTTATACGAGAATATATATTGGCGTATTCAAAATAATACATCCATATAAATAATTAAACAATTTGTTGATTCAACTGACGAACTTATTGGCTATAAGTAAAATCATTAAAAAAAAAATAATTAAATGTCTGTTAAATTTTAAGTTCAATATTATTTCTGCATTTCTAAAATCGTGTCTATTTTTTGCTGAGGTAGAGGAGGGAAACTAAATGAAGACGTATTTTCTCGTTTAAAAGGCAAAAGGACGAGATGGTGATGGTGATGGTGGATTTTTGAAGAAATTTTAAGTTTTTTTTTTAAAGAAATTACAGCAAATTGGAGTATCTTTAATTAATGTTCAAATTAATTTGAATTTTGTAAATTGCAGATATGTTATTTTCCTCTATGCTATGCAAGGAAGATGAGATTTAAGTCGAAAATTCTACGATTTTACACTTAACCTAGCAAAAGCTTTAATTACCAAAAAAGTGCAGTTAAATAACATAAAATATAATTTTGATTTCTACTGCTTTTAGTTTAGACGTTATACCAAGGACCCTTGAAACCAGGATGAACAAACTACCAAATTTTTAGCCACCCATGATGCCAAATGATGCGACTACAAATAATTCTTAGCCGAGACCACAACATTCTTAGTCGATTTTCAGGAAAACTTAGCCTCTAGCAAGGGTTGTACCAATTCAAACATGTATATATTCATTCTCATTCACATCACAATCACTGTACTTGCGCTACAACCCTTGCTATGTAGAGGCTAAGATTTTTTGAAAATCGGCTAAGAATGTTGGGATCTCGGCTAAGAATTTTTTGTAGTCTTATCATTTGGCATCATGGGTGGCTAAAAATTTGGCAGTTTGTTCATTCTGGTTTCAAGGGTCCTTGGTTATACGAGTACCCATTAATGAAATTTTAGCTGGGTACTTCACTTCTGTTAAATTAATGAGATATTTTTCAAAAATCATTTCCAAAAACATGCCAACTAGTACCATTATTTTTATTATAAAGGGTGTCCCAAGAAGAACGCAATTTTTAAATTTTAAATAAAACACAGATATTTAAAAAAAAAATCGTGAAACTTTATTATATCGTAAAGTAGAGAGAATGAGGTTATGTATGGAACAATATATCGTGCAGATGGCCGCCGCGGCTTTGCTGGCATGCACGCGATCTTTTAATGAAATTTTCAATGACCGTTTTGCATGAATGCTGCGGTATTTCATTAATGCAGCGTCCAATTTCCTCTTTTAAGGCTTGAATCGTCGTCGGCTTATTCGCGTAAACCATCGACTTCAAAAAACCCCAAAGAAAAAAATCTAATGGTGTTAAATCGCACGATCTAGGCGGCCAATTCTGATCTCCAAAACGCGAAATAACACGACCGGGAAATGACTGATGCAGCAATTGAATTGTTTCTCTGGCTGTATGACATGTGGTGCCGTCTTGTTGGAACCACATGCCCTCCACATTCATTTCTTCAATTCTAGGCAAGAAAAAACTGGTTATCATTTCACGATACCGAACACCATTGACTGTTTGCGCTTGACCTGCCTCATTTTCATAAAAAAAGGTCCAATGATTCCTCCAGCCCAAAAACCACACCACACAGTGACACGTTGAGGATGCATTTGCTTCTCGTGAATCACTCGAGGATTTTCCTCACCCCAAATGCGACAATTCTCCCTATTGACGAAGCCATCAAGATGAAAATGGGCCTCGTCACTGAAGATGATTTTATCGGCAAAATCAGCATTTTCATGTTGTCTCTCCAATACCCAATTAACAAACTCCCTTCGCTGTCCATGGTCAGCTGGCTTCAGTTCCTGAGTCAATTGAACTTTGTATGCATGAAGATGCAAATCTTTCGTCAAAATTCTCTGCTAAGTGGATTTGGGGACACCAATTTGCTGACCGAGCTCAGTCGAATTGAGGTGGATGGAGTTTAAGCGACATCATCACGTACAGCTGCGACATTTTCGGTCGATCGACCTGGTCGATGGCGCGTTGTTGTCTTTACATCACTAACAGACCCAGTTTCGGCAAATTTATCCATTAATCTCTTTACAGTTGACTCTTTTGGAGCATTATTGTGACCCCAAATTGATCGCAATTTGCGAACTGTAGCCGCAAAACTTTCACCATTTTGGTAAAACAATTTCACAATGAGAATGCGTTGTTCATTCGTGTAGCGCTCCATTTTTACTAACCTCGTACCTCCTACTAGCAAACAATAACAATTGTTCAAATGTCAAACAATGACACTTCGAATGTTGCCAGATTTAAAAATTTCGTTCTTCTTGGGACACCCTTTACAAGTTACATTCACAAAAAATTAAATAGAAAATTTCCAAGCGGATCTATTTTTCAATTTTTCAGAAGAAAAGCATTTAATAAAACTTTTTTTCTAATGATAAAAAATTACGCAAACAAATATGACCTCTTAAATAATAAACTTTTAACACCAGTAAAAGCTATAAAAAAAGAAAAAGAACCACAAAAAAAAAACTTTCTTAATTTAACATTTTGCAACAAGTTTTTGAAGACTTCATCTCTACATGACTATAATAACAATATATTTTGTTAAGGCGGGTAATGGGTACAATAAAAGTGGCATAGAGGGACACAATAATATTTTGTGACTACAAGCCAACGTACATAGTTATCGTAAAATTTCGACGAGCACATATGTTTTGGAACTTTTATACAATGTCTTATATGCTCGTACGAATGTAAACATAAATGTTGGTTAAAATTTACGAATTTTCATTTTATATAAATAAAAATGTTACAATTTCCATATATTGTAGTTTTCTACATGTTACAGTTGCAGATGTTAAAGTTACTTTTGTGTGTGTGTTTTCGCCCAAAGTTAAGGTGTCATAAAATTTAACCTAATTTGACACTTTTAGTTTTTTTATGATTATTTTGTTCTCTTGTCATAAAGACCTAAAGTTTTGTATATACTTGAGTGTTGTTGGTATAAAGGGTGAACCATAAGTATTAGCTAATTTCCGGCCAGTGATGCCTTATGGCTTCACGCAGACACCACGAAATTTTTAGTTCGGGCGGTGCTATGCACACGCGGGCATGTTAGGATTCAATTGTAGGTCCTTATTGCATATATAGAGCTTAAAAAATGTTTGACCAATCCTATCCCCTTTGCTCCCCTTTTGGTCGGGAACAATACCCGCCCAACTAAAAAATTTAAAAAAAAAATAATTTTTCAACAGAATTGTATTTCAAATTCGAAAAAAATTGGCCGGACGAAATTGGTTAAGACACAATTTTTCCCACACCCGGTTAATTAATATTTAATTTTAAAGGTATGTAAAAATTACAGATTTGCTTTTTTCCATAAATAAAAGGTGGTTAAATTTTAAGAGCCGATGTTGAATGTGAACCACACGTAAACGTCAAGTTTTTTTCTGGATTTCAATTGACATTTCTCAATTTCAGACTAACTTAATTTGAACCATGGAAAGATACACAATCGAGCAACGCGTTAAAGTTATTCAGGCTTATTATGAAAATGGGCGTTCAACTCAAAATGCACTTTGTGATTTTTTTCGGTCAGCATAGTCGACCAAATGTGTCCACAATCGGGATAATTGTGCACATATTTCTGCAAATCGGGTCTGTAGGAAATGAGAAAACACCTGTGCATGCTCGCCAAGTTCGTTCTGCGGAAAATATTCCTGTTGTTCGCGATAGTGTGGCAGAATAGCCGTCAACCTTGACTCGCCGTCGGTGTTTGCTATCGCGAGATCATAACGGAATTCTTGAAGCCAGAAATTGAGGATATGGATATTTACGATATGTGGTTTCAACAGGACGGTGCCACTTGTCACACAGCTAACTAAACAATGGCTCTTTTGCGCGACAAATTCAATGGCCGTGTTATCTCACGTGGTGGCGATGTCAATTGGCCGCCAAGATCATGTGATTTGACACCGTTGGACTTCTTTCTTTGGGGTTATTTAAAAGAAAAGGTGTACGTCGATAAGCCCAGCAACAATTCAAGAGCTAAAGGATGAGATAATCCGGCATATTAACGACATAGAACCTCAATTATGCCTCAGAGTCATCGAAAATTTAGACCATCGGATGGAGGTGTGCCACCGAGGTCGCGGCGGCCATTTGGCTGATATTTTGTTCCATACATAATTGAACCATACCATATAATAAAAATAAATGACAATAATTCCCTAAATGACTTGTGTTTTATTTAAAATCAACATCGGCCCTTAAAATTTAACCACCCTTTATATACTTGTCACTGTGTAGTTTGGGTTTATATCCTGGGATCTTAATTTAGGCAAATAGTTCTTTTTCTTATTATTTATTCGTACATAAGTTTAACTTTTTGTGTGCATGTATGTAGTTTGCAAAACATCATGTTACTCTCTTATTTTACGACTTTTTATTTTGTGAATGTCTTCTAAAAGTGTGACATTAAACAGAGGTTATTTATACAAATTCTTTATAGGGATGTTTTTCTTTCTTCTAAGATGAAATTTCTTCAGTAAAGCACCTCAATGTTAAGGATGTCGTCGTAATAAACAAAATGGGAAGTGTCCATAGCAGCAAAGTTCTAATATCGAAAGTCTAATGGTTTTGATATTAAGAACACAAAATCTGTAAATTTTTTGTTATAGAAAAAAGTCCTCGGAGAGTTGAAAAGTTTTTAACAGGAAAAAATTTTCCGAATCTGAGGAATTTATAATATAAAAAATGTCTTAGAAGCTGCAGCTTTTTATAGGAACCTGATAATTTTTTCGAATCTGAGTGTTTTTATTATAAAAGTCCTCAAGAAATGCGGTTGTTCTAAAATTTTTTGGATCTGAAATCTGACATATTTTTCTATAGAAAAAGTCCTTAGAGTCATACAACTTTTTAATAGTGAAAATTTTTTAGAATATGAGAATTTTTCTATGGCAAAAAGTACTTAGAAATCGACTATTTTTTCATAGGAAAAAAGTCACTAGAAATTGAGATTTTTTCCATAGACAAATTTCCTGGCAATCAGAAAATTTTACTATAGAAAACTTTCTCAGAATCTGAAAATTTTTTCTATAGAAATTTTTATACAGAAGTCCTCAGAATTTGACAAAAAGGCCTTAGGATCTAATAATAATTTCTCTATAGTCGTAAGAATCACAGAATATTTCTTTAGCAAAAATTTCTTTCTATGCTTAGAATTTTTCGACAGGAAAATAATCCTCAAATTTTTGCAAATAATAAAAGAAAAGTCCTCAGAATCTACGGAAATAGTCAATCTAATGAATGAACCAACGAACATTGAAGGTAATGGCAAATATTTTCGATCATTTTCTCTTCACATCCTGGTCAGTATGAATTGAAAACAATTGCACCAAGAGGTGCAATTCTAATTCTTTCTGCGAACTTCACGTTGTTTTAGCATCGACTTAAAAACTTTCAGTTTCTATATACAAAAAAGCACGTTGGGCCGATCTTAACAACTTGTTCACAATCTTGTTCAACGTCAATATTAATGTTTCTGCTTGTGATTGAAAATGTTATATTGATTGGAATATTTCTACAAAATATGTTTCGGCTAAACCATGTGGTAAATGTTGGTTTAATCATATTTCAGATCCTAAGAGAAATGCGAAAACCTAGTGATCCAAAGTTCTTAGATATAAAAAGCTTTTTAACGAACAGCAAGTGCTAAAGTTCTTTCTGCTCCTCTGGGGTAATAAGAGCTTTTGGACATTGGCTAATAGGATAAGCGACCAAGAGTCAGGTATGACCATTATTTCCTGACCTGATTGATAAATTACTGCCATGCATAATTTATTCTTCGGAGCACGTGTTTTTAACAGAGTTCTTGCAAATCTGAATGTAAATAAGTCACCGGGGCTGGATGGCACACCAACATTATTGCTGAAATACTGCTTAAGACGCATTTGCTAACCTTTTTAGCTATTCATAGCGTACGGCGGGAATCTTCCCCTAAGAAGAGTGCAGCTAATAACCCTGAAAACTACCGCCTAATATGCACAATATGCTCAGAGCTCTTGAAGGTGATGGAGAGCATGATAAAGTAGCATTTTGTTTTTGTTCAGAGTTCAATTTGCTTTAAATGATGGTAGAAATCGTTAAGCTGAAAACCTGATAGCGTTTCTTTCGGAGCCTTGGAGTCGATCCATTAAAAATTATTGGCTTTTGTTCTACCCCGATTTGTTCTAACTTTCTGAGAAATCGCACTACAATACACATACGTGTTGTTATAAATGGTGTATTTTGTAATGAGTATCTGCTAAATTTAAGAGTATCGTAAGGTTCAACTATTTTTAAACCAATTTGTACACTCTCCAAAAAATGTCTGTAATCGCAACTCAAAATTTTGCCCAGCAGTATTTTTTGATAATCTTAGCAACTCATGTCTGCTGACGTGTAGTACAATGAAATTAGTAGAAAAGTTAGTAGCCGCTACAAAATTTTAGTAAACTTTTTGTAAATTGAAATTTAAAATATGTTTGCTAAAAAATTTACTAAATATTATTAATATCAGTACAAAATCAAAACTTTTATATTTATTTTTTTCCAAAAACATTTTAACAAAATTAAAAAAAAATCAAATGCTTAAAAATTGTAAAAACAGAAACGAATTTATCATATTGTTTTAATTTGGTCATTTCTGTTTTAAACAATATTTTAGAATTTTTTTTTTGCTAATTTTAGCAAATCGATTTTCAAAAGTTTGTAAAATAATTTCTGATATTAGCAACAATAATTTGTAAATATTCTGTAAAAATTCTGTAATTTGTACAATGTAAATAGCAAAAAGATTTGCTAAATAATAATTTTTTTTACTAAAAATCAGTACAAAAATTGTAAAGTGGGATTGAAAACCATTTACAAATTTTTTTACTATTTTTTTTTCTGAGTGTAATCAGTCATATATCTCAATATCTGTTTTGGGAGTGTATCCGACATTTTTGGAAATGGAAATGGGGATAATTAGGACCTGTCACCGTCTTCATCAGAATCTAAGGGTTTTTCTATAAAAATTAATTTTAAGAATCTGAGTATTTTTCTAAAGGAAACGCCTTTAAAAATCTGTGAATTTTAATACCAAAAAAAAAAGTTCTTTACCGCTGAGCATTTTTCTATCGCAAAAATTCCTCAGACCTACAAGAAAAAATCCTATAAGTGTTTAGAAAATATTTTAAAAATCCGAGGGTATTCTAAAGAAATTGAAAGAAAGTCCTAATAAGAATCAGGGTTGTACTTGTATTTAGCATTCCTTCTCCTTTACTAACATTATTTGCAGATTTTATTAAAAGTTTTTTTTTTGTTTTGCTATCTTTAGAACAGTAGCATTTTAAGTATTTTTATGTTCCCCAGTAATGATTTTGGTTAAACACAGTAATTTGCCATAGAATTTAAAGACTCTAACCCGAGAGTACTCCCCATAAAAACAAAATACTTATCTTTTAAAATAACCAACGCAAAATGTTACTTACTTCTGATGGTAATTATGATGATAAACATACAAATGAAAATTTGAAAAAAAAGAAGAACAAAGAATTGCAAAGAATTACAAACAAATTGAAAACTTCAATAAATTTTAATTATGTTAACCATTATATTGTTTGCTTTTATTTTAGACTAACTTATCAACGTGTTGCTTTAAAGGAAATTAGACTGCAGGAAGAAGAAGGTGCACCATTTACAGCGATACGTGAAGCCTCCCTATTAAAAGAACTGAAACACTCAAATATTGTAACACTGCATGATATTGTACATACAAGGGAAACATTAACATTTGTATTTGAATATGTGGTAAGATAATACCGAGTACCCAACAAACATTTATAAGAACTGCCACCGTGATGTGCCTCTTTCAAAGTTACTTTTATATGACGTCATTATAGGAGGGAGGAATTTACTTTTAGAGCAATTGTCACCAAACTGTTGCTTTAAGGAGAGTTTAGTAATTTGTTACATGTCACAAGGTTTTAAATTTCACCCAGTTTCGGATACGCCATGTAAAAGTAACACTTCATATAATTGGCCCAGTTCTGTGCCACCAGTTCATATAAAATTCTCTTGAAGTATTAATAATAATTATTAATTGAAGTATTAATAATAATTATTAATGTTCAATAAATGTTCCTAATTTTATGTAATTTTATCTTTCAGAATACGGATTTATCTCAATATATGGAAAAACATCCAGGCGGTCTGGATCATCGTAATGTTAGATTATTTTTATTTCAACTTTTACGTGGCCTCTCCTACTGCCATAAACGTCGTGTTTTACATCGTGATGTCAAACCTCAGAATCTTTTAATAAGTGATTGTGGTGAATTAAAATTAGCTGATTTTGGTTTAGCGCGAGCAAAAAGTGTACCCAGTCATACATATTCCCATGAAGTTGTTACGTTATGGTACCGTCCTCCTGGTAAGTTTTAATAATCGAAATTAATTTATTTTTGAATTCCTAATAGCAAAGTGATATCTACACAACTCTAGTTTTGTGAGTTTTTATTATTTCTATAAAGAAAAAAACTAACAACAAGTTAAAATTAAAATATTTGTTCATTTAATTAAAAATTTAATTGTACTGGTACCAATTAAGGAATTTTTATATTAATTTGACTTATTTGGAAAAATTTTTTAAAATTTTTTCAATTAATTAAATATTTAACAATTAAGTTTTTAATCATATCAATTCAAAATTTTCAGAAATTTAAATTAAAATTCAGATCAGATTTATTTAAAAATTGTATTCAGATTTTCAAAAAATTCATCAAAGTTTTTGAAAAATTTTCGGATTTGGTATTTTAGTATTTTACTGGAATTCTTATAAGTTACTATTCAATACGATACACGATATTTTTAATTTGTACTTCAAAATTCTGGTCATATAGTAGGTACCTACATTTGCGCCTGCAAAATTTTCAACAAAGTGGAGAATCATGGTCTGCTAAGATAAGTTAAATTTTAGCACACTGCTAAATAACGAGTAGAAATTTGTTATCCAGAGTTGTAAAATATTTATTTAAAAAAAAATCAAATTTTGACTATTTTTGAAGGGAAAATTTTCAAAATAAAATTTAAAAAATATTAAAAAGTGTATTGTATACTTAATCAATATTTTCATGAACAAATACAGAATTTTGATAAGCAAATACGGTATTTCTTTATTAAGCATTGATTTTGTATATGAAAAAAAAATTTTTCCTGGTGTAAACAAAAATTTCTGAGAAAATTTGGTTTAAAATCTGAGTTTTTGGACTCGATCTGTCCCGAGACAGAGTGACATTTATTATTGGTAGTTAGCCGGCTACTAATTGTGGGAATGACGCAAAGAAGTTTTTTCCACATTGATGTATTTCGCTTGGCTTTCAAGTTGATGATTTTTCAATAAATAAAAATATGGAAAAACAAGCGCCATCTATATGTGAGACTGCTAGCGAAAACACAAAAATTTAATTATTTGAAAACAATTGTGGTGAAAATTAACTGGTAAATTTTGATAATTGAGAAATACAAAATACAGGGTAGCCCAAAGATATTTACCTGACGTTGTTTTGCTGTATCTTTAAAATGAAACGACATATTTGAAACGACGTATTTAGATCTTTAAGTTTTTTCGCTCAGGTGTTGATCAACATTTATACTCTTTTTCTTATCAGATATTGTTTTTGAAAGATTCCAGAGTTTGTGGAATGTTCACATAGACGCAATAAAATAAAAAAAAAACCTAAAGCGGTTAAATCTTGTGGCCACTGCAAATCGCCGAAAACGAGGCGACTCGCAAACAAATCCTTAAAAATGTCCATTGTCGCGCAAAAGTGTGTCTTTCAGCCCCAATTCATCAACTTGCGGCAAACACAACTTGTTAATCATGGTTCTGTATCGCTTAGCAGTCACAATAGCCGCGTTACCCGCGGCGTCATCGAAGAAATAAGGCTTGATAACACTCTCGGCGTAATTGGCCAGCCATACAGTGACTGAGCGGATGTAATAGCTGTCGTGAATGATACGTGAGTTCTCAATGCCCCAGAAAAGCAATTTTTATTTTTTTACTTAACCGTTCTGATGAAGATGAACCTCATCGCTGGGCCATATAAATAGTCACGAGTATTTCGCGTTCTCGAGGAATATATCATTTCATCGCCTGTCGACGTTTATTATGTATCTGTTTACTTCACAAAATTAAAACAAAACTGCACAGCTGCCGTCATTTGTAAAAGTTTTAGCATCTTCAGATGGGGTGATACATTTCGGACCACCTTGTATAAACTCGCCTTTGTTTAAATTAACTTTTTCGGCAATTTAATTAAAATTTATCGTCAAATTTTGTGCCCTGTCCATAAAATACGGATTAGGACCCTTCCGGGAATCATATAGTAGGAATGCCCGACTTTAGTTTTTGAACTGGTTATTGTTGAATTCTTTCTGAATTTTAATGACCTTTATGCTTATGTTTCCCTATTCAACCGTAAAAAGATTATGAGAATTATATGCTTCAAAAAAAAAATGTATCCCAAAACTTTAAAATTAATTCAAATTTTAAAATAATACAATTAAATAGTTAATTAAATTTGTAAATAATAAAACAAAAATTTAATTAAGTCAACTAAACATTTAATTGAAACTAAATTTTACTTCAAGCTAATTTTTAACTAAAACTCTTTAGCAATAATTTTTTTTTGCGTAACGATTTGTCTGAATTTCAATGCTAAAAGTTTTTCCCTTTTATTTCTGTGATAAAAGACGATTTTTTCCTTCATATATTTCAAAGTTAGTTTTCTTGACTTTTCACTATTCTATTTAATATACATATTAAAATAAAATTTAAATTTTTCTCCAATTAAAATCAGAATAATTGAAAATATTGTCATGCAAATTTGTCGTTAAACTTTTTATTATTGTGGGATGATGGTAATTAGTATGAAAAATCCATTCGTTTTATAAAACTTCCACATTCATTCAGTTTTTTCTTTTGTGTTTTGTAAACAAATAAGTTTTTTTTCGTCTCTTAACTTAAAAATATCAATTGTCTCTAAAGTTTTGGTACCCTACATTAGAAAGTGTTGAGTTTGGGATTGAAATTTAAATGCGCGATTGCACTTTAAAACGTTTGTAATTCAAAAGAAATAATCCCAATTTAAAATGAATTTATATAGTAAAATATCAGCCCATACAATAATAATGTATGTCCTATGTATAGTTTTATATTGTATCTTTTATTATTCAATATTAATTATATCCCTTACATGAATTATTATCTAAATATAATTAGAAATACATATTAATTTATATTTCCTCCCACAAAATTGGTTTAATTTAAACTCCGATATAATCGAATCAAATTACGAATGTTTATATATAATTTTACATTATTTGATCCAATTATACAGAATCAATTCCAGTATCTTATAGGATTTAATTCAAAAATTATTTTTAACCTGTCGTAGGCTACTTAAAGTTCATCCTAACCGTACATGTTTTAACAATGTATTTGATTAAAAGAAAAATAATAAAAGTATGCAAAAATCAACTAATTGAATTAATTTCTTGTCTTTTAACTGACATTTAATTCTTTAGCTCATGTTGTTGTATATACTTTTATACACACTTGTATTTAAAAAAAAAAACTTTGTTAAAAGGATTTTCTTTTAAGAAAACAAAACTTATGTAAAATAGCACAATGAGAAAAGTATTTGTACAAAAAACAAAAAAAAAATCGTTAAAACATAAACGTTTTTTTAAGTTCTCTCTTTTCTGCACACTTTTTAAAGTTTATTTAAGTTTATATTTTATTTATTTTTTTTATCCTTTTCTACTTTCTTTGAGCAAATATTAAGGATTTTTTTTTGTATTTAAACATGTTAACAAGTTAAACGTTTTTAGAATATTTAATTTAAAATCAAGTGAATCCTTTGCTTTAAAACATTTTTTGTAATTACATTTTTTATTGTATTTTGAAATGTCTGTTTGCTAAAAAATTTAATGTAGAAAATTTTATTTTTATTGTAATTAGATATTGATTGTCTCAGATGAATTTATTTATTTTAATACTCGTGACTATTATCTAATGAACGATTTTCTGTCTAAATTTATCAGATTTTCAACTGAACGGATACGTAAACAAACAAAATCTGTGCTTCAGGGGCACTCAGAATTCACGTACCATTTATAATGAACCATTACATTCACTCATAGAAATTGTATGGTACAGGAGGTGTCATTGGGCCTTATTTTATTTTTATTTTTTTTTTTGAAGACGCTTGGTGTATCATTTTGACTTGTAAGCGATACAGAACTATGAATAAGGAATTTTTATTGCCGCAAATTGATGAATTTAGACTGGAGGACATGTGGTTCCCATAGGTTGGCGTAACTGTACTCACAGCTCACGCGACAATGGATATTTTGAAGGATGCGTTTCCGGGTCGCGTAATGTGTCTTTTTAGTGATTTGCAATGATCAGTAAGATTGCCCGATTTAACCACTGCAGACTTTTTCCTTTTGTATTGAAATATCCGACAAGTGTGAGAGAACTTCCAAAGTTCATTTCAAAACAATGGAAAATGCGGTAAAAAAAGGTCAAATGATCATCAAAAATGGCAGCGCCCACTTGACCAATATAATCTTCAAAATAAAAGCATTAGAGATTTAAACTAAAATTATTTCCTTATTCTTGTCTTAAATTGTATACATATATTTTTAATATTTAATTTCTTAATCTCATTTTAATACTTTTACCAACAGTTTTATTTATATATTCAATTGCGGTTTTATTTGCAATGTCTTTTATAAACTTTTCAATATATACTTATTTATTTATTTAAAATTTGCACAACCCAAAATTACTAACTTGTATAAGTACAACCACAATAAAATTTGTTTTAGTACAAAAGCTATTAATTCGTTGAGTGTATTCAAAAAATAAAAAAAAAAAAATCCGGAGAAAGTAGGCTAACCAATGTGACTTGAAATATGTACTTGAGTGTCCCTGGTCGTCTAAATGGTGTTTGTTTTAACAGAATAATAGCTCGATTTTCTATATTACCCCTTGCTTCTCTACTTAATTTTCATTCCATTTTTATAGATGTTACAATAATTGTGATGATAACTGTAGATGTTTGTCAATATGTACATATATTGTTATTTACATTCAGCTAAATTAGCTTAATATATATGTAAATTTTGTGTATATTATTCGATCTATCTGTTTTAATTAGATATTTTTAAATTTTTTATCAGGCTCGAAATTATAATTTTTAATGTTACTAACGAATAGTAAACACTATTTTTTCCATTTAATAAAAAATTAGTGTTTACTATTCGTTAGTATACTAGTACTTTCAATTATTCTGACACACGGTTTTTTCTTGATAAAAAACAAACAAGAAGAGGTGTTTTTCGCTTAAGCGATTCCAAATTTTTGTGGTGAGTAGTGCAGATCATGCCTTCTAAAACGGACCACAATTTATAGTCTAAAGGATTCAGGTCTGGACTACCCGATGGCCAATCATCCGTAGAAATAAAGTTTGGTAAATTGTTTTTTAACCAGTCTTGAGTGGTTTTTGCCTTATGGGCTGGGGTAGAGTCCTGTTGAAAGGTCCACGGCTCGTTTTTGAACAATGTGCTATTTAATGGCTTCACAACCTTTTCTAAAACGTCAGATTGGTACACCTTTGCCGAAGTTTTAACACCTTTTTCGCAGAAATGAAGCTTGGTGACCCCATCATAGGCGAATCCCCACCATACCATCACAGAAGGAGGATGGTGACCTCTCTGAACTCCAGGAACCAATTCATTTGCTTGCAGAGATGACTTAGCATACTCTCTATCATTTTGTTTATTGAACGACTCCTCCACAGTAAAAATTTTCTCGTCAGTAAACATAATTTTTCTGTGGCGGTTTTTGGCGTACTGGCAAATCAATGATTTTGATTTTTGCTTCCGTTTCAGCTTTAACGCTGCCGTAAGTAGATGCCCCGTGTGTCTTTTGTAAGCCCGAAGTCCCAAGTCATATTTAATGATGCGAGAAATGGATAACTTCGATATATTCATCTCCCGCGACATTATTTGCTGCTTTCGGATTGGATTTCGATAAATTCAATTCTGTACAGCTTTAACGGCTCTGCGAGTTCGCACAGAGCGCGGACGGCCAGATCTCGGACGGTCTGCTACTCCACCAGTATCCCCAAACAGTTTCACAGCACGCTAAACAAAACTACGACTAACTTCGAGCAGCTGCAATGTTCGATAAATGTCTCCAGTTTCCATTCCACTTTTTTTTAGGCCAATTACGACAATACGGTTTTCAAGATCTCCTCATTCCATAATTTAAAGTAACGCACGACAAAAACTTTTTACACAAAAATTAAGTTTAAATGCTAGTTGTCAAAAAACTGTCAACGTAACGAGAGTGTGTTCAGTGGATTTCTTACAGTGGGGGCGACTAACAGTGTGTTAGTAATTATGAAAGTACTAGGTATATAATTAACTTAATATAACTAAAATTTTGAAGACACAACAGTTTTTTCCTGTTGGTTTATGTCTACAAAATTTCAGCAAATTCTTTTTTAATGATTTTAGTGAGGTAAATTGACATGAGTAATTAACTTAAATTTCACTCAAATACAGCTAAACAATTTTTAGATTGCAGATTTTTCTGCAGGGCTCTAATTTTTGTGGATGTATTTTAAAATCGCGGTATTTTAAGATAAAAATCACGGAATTTTTTACCGAAATTCAAAGGAACATAAGAATTGTAACAACGGAGATGGCACATACTAGATGGTACATCGGGGATGGCACATACGAGATGGTACATCGGAGATGGCACATAAGTTTTAGGCACCATGCCCACCGTTTCAGTTGATCTCGCACCGAAATAGTTTCTGATGATTTTCTCGTCGGATCTAGCGATTTTAATTTGCCTCTAGCAGTAAATCTTTAAATTTTTCATTATTTAGTAAATGAAAAATTTTATTAAATTACTGAGCGCCCCGGTAGGCTAGTTGGTAGCGTGCTAGCTTATCAGTGCGGGGGTCGTGGGTTCGATTCCCACCAGAGGCTCTGGTCTGTTTTCGCTACAACGAGCTGAAGGACTTCGTTGCTAGTGCTCGGTTAGGGTATTAAAATATAATTTGTAATTATATGTTTAATAAAATAAATAAAAAAATATTAAATTACTGATCCCGACAAAATAATACTTTTTTGCGCTATGAGGCAAATTTGATGTCTTAATATTATATTTATTTAAATAATTGCGCTTAAAGTTAAGGAAAGGGCTGTTACTACTGACTTCATTGCAATTTTTTTTACATTATTTAAGCGAATGTGCTAGTTGAAAATTGGTGAAAAATTTAATAAAAACCTATGCCCAGCCTAGGCACTGGTTATCCGACACCAATAACCTAGTTTTGTGTATACACGCATTACAAAATGGTTTTGTAAAAATTAAAAAAATCTGTTAAACGGTTTGGAATACTATAATCAAATATTCGAGCTTTCATCAAAATTGGCGTGGTGGAAGTGTGAATACCTAAAACATTTTGTACCATGTTTTTAGGTATAAGTAAGAACAATTTTTTGAACTCCTTTTTTATAGTTTGGAATAAAATACGTTGAAAAAAAATTGTAATACTCAGATATCCTTAAAACTTATTTTTTTTTACTAAATAATCACCAATCTCGTGTAACAACATTTCAGGAACAAAAGAATCGTCCAAAATATGCAAAATGGTCACGTTTGGCATTACTCTTTATATTATTAGAGCCAATATACACGGTGACTTTTTGCATGCAATTATTGTTTGGTGGCGAACGGAGTAGAGAAGCATTCACATTCGGTTTAAAAGCAAAAAAGTCAGCGTATAAATAGACGTTACTTTGGAAGGCACTTTGAAGAGGGAACTGAGAAAAAAGTATGCAATTAATTGCATCGTATAAATTGGCTCTTAGTTTTCTCACTTTATATAAAATAATTTAAAAAAACCACCGGCATTTTCTTTCATGATCAGAATAATTGTATGCTCTTTCTTGTATGTTTTGTTTTCTTATTCACTTTTATTACATTATTAACATTCGACTTCCAACTCTTCCGAATTATCTTCTTATATTTTGACCGATTTTGATGAAATTTAGATACATTTGTGATATAAAAAAACAAGTAAAAAAAGGCTTAAATTTGGCTGTGCCGAATCTTTGAATACCCTCCACCAATGTCCTAAAAAAATGTTTTCACTGTTTCTGATACATATAATGCAAAAAACTTTAGAAGTGAAATTATGGAGGTGGAAAAAAAAGTTTAGGTGAAAAACTTTTTTAGATGTGAAAAAGAACTTTGTGGTTGGAAAAAATTTTTTGATAAAAAAATATTTTAGTGGTAAGCCCCACCAAGTGAATAAAAAATATTATTCAATTCTAAGCGACAGGTGAAAAAACAAAAAAAAAATATTTTACTTGCCAGTTGCCTTTGTAACTTCACATTTTCAATCATATTTTTGTAATTTTTGGACCGATTTTGCTTATTTTCAATACAAAACTTCTCGGGAGGATATATATTAATCTAGGTAAAAATGAGCATTTCCGCTTGCGTCTTCGGGCCATGATCGCGATTTCAACGGACAGATGGACATCGCTAGATTTCGACATGTTACAAACGGAATGACAAACTGAAATATAGCCTCACCATATATGGTGGAGGGTAAAATAAAATAATATTAAATTCAATCTTGGTTCAGCGGCATATCGGAAACATTCGATATTCTATATAAAAACTATACAAACTAGTATACTCCTCAAATTAGAAAGTTTAATATACAAATTGGCTATGTTCTATCATAGGGTTGTTAAATTGGGCCGAAAAGTACCAAAAAAGGGCTTCAGGAAAAATTTGATAAATCCAAAATAGTGTGCAAAAAAAATATAAAAAGTTTTAGAAATCTGTGCAACATTAAATTCAAAAAATAATTAGTTTTGAAACTGTATTTTAGGTGTCTTGCTCCAAAAAAGTTTAAGTCTTTAAAAACTTTTAATTACTTTGTTCTTAGCGATTTTTTAAAGTTACAATAAAATTGTTGATATTTTGCTCGATTATAAAATTTGAAGATCCAGGGAATTTTCCTCATACATTTTTTAATTATTTATTTATTTGTTTTTATTTTTCATTTGTATTTTCCAGATGTCCTGCTCGGTAGTACAGAATATTCCACATCATTAGATATGTGGGGTGTAGGTTGTATATTTGTTGAAATGGTAACTGGTATGCCTACATTCCCCGGCATACGTGATACATACGATCAATTGGATAAAATATTTAAACTTTTGGGTACACCAACAGAAGAAACGTGGCCTGGGTGTACACATTTTCCTGGTTATAAACCACATAAATTAGGTAAGTCATTATAATATATAAAAACAGAATAATTTAATTTCCTATAATCAATATTTTCTTCTAGGTTTTTATCGTCCTCGCAAATTAGGTCACAATTTTCCTAGATTATATGATATTGTTGAAGGTGAAACGATAGCGAATGCTTTTCTACAATTAAATCCTGATAAAAGAATAGGTGCCGAAGAGGCATTACATCATACATATTTTACGCAATTACCAAAAAAATTATATGAATTGCCAGATGGTAAGTTTTAATTTGTAATTTTTTACTTGATACCAACTAACTGGGACTATAACTGACACATTTGTTATTGTTAGCCATTTGAAATTTAAATTTATCTATTAGTTAAATTTGAACGGGACATTTCCTTCCCAGCAAAACCACACATTACCAAATAATGGGTAAAGTAATGTATAGCCATAGGGGCTGATGAATTACTATACACCATACTTCATTGATGAATTTTACAGGCGATGAGTCTCAAAGTAATGTATATACCCATTACTTTAGAGGTGATAATGTAAGGGGGGTTACTTATATGGTTACGAGAATGGAAAAAGTAATGTGTCTAAAAATAGATTTTTTTTTAAATTTTTGTAATTAAAAATAATGTGGTCAAGATGGGAATCGAACCAGAGTTGCCAGCCAAGAACTCTACCTACTGAGCTATCGACGCATATAGTATTTGATTGCTTTAAACTTAAATGAATTGTAGCGCTTCGTTTTTCGCTAGTGTTGTCAAAACAAGCATACATTACGCTTTTGCTTACAAAAAAACACAAAGTAATGTATCTAAAAAGAGACTTTCAAAAATATTTCAATTATTACTTTACATTTATAAATCATATATTACGTAATCAATAATGAGTAATTTATTACTTTATGCTTGCAAATAATGAAAAAGGTAACGAGCTATCATTACAAGGTAACGCATGAGAATATCGCACCCATTACCAAAGTTTTGCTGGGTTATTTACCTTAATTACAAATCACTAGTTTATGTCATATACAGTTTTTTTTTTTTAATTCTTGCCAAAGTTGTAAACACAAGATTGTATAACAATTTTTTTTTATATTTAACTTTAAATGTTTTTTAATTAAAAGCTTATAAATACACCTCTATTTACTTATGTAACAATTAAAATGACAAATGTTTTTAAATGAAAGACAACATAAAATTTCTTCTTTGTTTGTTAGTTAGTTGTTTAAAACGATTGTCAAATTAAAATTAAAATAAATGCATAGAGAAAAAAATCTTGTTAACAAAACTTCTAGTCGACTAACAAAGTTTATTTTTTTCGCGTGACAGAAGAAATTTTAATTAAAATACAGCGAAAATAAGAAATATTTATTTATACTACAAACTTTTCTCGAAAGTGGAAATATAATTTTTTTGGTTTCTTTTATATGTAATTTTAAAAATAAAATCAATTTTCTGTAACAGAAAATTTCTTAGATTCTAATGCTGGGTTTTACTTTAAAGTTTTTTTAGTTAATACATATATGTATTATTACATATTTATATTAATACATATATATAGTTAATACATATATTACTTATGTTATAGTCTAGTATAACAAATTTATGATCCTGTTACAATATGTGTTAATGGTTTTATAACATTTACACATGCAACATATGCTACACATCTCTGCCATGTGCTGTTAACTGTAATTAAGCCTCTGTAAATTTGTTTAAATTGCATCGCGATATCCATGAGCTTAATAGCTTGGAAATTCTTAAATCTAAAACATTTATGAAGTCATGTGTTTGAATTAAAGTTATGAACTTGGTATATACATACAGTGGACCGCAAAACTAATGATACAGCAAATATATTTTCAGGTTTTCTTAATTTTTTTTTTAATAAAGTGAGTTTCCTCATTAAGACCTAATTTCCCTTGATGTCACAAAAAAAATTATCTCAGTCAAGGTAACATTACTGGTTCATCATAAAAGTTCGGGCTAAAACGAAGGAAAAATAAAATTGAAATTAGAATTTCTGGCGGAGTTATGAATAAAACAAGTAAAAAAGGGCTAAATTCGGCTGTGCCGAATCTTTGAATACCCTCCACCGTAGGGGCTGAAGATGATATACGTATATACTAAATTTTGCATGAACTGTAATATGAATATGTTTTGTCAATTTATGTAACGAACTTTTGTTATTTAGTTTTAGTAATGTTATTTATTTAGTTTTAGCAATGTTATTTACAGAGGACTGCTCTGTTAGCGACTTTAACATTGTTGATTTTTACGTTAACTTAGTTATTAGAGTAACACACATATAGCTCTAAGAATGTTATTATGCTCATAGTATGTAAGACAATAAATGTAATCGAACAATACGAAGACTTAATAACATTTTTACTTACTTAACAGAAAAATAAAAAATAGATACAGAAAAATTTTACAAATTTGTATGGAAAATTTAGAGGTACCTTCACATTTTCACTCATAACTTTTGAACCGCTGAACCGATTTTGCTCATTTTAAATACCAAACTGCTCGGGAGGATGTTCAATAACCTGGGTAAAAATAGGCACCCCCGCTTGCATCTTCGCGTCGTGATCGCCATTTCAACAGACAGACAGACGGACAGACAGACAGACGGACATCGCTAAATCGACTTAAAATTGCATAAGGATATACTTTATGGGGTCTTAAACCTATATTTCGACATGTTACAAACGGAATGACAAACTGATATATCCCTCACCATATATGGTGGAGGGTATAAAAAAAAATTTTTTTTTGGTAAAACTTTCACCACGTATTGACTTCATGAAATAAGTTGTGATAAAAATATGCATGGAATCTTTTTGAATTCGAATTTCAAACCCCTCCTTCGGAAAAAACAACAAGGAAAAATACTTAATAACGCACAAATAAAATATAGTAATTCATTAATTATAATTTATTAATTATAATTCAGTGTGATTAAAAAATAAGAAACTTAATTTCGTTAGCGCAAAGCAATACAGAAAATAGTAGTGTAACGTCTGGACCGAAAAAGTAAGGTCGGACCTATAAAAATAATAATCAAAATTTATTTTAAAAATTACAAATATAACGAAAATTTTACCTCTTTAATATTTAGTTTATTCATAGAGTTATCTAAGGTTTTTGTTATTTTTGTACTTATTTTATTCCATTCATTCAGAGGTACCTGTTGTCTGTTGAAATGGCTTTCACGATGCGAGGGCGTAAACGGGGGTGTTTATTTTTACCTAGATTAATGGACATCTTCCTAAGCAGTTTGGTATTGAAAATGAGCAAAGTCGGTTCAGCGTTATAAAGTTATGAATAAAATTTTCCATACAAATTGGTCACCAGTCGCTTAGAAGTGAATAATACATATTATGTATTCACCTCGAATATTTTCACCGCAAACAATTTTTTTCACCTCAAAATTTTTTTTACACCAAAAAATTTGTTTTCACATCCAAAAAAGTTTTTCCACTCGAAAAATTTTTTCACTTCCATAATTTTACTTCAAAAGTTTTTTTAAAATTATTTGCATCAAAAACAGTAGAAACCATTCTTCTAGGATATTGGTTGAGGGTATTCAAAGATTCGGCACAGCCAAATTTAAGTCTTTTTTTTAAATCACTGTATTTTCAATAAATACAAAATTTCCAATACGCGAATTCGACATGCAGCCCAATACCATAACACCTCCTCCTTTATGTTTTACAGTCTTTGGCGTATTTTTTAGATTCTCCTTCGATTTGTCTGTGAAAATCACTTTGTTCCAGAAGTCTTGGGGCTTATTTAAAAACCATTTAAAAAATATATGCGCTTTTGCTTGCCTCTGGGCACAAGACGCTTATTGGGTAAATATCTTCGATCACTATCGAGTAAAACTTTTGTATTATTCTACTTTTCAAATCCATAGGCAATTTTTTTGCGCTTGTGAACGAATCTCAATTGTACGCATTATCGTTAATCTTTGTCGGTAAACGTTGGTATCCTATTTTCAATTCGGTTCTCTTTTTTTTTTTTTTTGCGTTCAATAACTTTTCTCACCGTTAAGCGACTATGTGACAATATTTTTCGGATTTGTCCAAAATATTTGTGTTGTTTTTCATACAAATCGATCCAAATTTCCGCTGGTAAAAAATAAAGTACTGACAGAGCACTGATTGCCAATGGTACAATAAATAAATTGCTGGCACAGTACTTATTTAGAACCAGAGATTGTAATAGTTATTCCTTTTTTCATAAAAAAAAGTTATTTTTTTTATTTTTATTTTTTCGAGCAAAAATAACAGTTACTTTTATTTTTTCGAGCAAGAATAGCAGTTATTTTGTGATTTTTTTTCGATCAAAAGTAATAGTTATTTTGTGATTTTTATTTTTTCGAGCAAAACTAAGTTATTTTTTGATTTTGATTTTTTTTTCGAACAAAAATAACAGTTATTTTTTGAATTTTATTTTTTTTTAGCAAAAATAAAAGTTATTTTCTAAAGAAACGTACGTGTTATAAAAATTTAGTTGACTTTATATATTTATTTTAATGTGCATAAGAAATCCCCATGATGATCAAATTTTTTTTGATTTCTCACATTTGTATACACTATTTTAAATACCCTTTTTCTCCTTTTTTAATTTGTTTGCTGTTTTTTAGCTTTTTAAGATTTTTATCAACTATTTTCTTTATTAATTATACTTAACAAGCTAAGCAACAGCAAACAAATCCATTATACTGCTTGTTTATAAATATATTGAAGTTCTAACTTACTGAATTTTTCTTCTCCGAATTTCTAATATACCGTTATTCTATTAAAACCATAAATGTGTCCTTAGTTTTGCGTTGTAATATTATGAGATAATATGTATGAAGGTTCTTAAAATTTTTTTTTAAAGGTCGTAGTATTTTAATTAAAAATTAATATGGGTAAATTGGTAAAACCTTAAAAAAAATTTTGATTTGTCCATAGTTTTGCGGGCCATTGTACATATGTTTCCTGTTTTAATAATTTTGTGAAATTACTTTATAGTATTTTCGCGTTAAGTAGCTTAAAACCTAACAATTACTATTAGTACAACATATGAGTGCACTGGCACAATGCTTTTTATTATTATCCCCATCATCTGCAATGTGTAATCTGTGCAAAGTATAGTAATGCTATTTAGGTGTTAATTTATACATACATCCACTTAAAATGTATCCGTAGGTTCTATTTGGAATGTGTTAAGTTTGCAATACATACTGAATGCATGCAAAAGTATAAAAAAAAACTAAATTCCATTCCCACTAACTTTCAATGGGCGTATCATTTATAATATAGTGATTACATAGAACAATTTAAAAAATTGTTGATTTAAAGGCTCAGTTTGAAAATCATAATAAATGGTTTTTCTCATATACCAAAAACACAAATTCGATCTCTGGCAAGAATACAGAAAATTATTTAATTTTCATTTGATTTTAAATATTTTTTCCATAAAAATATACAGAGAAATAATAAATAAATCTTTCCATACCTTAATATATAGTGGTTTATAAATAGAATTGAATTATTGAAAAAAATTAACCGCTACATATAAAATAAACCATAAAAATAACAATTATGTATTTGCAGTAAATTTGAATTATGATTTTATTAAATATCACACATTTGGAAAATCACTTATGATAACATAAATTTAAAAATAGTTTATATCAAATTATTAGTACACTCAGAAAAAAAAGTTAGTAGAAAAATTTGTAAACGGTTTTCAATCCCACTTTACTATTTTTGTACTGATTTTTAGTAAAAAAATTATTATTTAGCAAATCTTTTTGCTATTTACATTTTACAAATTACAGAGTTTTTACAGAATATCTACAAATTTTCGTTGCTAATTTCAGAAATCATTTTACAAATTTTTGAAAACCGATTTGCTAAAATTAGCAAAAAAAAATACTAATTTTAAAAAAGTCGATATTGATGGAAATGTTATTTCTAATAATTTAAACTTATACATACAAACTTAAATTGCCCTAAAATGTTACATAGGATTAAAAAGGGGTTCGGAAGTGAAGATACCGACTCATGTCTAAAAATAGGACATCCACTTAAAATAGCACTAAAAAGTTTTTTTATTTCTAAAAATCAGACCTAACAACAATTTAAATTCCACCTTAAAAGTAAAAAAAAAATTTAATGAAATATTTTTCAAAACAGAAATTACCAAATTAAAACAAAATGATAAATTCGTAAATGTTTTAAGAATTTTTAAGATTTTTAAGCCTTTGATTTTTTTTTCATTTTGTATAAAACATCTTTTAAAAAATATGATTAAAATTTTTGATGCTCGATAAAAAAAATAAATCTAAGACTTTGTACTAATATTAATAGTATTTAGTATTTTTTTTGCTGATTTTAGCAAACAGATTTTAAATTCCACTTTACAAAAAGTCTACTAAAATTTAGTAGCGGCTACTAATTTTTCTACTAATTTCATTGTACTACATGTCAGCAGACATATGTTGCTAAGATTAGCAAAAAATACCGCTGGGAATTTCCCGTAATAACAGCAAAATTTTCAGTTGCCATTACAGACTTTTTTTGGTGAGTGTAGTATGTAAATATAATTATGCAAACGATTAAATTTTAAATTAAGATTTATTATACGCTGTGGGACTACAAACACAATGCATACAATTTTCCATCAAATGCCTAACAATTTTTTGTATGTGTAAAAATCATTTAACAAATGATTTTTGTGGGGAAAATTTTGTTATAAACAATATCTATGACGAAAACATAAATTAACTTTTCAAAAAGCCCCCCGGAAGACTAGTTGGTAGCGTGCTAGCTTATCAGTGAGGGAGTCGTGGGCTCAATTCCCACCATAGGCTCTGGTCTCTTTTCTACAACAACGGGTCGATAGCCTTCGTTGCTATTGCTCGGTTAGTTGTAATTTTATGATTAATATAAATAAAATAATAAAGCTTTTCAAAAACATAAATAATAATTTTATTTGTTATAAGCAAAACGATAAATATGGGTTTCAAATTCAACTAATTGATTAACCAATCCCTCGATTAATGGCCTTTATTTAATTCGATTAACCGGTTAAATTTTTAATAAGGATTTTTTCCATTATCTCTTTAAGATCTTTTAATCAAATTCTTTCATAATCGAATGAATAAATTCTTAAGGATTACAAAAGCAAGAATCTTGTTTTGTGCTGCATATCAATTTTTGTCGTTAAAACCAAATTTTCTCAGTTTTCTCTTTCTATTTTGATTTACACACGTTGGTATGTATGGTAATGCAACAAAACAATTATGAAATATATTTTGGAATTTTTGTATGCAAATTTGAAGCATATGCCAAATGCAGTAAAACAATAATTTCAATTTTTATTTATATATGCAAAATTTTGGTGTTTATGCCAAACAGTTGTGTAAACAGCAAACCAATGTTCTTTAAATGTTAAAATCAAAAATGTAAAGCTAAGTCAGTCGTTGGTTGATATCTTAGATATGATACAAGACACCGAGAAACGGGTTTAGGAAAAATGGTCAGTGGGTTTAACCATAATAAATCTAACGATCTCACATGAATTATTATACCCTCCACCATATATGGTGAGGGTATATATCAGTTTGTCATTCCGTTTGTAATATGTCGAAATAAGGGTTTAAGACCCCATAAAGTATATATATTCGTGATCCTTATGCAATTTTAAGTCGATTTAGCGATGTCCGTCTCTGTCCATCTGTCTGTCTGTTGAAATGGCGATCACGACGCGAAGACGCAAGCGGGCGTGCCTATTTTTACCCAGATTATTGAACATCCTCCCAAGCAGTTTGGTATTTAAAATGAGCAAAATCGGTTAAGCGGTTCAAAAGTTATGAGTGAAAATGTGAAGGTACCTCTAAATTTTCCATACAAATTTGTACAATTTTTCTGTATCTATTTTTGTTTTCTGTTAAGTAAGTAAAAATGTTATTAAGTCTTCTTCTTGTTCGATTACATTTAATGTCTTACATACTATGAGAATAATATCATTTTAGAGCTATATGTGTGTTACTCTTAATAACTAAGTTAACGTTAAAAGCAACAATGTTAAAGTCGCTAACAGAGCAGACCTCTGTAAATAACATTACTAAAACTAAATAACAAAAGTTCGTTACATAAATTGACAAAACATATTCATATTGCAGTTTATGCAAAATTTAGTATATACGTATATCATCTTCAGCCCCTATGGTGGAGGGTATTCAAAGATTCGGCACAGCCGAATTTAGCCCTTTTTTACTTGTTTTTACAATCGCTTCACAAACATATCGATTCTACATAATTATCCACTAGAACGAATTCATTGGTCGGGTTCTCTTCCATTTTCCTAACTGTAAATGTAAGATATATCTAACTAGAACCAGTTCCAGAAGTGGGTCTGGGAATACCTGTTTGAAGCAATATAATCGTTTATTTTTGGAATAATTTTACAACAAAAATCATCCGTGTAAAAACCGACAGAAGAACTGCACTTAGAATAGCTTACTGTTTTCAGTTCAGTTAAAAATAATGGAATATACATTTATTTTTCAAGGAAATATTTATTTGAACTTTTTTATACAATTGCTCAAAATGATTTACTGTCATTTTCCGATTTTTTCAGTTTAATTTTTTATTTATTTTTCATTTTCAATTTAATAAAAATTTAACCACAAAACGGTAATTTGTGGTATATTTGTTTTCGTTACATTTATTACAAATTTAAATTTTACAAAATAATATTAAAAAAATTCCAATTTTGTTTTTTATGTAAATTGTTTGTTTACATACAAAATTATTTCAATTCAAATTACAAGAACTTCATAAACACACACATATGATCATTCACAACAAACGTGTCTATAGACTATGTGAGTTCCATTTTGTAGTTGAAAAACTAATCAAAAATACTAAAAGCGGCTCTCAATTGATCATAATGCACGGGTGCACACGTGTGTAGTCTCAATGGCAAAATTCCATGATTGGGCTACGAATTGGTAGCTCAAACGATGAAATTATTGATCAAACAAATGCCTATTTTAAGGACCTCGAAAAATCCTTTTTTTTTTGAAGGGATACAAAAATTGGAGAAACGTTGGACTTAGTGTATTGAGCTAAAAGGAGATTATGTTGAAAAATATTTTTTTTTTGCAAAAAAAACTGTGTTTCATTAAAAAAAGTCACGGACTTATTGATCCGCCCTTGTAGTAAAAGTGCCGGTAAGCAGTCAGAATACTGTCAAACTTGGTTCGTGAATTTCGCAATAACTGTATAATATTTTTATGAACTTGTTATTGACTTTTGTTTAAAAGTTATTTTTGTTTGTTCAGATAATTTTTTAAATTCTCTATAAATAAAATAAAAAACCAGCTTTATCGACATAATCGTACACTGCGGTAAAACACTGTCTATACTGCGTTCATCTGTTTTAGGCTTAAGTGGTTGTTTACACTGAACATGTTTGATAATATCTTCTTTTTAAAGAGTCCCCAGAATCCCCCCATAATATCACAAGACTCTAAGGCAATATTTTTTTAAAAAGTCTCAGGATATTTTGAATTATCCTGAAGAATCAGTTTTTTTAATTGGAATTAATACAAGAAATACATTTATTTTGTACTAAACGATTAATCGCCAATTTTTGCGATTAACCAACCCGAATAACCGATTAATAAAATTTCTTAATTTTTCGAATGATTCCCCAACCGGTTAAGCGGCAGGGTCGAATAATTTGAAAACACTACTTAAACCACATTTTAAACGTTTACTTTTACGAAATGACCCTGTTAATTGAACAAGTTTTTTTAGGTTTAAACATAAAACTTCATCATTAAAAATGTTCGGTTTGTTTAAACAGAGGTGTTTAAAATATTTAGCAATGCAACAACACTGACAATAATTGTGTTAGCCTGTATTGGACGTATGATTTATATTTAAAGATTTAATATTACTCATACGTAAATATAAAGTTCAGATGAATTGGAATGTGTGTTTTTATTTTTTTAAAAGAATAATCAAAATAAAAAACAAAAATTGTAGTTTGTTAGTAAAATATATTTGTATCGGAATTAAATGACTCTACCTCCTAAAATTCATACCCATTAAAATCATGCTAAGTAGTATCATCTCTAATTTAGTTTCAATTAAAATCAGTAAAATGGAAATTGAATTTCCTCTTTCTTGTGTGACAAACAGCAGTATTATAAGTACATAAGTATGAGCTTAGAACTATAAAAGAATTAATTCTTAATTGCACTGTTTTGGCTAAATTTATTCTAGCTTAAATTCTGATACAAATTGACAAAAGGGTTAAACATTTCTTTGAAAATTATTTAATTTTTTTTTTTAAATTTAATAAAATTTAGAAAATTGTAATTTGCGTAAATTTAGTTTAGCCTGTTTGCACTTATACTAATTTAATGCTCTCAGGAATTACAACTTTTCATCATCACCACTTTTAAATCTAAATAGATTCATTTATTGCTGGAAAAATATTTATATTAACTTCTTTATTGCTTTAAAATATTAGGATGCATATGACTAATATAAATTAAAATATGATCCACTCACTTTTGTAGTCAAGTTTAAAGAAAACTACCCTTACTGCGACAAAATCAAAAATCATATGTGAAAGGGACTTACATATACTGTGAGCGTAAAAAGAAACTGTACACGTTAGTCCAGTATATTTTTAATATTTTAATTCAATATTTTGTGTTTTTTAAAATAAATAGTTTCTCTTCTTTACTGATTTTATAAAAAAAAACAACAATAATAAAAATCTTGCAAAATATTGTAATAAAAATCTTACAAATGTGAGCCTGCTGTTTGCAAGTACGGTTAACCAGCCATTTCATCACCATGATTGTCCCTCGATATATTATTTCTCTGGACAAACTAAATGTTTGTATTTCCAAATTTTTAATGGTTTTTTCCTAACAAAATTTTCTTCTCAAAAATTTGATCTCGTCACTACAGGGTTTAAAATTTTAAAATTGAATCGGCTATAAAAAATGTACTGATTATTTTTTCAAATTTCTGGTTTTACTGGAAAGGTTGAACTTTGTCATTTACACTCACCATAAAAGTCTGTAATGGCAACTGAAAATTTTGCTGTTATTACGGGAAATTTTGCTGATTTGAGCCCAGCGGTATTTTTTGCTAATCTTAGCAACACATGTCTGCTGACGTGTAGTACAATGAAAATAGTAGAAAAATTAATATCCGCTACTAAGTTTTAGTATACTTTTTGTAAAGTGGAATTTAAAATCTGTTTGCTAAAATCAGCAAAAAAAATTACTTAATATTAGAAAAAAATTTTAAATTTATTTTTTTTATCGAGCATCAAATTTTTTTTATTTTATTAATTTTTGCAAAAAATATTTTATACGAAATTAAAAACAAAATCAAAGGCTTAAAAATTGGTAAAAAAAAAATAAACGAATTAATCATTTTGTGTTTATTTGGGAATTTCTGTTTTGAAAAATATTTTAGCTATATTTTTTTTTAGTTTAAAGGTAAAATTTTAATTCATTTTTAGAACTAAAAAAAACTTTTTAGTGCTATTTAAGTGGATGTTTTTTTTTAGACATGAGCCGGTATATTCACTTCCGATCCCTTTTTTAACCCATGTAACATTTTAAGGCAATTTAAGTTTTTAAAATTAGTAAATTTTTTTTGCTAATTTTAGCAAATCGATTTTAAAAAATTGGTAAAATAATTTCTGAAATTAGCAACAAAAATTTGTAAATATTCTGTAAAAACTCTGTAATTTGTAAAATGTAAATAGCAAAAAGATTTGCTACATTTTTTTACTAAAAATCTGTACAAAAATAGTAAAGTAGGATTGAAAACCATTTACAAATTTTTCTACTAACTTTTTTTCTGAGTCTAAGAATGGAACACAATATCATTCATATGACTACCACGACTGGCTCGGCAATAGCTCATCCGATCAACCCAAATTTTTCAGTACATTTTCGATTTTTTAGGCTCAAATCTCTTCAATGGCAACTTTGATTTCATGTTCAATTGCCTCTGGATGGTTTGCGTAACATTTATCCTTAATGGCTTCCCACAGAAAATAATCCAAAGGGCTCAAATCACAGCTCCGAGGCGGCCAATTGACATCACAATTTTGGCTGATTATTCGATTTTTAAAAACAGTGAGTAAAATATCGATGGTTGCATTGGCCCCGTCTTGTTGAAACCAAATGTCGTCCATGTCATTCTCTTGACATTTTGGAAACAAAAATTTGTTGAGCATAGCACGGTAACCCTCACAGATGATGTTAACGGCGGCTCCTTGCTCATTTTCAAAAAAAAATGAACCAGTCGTGGTAGTCATATGAATGATATTGTGTTCCATTCTTATATGACAAAGTTCAACCTTTTCAATAAAACCAGAAATTTGAAAAAATAATCAGTAATTTTTTATAGCCGATTCAAATTTAAAGTTGTAAATGGCCCACCCTATAAATACCACTTTGTTTCAGAATGTAATGCGTTTATTTTAAAATTTTTTAGCAAGATCTCGTCGTCGCTGTTGTTTTATTTTCCATATATACGGTTTTCTTCTTGGAACTCGTCCGTATAGTCCATTTGCTGCCTTTAGTGCTCTGCGTATTATGCTGCCGTTAACGTTGACACCTGAGCATTCTGAAAAGTTCTCGACTATTTAAGCAGTACTTTTAGTTGGATTTCGTCTCATTTTTTGTACAATGGCTCGTTTATTAGTCCCATTCAGTTTGTTTGGCCTTCCTAAATAGGAACAATTTGTAAATTTGAAAACTTTTTTTACTTATTAAGTAAATAAAGATAAATCTTTATTGAATTAATTCGCGAAAACAAAAAAATAATTCTTTTTGTAAATCAGCTAGTTGATTCAATATTTTATAAATCAATTTATTAAATTAGATTTAAAATCAAAATTGATTAATAAATTTCATTTGAAAATTTTTTGAGTCAATTGAATCAAATCATTTCAAACATAATTCTTTTTTTAAATCACAAAGTAATAAAAAAAGATTGATTTGATTTGCGAATTAAAAGAAATTAAAACAAGTAAAAAAATCACAGCTCCGAGGCGGTGCCGAATCTTTGAATACCCTCCACCAAAGGGGATGAAGATGATATACGTATATACTAAATTTTGCATGAACTGTAATATGAATATGTTTTGTCAATTTATGTAACGAACTTTTGTTATTTAGTTTTAGCAATGTTATTTACAGAGGTCTGCTCTGTTAGCGACTTTAACATTGTTAATTTTTACGTTAACTTAGTTATCATAGTATGTAAGACAATAAATGTAATCGAACAATATGAAGACTTAATAACATTTTTACTTACTTAACAGAAAAAAAAATAGATACAGAAAAATTTTACAAATTTGTATGGAAAATTTAGAGGTACCTTCACATTTTCACTCATAACTTTTGAACCGCTTGACCGATTTTGCTCATTTTAAATACCAAACTGCTCGGAAGGATGTTCAATAATCTGGGTAAAAATAGGCACCCCCGCTTGCGTCTTCGCGTCGTGATCGTGATTTCAACAGACAGACAGACGGACGGACAGACAGACGGACATCGCTAAATCGACTTAAAATTGCATAAGGATCACGAATATATATACTTTATGGGGTCTTAAACCTATATTTCGACATATTACAAACGGAATGACAAACTGATATAAACCCTCACCATATATGGTGGAGGGTATAAAAATATTAAAATTGACTTAAAAATCATTTTGTAAAAAGGTAATTTTTTTAAAATGGCCGGTAACTCGAAGTTAAAGCTAGATAGGACAAAACGAACGAAATTTTTGCCCTATTAGAGTATTAATATAATGTGATAATAAAAGTAGGCCAGGTCCGGAAGACATCCCGAGAAATATATTTATATAAATCAGCCACAGGGAGGCCTATTTTCATACGAACGAAATGGAATGGAATACGAAATTTGTTTTATCATATAAATTGATAAAAAAAAAAATAGTTACCTAGTGGCTGTTTTTTTTTTAAATTCTATGATTAAAAAAATAATTTTTGTGAATCTAATCATAATCGTGAATGAAAATAATTAATTTTTTATTCGCGAATCAAATAAAGATTGATTTGATTCTTTGATTTAAAATTTAGTTTTTTTACAAAAAGAATTATTTAAATCAACTTGATTCTTCTAATAAGATAAAGTTTGAATCTTGGTAGTAAATAATTCAAACAGAAAAATGAATTCTCGAATTAATTCGTCAAAATTTAAATCAGATTTGAAAATTGATTTAAGGAATTATGTTTTTAAAGGTCTGTTTTACAGTATTAAGGCTTCTTTCAATCTAAACCAATTTCACTCAAATTTCTTGCCTTCTTTATAATATTTTAACACAAGTTCAAGAACATCCAAGGAGGTTCGTTCATCCATTTTCAAAATAAATTTTATTACGCAGAAGTCTTCCGATTTGAACTTATTATGACGACATCAAGTCAATTTAAAATTATTATAATTAGTTAATATTATCTAGAATGTCATAACAAAATAATTGACAAAAAATAACGGCAGGTTTTTACTGTTAAAATTCTTTGTTATAATTGATGTACTATTTCTGTGGACGTCAACACAGTATGTATTTTAGAGGGTTTCAAAAAAAAAACTTTAATATAAGTCTTTAGCAACTGAGTGGTTAAAAAATATTTATATAAATAAGAATATTAAAGAATGCAATTTATTTATGGCCTTATTTATCCTTTAAACACCTGTAATCCAATACTCCAATATTTATTAATGCCTATATGTGTTTATGAGTTAGTTTCATTTAATTTTAATTGAATACCATATACATTTTGTGGTTTCCATTCATGTGCAAAAATATATACATAGTTTATTTATTTGTGGTTTATTTATCGATATGGGTTAAACATCGCACACACACACAAATACTCACATACATCCAGCAATTAAAGGTAAATAATAAAATCTTTTTAAATTTTAAACATTTAAAATATTTACAAACATGAGAAAATATTTTAAAAACATTAATTAACTTTTTAATTAAAATTTTCTATTTTGTTTTTGTACCATATATATAATTAAAATAATTAATTTGTGTAAACAAACTTTTTCTCGATAAAAACATTCATTTTAGTCAAAGTGGTTTTTATGGTAAATTTAATTATTAAAAATAATTTTTTTAATGTAATTTAATGTTAATTAAAATATATTATTTAATGAAAATATTTTTTTGTGTTTTTTTTTTAATATGATTTAAATTATATTTAGCAAAACATTAAAATATTTAAGATTCTGTTTAGTAAATAAACATTAAAGAAAAACTATTCACAATCTGAGCACAAGAATAACTACTACAAAATAATATACAAATTTATGTAAATTCCGGCGGAGTTTCATAACGAATGTATTCCAAGATAAACTCTTGGCCAGCTAGCCGGCCAGTCAGCTAGCCAAATAGCTAGCTACCCAGTCAGCCAGTGAGCCTGTCAGCCGTCAATTTAAGTAAAATTTTATTAAAACTTAGAAAAATTTTCTTATAAAGAAAAAAAATTTCTAAGTTTGAGGAAAAACGAAATAGTTTACATACTCAGAAATAGCTTATATCTTTTTTAAGTAATATTTCTTGATTTTAGGAAAAAAAACAAGTCAATTAAATATTAATTTATAAATATTAAGAAAAAAACATCTTAGTTTTAAGAAATTCACATACCCAAATGTAATAAAATTAATATTAGTTAAAAAATTTAGGACATAATTTAGTTCAAAAAATGTGTCTTACTTAAATTAAGAAAGTATTTGAACTTAATGTGTGTTCATTTTTTGTTCTTGAGTAGTAAAATTAACTAAATTTTAGAAAGCCATTTCAAAATTCAGTTTTTAAGTATACCACTTTCTAATTTCCAATAAAAAATATTATTAAAGGAAACAAATTAAAGTAACAATTTAAAAAAATTATCGTGCATGATTGTATTTTTTTGTGCGTGATTCAAAAATGGCTCGCATGCTTATCTCTAATCTTAACAGTCTTTAACATTGAACTTCAAGTAGCTTAAAATATTTTTTTAAAATGTTGTTAGCAGAGGATAAAAAATTTCGAATTTGCGTTTTTTTGTAATAAATTTGTTTGTTGACTACAATACAAAATATCGCAAGAACATTTTATACATTTCGGCATAATGGCTTTCCTATAATTGACGTAGCGCTTATTAAACTTTATATTTATCGAACTATTTTTTTTTTCACTTAATAATAAAAAAAGGTTAAATTTGTATATCAAATAAGCTAAAAATCCCATAAAAAAAACTTATGACATTTTTCCATTTTCCAATAACAACAAAAAATGTAAGTGTGGTATTTTGTATTTTTGCATCAATTTCCTTAAATTAGTTAATTTAAGAAGACAAAGGATCCCCAGTGTTCCTTAGCCATAGATGACGTGTGTCATGTAGGGCGTCCCTTTTTGTAGTTCTCTCAAGCAGAACCGTTAATTAACTACGAAAAGGATCTGACTTTGTCACAATTTTTTACGTTTCACAATATCCTGTTGTACATTTTTTTAATTTGTTTAACTTTTTGCTATTGAAATTTAATTTGTATTTTAAATAAATGAATGTAGTATAATTCAATTTGATATTAAGACAAAAATGTATAGCAAAAAGCTTGTTAAGAGCAGTGTCCTAACAAAGCGGAAGTCCTCCGAATGTGGGAAAATACTCAATGAGTGTAAAGTACTTTAAAATATATGGTAAAATACTATATTACCTTTACAATAGAAGCAAGATAAGGATAATTTTCACTTTTTCACTCAAAAGAAGTGCTATTTAACTTGATGTTAGAAAATATGTTTTTATTTTTGGGGAGTTAAGTCCTAGTTTTAAGTAAAAAAAATATCTAATGAACTTAAATAAAATAAAATTTTTCTTTAAACCAATGAAACATTTCCTAACTAATAGTAAAATTTTAGATGATGTATAAACTAATTAGGAGGAAATTCGACTGTTTTTTAAAAAAAATTTACTTCCCAGTAGTAAAATTTTTTTATAGTTTAGAAATTTTGACCAAATTTTAAGTAAAATTTGTTTCTTAATTTCAAGGAAAATTTTATTAAATTTTGGCAATCTTTGGCGCCGTTTCATTTCAATTTTTCCTCTAAATAAGTTAATTTTTCTAAATTCTAGTTCATTTTTTTTTCGAGTCTAACTAGACATCTAACTAGCCAGCCAGCCATCAATAGAATGCATTTTCTGGTCAGCTACCTACTGACCTTCATCAATATCTATCGCGTATGTTAGTTGTAAATAGCTCTTATTGAATTCACAACTTTAGAGGAAAAAGTTATATGAGACATAATCCAATTTGACTTATTCAGTTATGATGAAACTCTTCTATTTACTCTAGCTGTGTTTAATAAGCTTGTTTAATTATATGTCAGCTATTACACTAAACAAAAAAAGTCTGTATTGGTAACCAAAAATGTTGCTGTTATTACAGGAAATTTTGCTAATTTGAGCCCAGCGAAATTTTTTAAAAATTTTAGCAACACATGCTTGCTGACGTGTAGTACAATGAAATTAGTAGAAAGTAGCCGCTACTAAATTTTAGTAAACTTTTCGTAAAATGGAATTTAAAATCGGTTTGCTAAAATCAGCAATTATTATTAATATTGAAGTTTTTATTTTATAGTTGATCTTTTTAATACTTATATGTATGAAAATGTATTTTTAGTTTGGTTCGGCATCATGGATTTTCATTTATTATACATTTTTATGCATATATTATTAATATTAATACAATGAAATAAGTATACAAAATTAGTAAGCGCTACTAAATTTGATTAAATTGCTGTAAACTGCAATTTAAAATCGATCTGCTAAAAAAAATTTGAAATATGTACAAATTAAATGAATTATTTTTAAATAAACTTGTTGCACTTTTAATCTGCTAATTTCTTTTAAAATTTCGCTGTCGAGCAACAACATTTTTACTAATTTTTGTATTGAAAAATATTTTTAGAGTGAAATTTTTTGATTTTAATATCAAATTTTAATTGTTTTAAGGGATGCCCTTGGACATGTTTCGGTTGTGAAAAGTAAAGGGTGTCCCAAGAAGAACGCAATTTTTAAATCTGGCAACATTCGAAGTGTCATTGTTTGATATTTGAACAATTATTATTGTTTGCTAGTAGAAGGTACGAGGTTAGTAAAAATGGAGCGCTACACGAATGAACAACGCATTCTCATTGTGAAATTGTTTTACCAAAATGGTGAAAGTTTTGCGGCTACAGTTCGCAAATTGCGATCAATTTGGGGTCACAATAATGCTCCAAAAGAGTCAACTGTAAAGAGATTAATGGATAAATTTGCCGAAACTGGGTCTGTTAGTGATGTAAAGACAACAACGCCCCATTGACCGGGTCGATCGACCGAAAATGTCGCAGCTGTACGTGATGATGTCGCTTAAACTCCATCCACCTCAATTCGACACCGAGCTCAGCAAATTGGTGTCTCCAAATCCACTTTGCAGAGAATTTTGACGAAAGATTTGCATCTTCATGCATACAAAGTTCAATTGACTCAGGAACTGAAGCCAGCTGACCATGACAGCGATGGGAGTTCGTTAATTGGGTATTGGAGAGACAACGTGAAAATGCTGATCTTGCCGATAAAATCATCTTCAGTGACGAGGCCCATTTTCATCTTGATGGCTTCGTCAATAGGCAGAATTGTCGCATTTGGGGTGAGGAAAATCCTCGAGTGATTCACGAGAAGCAAATGCATCCTCAACGTGTCACTGTGTGGTGTGGTTTTTGGGCTGGAGGAATCATTGGACCTTTTTTTTATGAAAATGAGTCAGGTCAAGCGCAAACAGTCAATGGTGTTCGGTATCGTGAAATGATAACCAGTTTTTTCTTGCCTAGAATTGAAGAAATGAATGTGGAGGGCATGTGGTTCCAACAAGACGGCTCCACATGTCATACAGCCAGAGAAACAATTCAATTGCTGCATCAGTCATTTCCCGGTCGTGTTATTTCGCGTTTTGGAGATCAGAATTGGCCGCCTAGATCGTGCGATTTAACACCATTAGATTTTTTTCTTTGGGGTTTTCTGAAGTCGATGGTTTACGCGAATAAGCCGACGACGACTCAAGCCTTTAAGGCTTGAGTTGGACGCTGCATTAATGAAATACCGCAGCATTCATGCAAAACGGTCATTGAAAATTTCATTAAAAGATCGCGTGCATGCCAGCAAAGCCGCGGCGGCCATCTGCACGATATATTGTTTCATACATAACCTCATTCTGTCTACTTTACGATATAATAAAGTTTCACGATTTTTTTTTAAATATCTGTGTTTTATTTAAAATTTAAAAATTGCGTTCTTCTTGGGACACCCTTTATCTTCACTTCCGATCCCTTCAATCTTCAATCAATTTAACATTTTGAGGTAATTTAAATTTATAAGTTTTAATTATTAGAAATAAAATTTTCTTTGATATTAATAATATTTACTAATTTAAAAAAAAGTGTAAATATTTCTTCTAATTTTATCAAATCGGTTTTCAAAAATTTGTAAAATGATTTCTCAAATTAGCAACAAAAATGTTTAAATATTCTGTAAAAGTTCTGCAATTTGTAAAATGTAAATTGCAAACAATCATTTTTTTTTTACTAAAAATCAGTAAAAAAAAATAGTACAAATTTTTTTACAACCTTTTTTTTCCGAGTGTGGCTGATATTGAACGTCATGTGTGTTTTTCTATGACTATTGTATAAGCAAGTGAAAACTTCAAATCGAGTTGTTTACACATGTTATCCTTGTAATACTTTTACATTAATATTTATTTTTTTTATTTTCAGAAACCTCGATATTTACGGTTGAAGGTGTGCATTTGTATCCAGAACCGAACAGACAAAGTAAATGAAAATTAAAGCAAGTCCTATCAGTGGATGGTGTACGTTTCTACTGTTAGCAGTAATCACTAAATACTACAACAAAATTAACTACAACTACTACAACAGCCATAAATGATATCTAAGCTAAAATAAAAAAAATAAAAAATAGTTATTATAATTTAAATTTAAAACAGAAGAGAAAATATAATTTTTGCATTATTTTTCCTTTTTAAATAATATTCCTCAATTTTTTGTTTTAAATATTTGTGTTTGTTTTATAATTTCAATTTAAATTTAAACAAAAATATATATTTTTTAACAAAAAGCATGTTTAGAAACTAAAGGGTTAAAAAACTGACAAAGAAACAACAAAATTAAGTTTACAAAGAAAATCGAAAGAAAGAAAAAAATGTTTAAAATATTAAATAAATTTAAGTAACTAAATTTAATAATGAAAGTTATAGTTTAACTAAAAAATGAAATTTTAAAATTTAAAAACAAAACGCCAAAAAATTCGAATGAAACTTTTTTAAAATTTAAATTAAATAGTCGAACAACATTTATAGTAGACATAAAATTTGAACAAAAAAAAATATTGAACACGTGCCTCCAGGTCCTCAGGTCCTTGATGAGCGTAAGCACCAAAACAACAAAAAATTTAAGAAAATTCACAAACAAAAGTAAAATTGAAACAAAAAAAAAACAACCTCAATTCAAAAATAAAATAAATAAACACCATTTTTAAAAGTTTAGAAATTTAAACAAACAAATAAAATTAAATAATTGATGCTAGTTTTTAAGCACTAAAATAAAAAAAAATAAATAAACACACATTTTGGACCACTATTATAAACTCAAACTTTAGGAAAAATAAAGAAAAGATAAACCGAAGTATTTGTTAAATCGAACAGTTACAAAGACTCAGACTAAAAGTTTTACTCATTAAACACAGCCCTAACCTAACAATAATAAGACAAGTGATGACAACACTATAACAATAATATGTAGCAAACACTTTTCAAATATAACACTAACATCTTAAAGAGTAAGTAAACATGAATAACATTTACCTTATTGCCATTAAGTAATATTAAATCAACTTTAAAGACACTGGATTCAAACAGTTGTATTTTCTTTACTGTCATTGTTATAGTTTTTATTGTCATTGTTCATATTGCTCGTACAACGGCTGTTAGAGTTATAACTTTTATTATCTTCTTTTTTTTTGTTATAGCTAAATTCATTATAAAACAATTAAAAATTTTTTTATACTAAAAAACTAAATGTTTTTATCTCTTTTGCAATGTATTATTTTTTTATCACTATGTTCATTTATATATGTTTTTTAATTATATATTATTTTTTCTCTAAACTAATGTTTGCCAATAATTTAATATAGTTTCTGTTTTATATTTTTGTATTATAGTTAAATTTATTAAAATAAATATTGTTTTATATTTTAAATTAAAATTTATATAAAAAACACAACCATGCTTGCTAATTTAATTTCATGTATGCAGTTTTCCATAAAAAGTGTAACAGAAAAGTAAATGGACAAATTTTATTGGCGACACATAACAGTAGATATTTTTTATTTAGGCTGTTATTTTTTGGTATAAGCATACCTGTAGTGCGATTCAGTAACTTTCTTAATAATTTTATTTATCGATTTCATTAACTTACGATGATTTTTGATTTACAGAATCGCACTACTGGGTGAATACTTGAAAATTTTTAAATAAATATCCAAGAACTTGTATTTAAAAACTTTAAGTATAAATATTATGTTATTTACTTATAAAAAAAATTTACTTAAAAGTTTCAAATAAAAATATTTTATTTGAATTTTTATTTCAAGTAAAAAAATTATATTTGTACTTGAAGTTTTCAAGTATTTAAGTATAAGTACGAGGGCGGATCAATAAGTCCGTGACTTTTCGAACTTCCCTCGTAGTTATATGAAATGCAACACTGCTCCCATCAAGTACCACCTGTTAACACAGGGTGGCGCAAAAATAACCTTCCGATGTTTTTTGGCTGTAATTAAAAAAAAAAATGAAAAACTTTGATTCTTCTTGTAGATTATTTTTTATTTGGTCTTAACATTTTTTTTACATCAAGTCGAGAATATGATGTCATGTAAATGGCCGCCGCCACAGTTGATTGTCATTTGAGCCCTTTTTATGGCATTTTCCATCACTTTGGCCAAAACTTCCGGCGATAGGTCCTCACATTCTTGACGGATATTGTCTTTAAGAGCTGCAAGAGTCTGAGGCTTGTTGACATAAACCCGCGACTTCAAAAAGCCCCACAAAAAGAAGTCTGGAGCGGTCAAATCAGGCGATCTTGCTTGCCAGTGCAAATCGCCAAAACGGGAGATTAGGCGCCCGGGAAATGCATCCTCCAGCATATCGGTTGTGGCACGTGCAGTGTGTGGCGTTGCACCGTCCTGTTGGAACCACATGTTTTCCAATCCCAATTCATCAAGTTGCAGCAAAAAGAACTCGTTGATCATTGCTCTGTAGCGCTCACCATTCACAGTTTCGAAGAAAAAAGGTCCGATGACTCCTCCAGCGAAAACAGCACACCATACAGTGACTTTGAGCGGGTGTAATGGCTCTTCGTGGGTTACACGCGGATTTTCAGTGCCCCAGAAGCGTAAATTTTGCAAATAAATAGTCACCAATATTCCGCGTTTTGGAGCAGTGTAGCGTAACATTGTTTATTAACGTGTATTTCGCATGTGTTTACTACACAAATGTCAAAACAGAACTGAAATTAGGGGCCAATCGCAAAATTTATAGCATTTTCTGATAGGAGGATTACTTTTGCGCCCCCTTGTAGACTACTGTAAAATTTTGAGCAAGTTCCGTCATTTACCTTGCGTTTAACAGCAGGATTTTTTGAGGTCATCGTTGGAGCTAAATCTCTTTGGCAGCTCAGCTGTCATGTTACTGTCAAACATGCTCAGTTTGGTCTATAATTTAATCATGAATCTACTTACAAACGAACAACGCTTGCAGATTATTAAATTTCATTTTAAAAATTCGTGCTCGGTTAAGAAAGTACATCGTGCACTTCTTCTGTTTTATGGTAATTTTTCATTTCTGGTTGAATGGGTACGTGAACAAAGAAAATTGCCGTGTGAAGAGCAGCCATAAGCATTGCAAGAACTGTCCATGTATCCCAAAAAATGCACTGTTTGGTGTGGATTATAGGCCGGTGGCATCATTGGACCGTACTTTTTCAAAGACGACGAAGGCAGGAACGTTACTGTGAATGGCGAGCGCTACCGTGCCATGATTACATTTTTTTTTTTTTACCCAAAATAGAAGAGCTGGACTTGGCTGACATGTGGTTTCAACAAGACGGTGCCACATGCCTCACAGCAGGTGAAACAATGGCCCATTTGAGAGGCGAATTCGGTGAACAGTTTATTTCACGTTTGGCTCCGGTCAATTGGCCGCCTAGATCGTGCGATTTAACGCCATAAGATTATTTTTTGTGGGGCTTTGTTAAGGCTAATGTCTAAAGAGACAAGCTCGCAACGGTTGACGCACTGGAATCTAATGTTGGAGAGAGTATGCCAAAATTGGAACCAGTGTATGAACCATTTGGGGCGCAGCGTATGAACAATTTGAATTATATAGACCGTTCAATCAACTGAAAGATTTCATACATTTCTCTAAATTTTATGTTTTTTTTAAGTTTTTGGCAGAAAATGTAAATAAAACTATTTTAAAAGTAAAAGTCGGGCATGCAGAATATATACTACCCTGTTTGAAAACAAACAGTGATTGGGTCCGAAACTTTAATAAGTTAAAATTAGATTTATATATATATATATATTGGGCCAATTGGGAGGAGGATTGTAGGGGGATTTGTAATCGTGTCCTCTTCCTTAATGTGTATTGTGTGTCTTAGTTCTTTTTTAAATTTTAATGTGCTTATCTGTGGCTTGGGATCCGACTCGAGATGGATGTACTAGGTCCAAACATATACTGATTTGTCATTGGCTTCACATGAGTCTGTGTACCAAACTGCATTAAAATATCTCTATATTTATGACCTGAAGCCAGTTTTTGGGGACCTTTATATGTGCATTAGGTCTAAGCTCATATAAGGACTACTAGGTCTAGTTTGCCTACGTCCTTTCGTCATCGTATCAAATTTCATTAAAATAGCTCAATACGCCGATATTTAGCGTGCGTATAAGAGTGATGCAGATGGACGGATATCGCTAAATCGGCTAAAAAGTGGTTCAATATTTTTTCTTGTTATGCCTGGTTTTCATTATGTCATATGAACTGACAACAAAAACTGACTCGAATGAATTCTCGTCATTTTGTGTCATATGCGTTTTCATTACATCTTAAAAACTGACAATAAGTTGATAAAGCAGAGCGTGTCAAAGACTTATGTCAAATTTTGGTGTCAGTTGACTGACACGCCGTTTTCATTACAAAGGTCAAATATGATGAGGCGAGCGAACAGCTGATTAGAAAATATTAATTTGTGTTCAATAAAAAGTGGAAAAAATTTTAAAATGATAAAAAAAGAAACAAATGGCTATAGCTAGTGCGGCGTTTTGTGTTATTACATTACCATTTATTTCTTTATTTAAAAAATTTCCATTGAAATTAATTTTCCCAGCAAAAAAAAAAACAGCTTTGCGATCGTCAAACAAAAAAAAAATTGACAACTTGTTGTCAATTTTATTTTAGATAAAAAATGCTGCCATATCTGTTGACAAACTGAAATTTGACCTTTTCACTTGTCTGTCATTTTAGACGGCAGTTCGTGTGCATAACTGACTGCAAACTCAGATGACACCATATGACAACCCGTTTTCATATAATTGCCAATAATTCGGACAAATTGACATAGTGAAAACCATGCATTACAAACATCAGTCTTGCCTTCCTTTTTTAGAAATGTCAAAAAATGTAATGGTCGATTGTTGCTGAATTCAAATTAATCGCGACGAATTTTGTTGTTGTTTGTCGACTCAATTGTGAATAAACTCTAAAGATCATAGTCTTAACTCAAAAACGGATTCGCAATTTTACATTATCTGTTTATATTTATTTATTTTATTTATTAATCATATAATTACAAATTATATGTTAATCCAAATTATATGTTAATGCCCTAACCGAGCACTAGCAACAAAGGCCTTCGGCTCGTTGTAGCGAAAACAGACCAGAGCTTCCGGTGGGAATTAAACCCACGACCCCCGCACTGATAAGCTAGCACGCTACCAACTAGCCTACCGGGGCGCTCTTATCTGTTTATAATCGAGCTTGAAACAATTACTTTTTAAAAAGTAGCGAAATCGGAATCTTCGCGAGAAAGAAGAACATATTTAGAGATCAAAGTCTTTACGGTTCAACATACACAAAATTTTCGAAATTTTACGTTTAAAAAAAAAAAAAAATATTTATCACATACTAAAAAATAATTTTTTTTAAATACAAATTTTAAACCCCATTTCTTGCCCCAAGATATGATATTACTTAAAAGAGGTACATGTTAATTAGTTTCTTATGCCAATTTACTACATACATATCAAAATTTCTACAAAACTAAAGTAGTTTCCTTTGAAAGCACGTATTTTTTGACAGCGTGGGCTTAGGTTTGAAAAAGAGGAATCGTAAGTGAAGAAACTCATCTTCTCCAAAAATAGGAAAAAAACACTTTGAACGAAAGGCGGCTTGTTGTGCGTTCTCATACAGGTTGGTTGAAAAGTTCCTGCGCTCGATATGAAAGAATACTGTTTTTGTTACGAAATATATTTTTTTATTCAATATAATCTCCTAGAAGCTCAATACACTTGTTCCAATGATCTTCCAATAATTTTATCGCAACCTTATAATGGTTTTAAGGAAGCTCTGCAAAATAACCGTCTACGGCTTCTATGGCCTCTTCATTCCACGAAGGAATTGTTTGAGATTTCTGAAGAGATAGTAGTCACTGGGAGCCAAATCTGGTGAATACGGTGGATGTTCAAGCAATTTGTACTTTAATTCTTTGAATTTAGCCATCGTCAAAACACTTTTGTGAGCAGGTGCATTGTCTTGATGAAAAATGATTTTTTTCTTCTTTAAACCAGGTCTTTTCTCACGAATTTTTTCATCCAGCTGATCCAAAAGGCTGCAATAATATTCAGAGTTGATTGTTTTACCATAACATTCTTTGCTGATGCCATAACATTCTTTGCTGATCGTTGTGACTTCACCTGCTTTGGAGCTGAACAACCAGTTTCAGTCCACTGTAAACGTTCTTGTTTCAATTTGGGATCATGGTGCTAGATCCAAGTCTCATCCATAGTTATAAAACGACGCAAGAAGTCGGTTTTATTCGGCTTAAAACGCTCCAAATTACGCTGAGAAATTTGTTTTCGATCCAGTTTTTGTTGAATTGTTATATTTTTAAAGAAAAATAAATATGACATAGAAAAACTCATACCAATTGTGAGATCAGAATTTCCGACTAACTAAGAATCCGTTTACAAAAATTATTGAAATAATATTCTAGTGATTAATGCTGCTTTTACATTACCCTTGACATGCAATTAGAAGAAGATTCCGATCACATGGTTTGTGCCTTATCAATTTATACAGCTGAAGTGCACAACAAGATGAGTTTTGGGGTTGGTTAAATGTATCTCCTATTCGGATGTGAAGAGTACTTCCATTTCCAATTTCTCTTTTTCAATCTAACACTGTCAACATTGAACTAAGGAATTGAATTGGAAACAAATTATATTTTTTACTGTCTGCACTAAAATTTGTTCAGTTACTCATGAAGTACACTTTTTTACATACATATATCCTTTGTTTTTTTTTTTTTTTGTAAAATATTTGTAAAAAAAATTTTAATTTTTTTAAACGTTTCAACCACATTATTTTTTATTTACTATGTTTTTTTTTGTGTTATCAAATTATAATTGTTTATGAAATTAGTAGGTAATTATATTTGTATGATAATTTAAATTTCAATAATACATAAATTTAAAATGAATTTATAAGTTTTTAATAAAAACACAATGTTTTTTAAAAATTAACTTTTTTATTTGTTTTATTTAAATTTGGTTTTTGTTTAAACGTATATCAAAAAAAAAAAAAAAAACAATACAGCGAGTCAGTGATTTAAAAAACTTATTAGCTATTTAATAATTTTTTAAAGAATTGTTTTTGGAAGATTTTTCTTTTTAGAAAAACTTCGAATAATAAGGACATCAAGTTGTTGCTAAAAACTAATTGGAAATTTTCAAAACTACTACAGAATTATTTTTAGATTTTAAAGGATGTTTCTAAAAGAAGATGTATTGCAAATTAATACTTTTAAAAAATGCGTAATATTATTTTTTAGATAATCTATTAAAATTAAACATTCAGAACTAGTTCCAATTAAAAAAAATATTATTCTAGTTTTTTCAAACTCCATTAAATTATTATAAATAGTAGTCCACTTTTTTGGAAATATTAAAAAGTTATTAATAACTACATTGATACGATATATTTTTTTATCTGAACATTTGATATGAAAAGCCTCTTATCAAGAGTTTACTAACGCAACTGTTACTTTTCAGGAGAGATTTGAAGGATTTTTATTTATTTTAAAAACGCACTGAAATCCGAAATTCCAGTTCTTGTGTTTTCATAGCGGAAAATTAACTGAAAACGTACTATTCCTGTTACAAAAACATATACATTAGTTTCAAGTTCGAATGTGGACTAGGATGGCCGCGTGACACGAAATTTTCACGTGGCTAAGCTAAAACTTTAGCGTATATTATGAACTCTATCATCTATTAAAAATTAATATTTTGTTAAAAAGTTTTGTGAGAAAGATCTAAAATTGTCGCCCTAAAATGCCAGCAAATTCCATTTCTAACCAATAAATTAATGGGCAACCTTGTTACTGGATACCTTTTTAACATACGGTGAAAAGGTTTTGAATCGCTTCAAGCTAAAAAGCTTCAATATAAAAAGCGCCTTAACCGTTAGTATTATATTTAACAATAAAAAACGAATTGAATGATCCAAAAAAGCATGTTAGTGTGAGCAGGGTACTCCAGCAATCTGATTCGACAGTAAAGCATAGCAAGTTATTTCAATTTCACGTGCAAAAAAAAAACTGTTATACTCTATATATTGATCTGATCCAATCTAGGTAGATATGGTACACCATATATAATCAGATTAAAATTAATTTAAATATTAATACGAGGGTCATTCGTGTTCATATGAACACATGTTAAATTTCATTTTGATCTGGCATCTCATTCGTATAGCAACAGCTGTTCCAAAAAGACGCTTTAGAGATTTTTTTTAATGGAAAAATTAGCAATTCGTGGAGTCATTAAATATTTACATAAGAAATGTATATAGGGACAAGAAATTCATAATGATATGGCGAATGTGTTAGGTGAATGTCCTCCTTCATATGCAGCAGTAAAAAAATTGGGTTGCTGAATTTAATTTCAAACCTGGTCGCACAAGCAGCATTGAAGATGAACCACGAAGTGAACGTAGTATATGGTATTAGAAGATCGACGATTGAAAGTGCTTGAAACAGGTTATGCTATGGGCATATCAAATGATAGAGTTCAATTTATTTTGCATCAAGATCCACAGATGAAAATGCTTTCTGCATGATGAATGCCGCATTTGTTAACAGTTGATCAAAAACGCATTCAGACTTGTTTGTATCGATTAAAGCGAAGTAAGTTCGATTTAAAGCATCGTTTTATAACTGTTGATGAAACATAGATCCATCTCTACACACCAAAAACAAAAGAACAATCAAAACAATGGATTGAAGCTGGTGGAAGTGCCCCAAGAAAGGCAAAAACAATTCAATCGGCTGGTAAGGTTCTGACAACGGTTTTCTGGGATTATAAATGTATCGACTATCAATAAATACAGAATATTATTGTAACTTTTTGCATCAATTAAATGTTAAAATTCGTGAAAAACGACCTGGTTTAAAACACAAAAAAAATGTTCATCAAGACAACGTACCAGCACACAAGAGTGTTTTAACAGTGGCAAAAATCAACAAATTGCTGGACCACCCAACTTATTCTACTCCCACAGGGAGCTACCCTGTTACTTCTACCTCGTCCCAAATTTAAAATAATTTCTTGCTGGCAAGGGTTTTTTCTCAAATGAAGACGCAATTGCAGCTGTAACTGATTATTTTGCAGATCTTCAGGAAAACTATTTTAATCAAGGGATAGATGTGCTAAAAAAGCTTTGCACTTAGTGTATTGAAGTTTCAGCAGATTATATTGAAAAATAACGTAGTTTTATAAATCTACCTCTTGGTTTTAATTGGTTTAATTGTGCGCTCGTATCTTATTGGATTCTACAGAAGAAATTATAATAAAAATTTTTATTTGTATACACATTTTTATGTTGGTGTAACAGATATGAACATATCTAGCACCAGATATGATAATATGTGACCCAATCTCCTTATTTATGATATGAACAGATCTGATCTATAGATAAACCTTTTTTCTTAATTTTGTAGACAATTTCTAAAAAATACTCATAATAATCTATGCATGAAAGTACGAAGTTAATGTATAAATTACAACAGCTAACGTAAATAAACCAATTTTCGTTTATTTGACGAAATTTTTCGTTATTTTTAAGTTTTGTTTTTATTTTTTTTTTTTTGCTTGAATTCTTGCCAGTGCACAGACCTTTTTCCACTGACATGTTGTAATTGTTGGTTTGGACTTAACATTACATTTTAAATTTTAATTTACCGCTTGGTGTTATAATTTAAAAAAGAAAAATTGCTATAGAACAGGGACAGAGAATTAAAAAACAGGGCCGGAAATTAACCAACACCACCACCAATAAATCATCAAGAAATATGAAAATTTAAGAATACACTATGAATTAATATTTTACACACAAAATAAATTTATAAACAATACAAATAATAGAAAATATTTAAATAGATATTAAAAATAAATCAAAACTTGATAAAGAAAGTAACAAAATTTTAAACATAAAATCAAAATTAAGAAGAATAAAATAAATAAACAAATACTCATCAATAAAATATTTTAAAAATTAAAGAAAAAAAATTAAGGTCAAACACGATACAAAATATTGATTATATATTTTTTTTTTTTTTCAAATAAAGACAGTTAGTAGGGAAATGAAAACATTAAAAAACTAACAAAATTTAATATTTTATTGAAGAAAAATAAAATGAAATAAAACTAAATTAAACCTCATACCAATAAATTAGTTCATTTTGATTTAACAAACAAAAGTAGCAAAATTAATTAAAAATTATCAAATAGTAGATCAATTATGAAACAGCAAACTAAATAATCTAACAAAGAAATTAACTTTAACCAAAAACAGAAGAAAAAAAAAAATCTCTTAAAAATTTTCAAAATTATTTCAAAAATTTGGCAACATAAATAATATTAAAAGAATAAACTCAACTTTTAGATAATCTTATAATTTGAAGGGAGTTTAATTTTGAAAAAAAAAGGAAAAATGGTTGTATAAATATTGTAGAAACAGCAAGAATATGAAATGAAAAAAGGTAAGACAAAAAAAATTAAACTTAAAATTATGCTGTGATTAACTAAAAAAAACAAAACTGAAATATTTAAATTTAAACAAAAAATTTAGAAAAAAAAACAACAAAATATTTTATGCAGCACTCTCTCTAACTACCGTTTTACAATAAAACCAAAAGATAAAATTACTCGTTCTAAAAAAATACTTTAAATATTTACCTACACTTTGCACGCTTTTATAAAAATTTCAGTTTTTTTTTGTTGAATTTCTTTAGAAAAATACACAAAATTCTTAAAATTAATAAAAAAAAAATTGTATTTTGTTATAAAATTATATATTCCGTTAATTTAGAAACATTTCCGTTCATAAAAAACAAGGATAACTTAATTTTAAAATTTGTTTAAAATTGTTTTATACATTTAAGCACTTCAACTTAAAAATAAAAAATAAAATAAATATGAAACGAAAAATTGTAACGCACTTTTTGCACTTTCCCATCCCGGAGTTACGTCCATAGAATTTAAGCAACTTTTTTTTTTGGGGTTTTAAAAATTTGTCAAAAGATAGAAAAATAAAATTGGTATAAAGCTAAGCTTATTTTATAATTAATTTGTTGATCACTTTTGTTTAAAAAATTTAAGTTAAAAACATAATGCTTTTTTGCATCACAATTTAGTAATACAATATTTTAGCATACAACATAAAAAGTTATCTGTGAATATTTAAAAAAATAAAAATATGAAACAAAATAACTGATATTGATTAAAAACAAAATTAATCAATAGAAAGTAAACCATTAAACATTAATAATATAAAGTAATATTATAATTGGAATATTAATAAGTGCATAATAATGATGAATATTGATTTGATTTGAAAACTAATTTTTTTTTAAATTCATTTTAAAGAAGATTATGTACACTATATATATTAACATAGGCCCAGATGCTTAGTCAGCGCCAGTGTTGCCAGATCTGGATTATCAAAAATGGCTAAAATAAAACTAAACAAGCAAAAAAGGCTTAAATTCGACTGTGTCGAATCTTTAAATACCTTCCACCAATATCCTAAAAAATGTTCTCTACTGTTTTTGATACAAATAATGTAAAAAACTTTAGAAGTAAAATTATGAAGGTGAAAAAAATTTTTTAAGGTGAAAAATATTTGTGGTGACTACAAAGTATTATTCATTTCTAAGCAAGTGGTGAACAAATATGAGTAAACATATTATGTACCAGTCGCTACTATGAAATTGTTCTAAAATACACTAATTTGTATGGAAAACTTAGAGGTGTCTTCACATTTTCACTCATAACTTTTTACCGCCGGACCGATTTTGCTCATTTTCAATACCAAACTGCTCGGGAGGATGTCAAATAATCTGGGTAACAATAGGCAGCCCCGCTTGCGTCTTCGCGTCGTGATCGCCATTTCAAAAGACAGACAGACGGACATCGCTAAATCGACTTCAAATTGCATAAAGATCAGGAATATATTTACTTTATGGGGTCTTAGACCTATATTTCGACATGTTACAAACGGAATGACAAACTGATATATACCCTCACCATATATGGTGGAGGGTATAAAAATGGCTGACATATTATATAATAAAAGTCTAGCAATTATGTTAAAAAAAAAATACAAAATTCAGTAAGCCCACCAATAACTGGCATTCCCTTTAATGAACAATATTTGAGCGGCAGCAGCTCTTTAAAGCAGTGTAAAATTATTTCCCAAAAGCGGTTTTTTGGATTTTGCATAAAAATTTCATTTACAAAAAAATACCTTTAATCGTCAAGCCAATACTATTACACCCAGAGAAAAAACATTGTTGCAATATGATCACAGTTACTATATTATGCTTGCTACATTCGGGTATGATTGTCACAATCAAGTTATTGGTTTATTAATACCTTTTATCCATCAATATAGTCGCTACCATCATTATTATAGTAAATATTTTATTATTTCATGATTGCCACTTTCTATTTTATAACATGATTGACTGTAACCATACTGTGGTAACAAAAATTCTGACTGTAAATAAAATATGATAATTATGGAACTATAAAATACTAACAACAATCAATGAATAAATTATAAATGAAATAAAAGAAGACTTTGACATTTATAGTCGTAGTACTGTTTTGTTTTCATAAAAAAAAATTTGTATCAGTTCAGTCACACATGTAAAAATAAAATTATATGATCACTTTCACTTAAGGGTTTTATTTTTGCAAATGCCTTATACATTTAACATTGTAATTTACACTAATCAATTCATTGTCGAAGAAATTCATTGTCAAAAAGATTCTATATAAAGATTTTATATTATTTAAACAGTAAGAATTTAAAAAAATATATGTTTACTAATTGCTTTCTTGTAAAATAACGACTTTCTTGTGGAAAAAGTACTTAGAATATTAATAAAATAATTTTTTACAAGAAAAAATCTGTAGAACACAAGAGATGTTTTGTACAAATAAGTGTCTTATACAAAATGCTAGATTTGTAGAAATTTTTTTGGTAGAAAAATGTTTAGACTTTATGGACTTTTCCTTAAAGTAAAATTCTCTGATTCGGAAAACTGTTACTTAGATAAAAATTCATATATTCTTTAAAAAACGTAGATTCTAACAAATTTTAAGATTCTGAGGACTTTTTATTAATAAAAATACTTAGATTTTAAGAACTTTTTCTAGTAGAAATATTCTTAGATTCTAAGGACTTTTACGAAAAAAAAATTTTAGACTATAAGGATTATCTATAAAAATCTTAAAAATGTTCTTAGAATCTAAGAATTTTTCTATTAGAAAAAGTCCATAGAATCTATCAATAATAAAGTAAGCAATTATTCTTAAAGAATAATAGTGTACCTTAATTTAGTAAAATTTTTTACTTAAAGAAATAGACAAGAATAATTTGTATTTAAACTATAAAAAATCTTTAAAATATGAACTTTTTGTACTCACCAATATTAGTTCATAATTCAATGTTATTTCTCATAAAAAGTCTTAAAACTAAAATTTTTAAAAAATCAATTTTTCAGCAGATAGTTTTCTATTTTGTTGTAGTTTTTCAAAACAAATTAATAAATGTAATAGTAAAAACACAATTAACAGTAAATCATTATTTTGAGTGTACATATCAGTACTAATTTCAACTATTATCATTAGGTCATTATTTTGTTGTTTAAAGTACTGAAAAAAGTAACTACCTATCATTACATGGTAATCGACACAGTAACGACCTGTCATTACCATGTTTTTGCTGGGAACATTTAAATAGTGAAAAAACCGACAAATAAATCGCTTCATGGTGATCACTTCAGTTGAATCGGGTTTATCTTTTTAAAATCAAAGTAACACATAATATACAGACTTTAAATTTCAAAAATTATCGATTGTTCATTACATAACAGATAGTGAATTAGTTTTAGGTTTTCGTATAAAAAATTAAATACTGTACTATGTCTATCAAAATTCCGTATAACGAAGAAATAAATCCTGATATATTTTTTTTAGCAATTAAATACAAATTTTAGATTTAAGTACTGCAAGTGGTTTTTTCTGTGAAAAAATTTCAGGCGAACTTTAAAGGCCTCAAATCACAATTTAAATAGTAAAAATCAATAATTTTTTTATTTTATCAGAAAGACAAAAAAATAATAGCCTTGTATATTGAAAAAAAAAAATTACGAAATTTTCCCGTGATATTCGAACAACTTATTATGCTTAAGTCTTAATTAAATAACCTTTAGAAACCTTTGTAGAAATTTATTTTTACCCCGTAATTTTATAAAACAAAGCAAACGTATCGACACTTATTAAATCTTTAATTTTATCCGACAGATTACAAAAAAGAATCATTTAATTTTGTGAGTTATATTTTGTATAAAAACAAAAAAATGGCTTTAAAAGATATCTAAAATATTGGCTAATGATTAAATCCAGTTGGGAATAGCATGTTCAAAAATGTCGTAATCTACTCATTAAATGACTAAATTGGCAACATTGGTCAGTACTAACAAGAAAAGTACCCCAACCTAAACAATCCATTTTTGATGAAATTTAAATATGGAATAGAAGAAAGAAACTCTAGAACCTTCTGTCTTACTTTTACGTCCACCTACGAGATCTAGGGTGTGAAATAGGGAAAGAAATCCAGAAAATTTTGGGTACTTTTTTGCTCGGCAGCAACGTTAGAGATTCTATATAAAAATTGCATTAAAATAATATATTCTTTAACGCATTAAGGCCCTGCTTTGCGTTTTCGTAATGTTTGCTTCAGCCATCTACCAGGCTTACCCAGATGAATCTGTATTTAAATTAGATATGAGGAAATGTTTCAGGATTTTTTTCAAATATGGGATTTTCATACTATAAATATTTTTTTAAAAAATTCATTTTTCGACAAGACAGATGTTTGCGTTGTCACCAATAAAGCAGACAAAATATTTTTAAATCTAGCAGTGCATCCCAAGTATTTTTTCTTTTTTGTTTTTAAAATAATGTCATTAATTTTGTATTTAAAAATTGAATTAATAAATATATAGTTTGCAAATAATAAAACAAAAATCTTTTGTGTTAAAGCACATCGTTGCGTTTTGGCAACGTCTGTTCGGAAGGATTTTTTTTTAAATTTTTTACATATCTTTTTTGTGGCAAAGCAATCATATTCTTAAAATTGTATCCCTCTAGCTTAACGGCATTATAGTTCGGGCTTAAGTGGATTAAATTAGGAAGTTTGACATGCATAACGTTAATGCTTAAGCAAATAATTGTTAAGTTGTTCCAAAAAGTAGCAAAAAAAGGTGCTCCCCAAAGATTTGCGTAAATCCAAAATAGAAAGAATATTAAAAAGATAAAAATTTTATTTCAAATTTTATATAAATATTCCATACAAATTTAATTAGATATAGTATTGCTAAGTAGTCATAGATATAGCTACTTTAAAATAAATAATGTATAAAAATGCTGCCAAGTCTTAGAAATTATTGGATTTTCTCTTTTAAATGTAAATGTAATTTGATAAAATATTAAAAACAATACAAGCAAACAAGTGAATTATGTGTTTGTATGTAAAGGTAGAGCAGGGCAAATAATATAATTGCTCTATTTCGCGTTGGCGCGTTGACAATTCACGGAAATAGCGTTCGTACAAAGGCGGCCCCAATTGTTCAAATTGTATTTGCTTACAAAAAATAAAGAAAAGGTATGTGGGGATAGTCGTTGTCTTTACAAGTAGTTATAGATATAAAATTCGAAAAAACAAACCTTATATATAAAATATCCAATTTTTTTTTAAATTTGTTTACGGCAAATTAAAGAACGCAAAAAAGTACGAGTAAAAAGCCCTCATAAATATCTCCAAATGATACCAAACTTACATGTGGCTTTTTAATTTAAAATACCTTAAAAACCTAATAATACCCATTTCTGAAGCCCTTTTTTATCCCGAAGTGCTCCAAAAACCGAGACAGACAGATCTTAATTTTTTTTCTACAACATATCCAATTTTCTTCAAAATCGAAGTATTTTCTGTTGGAGTACTATCCTTGAATGTACGATTTGTACCCAAACGCAGTTGAAAAAGTCATAAAGATGTCTTTATGATGGCTTAGCGGCATGTCACTTTCGCTAACTTGCTGATCCGCTGCTATTTTTATACATGTGTAAAAATGTGTACAAGACCAATCAGAAGGAGGTCAATGTGGTGAATAAATGATGGCTATCTACTCATTGTAGCGAAAACAAACCAAAGCCAGAGAATCGAACCCACGACCCCCGCACACAACTATTCTACTGGGGCGTTCTTTTTTCTTTCCTTTGAAGCTTATTCCTTTATATTAAAAATTCAAAGCTTTTGTGAATTTTTTCTTACTCACCAAGGTTTGAACCAGAAGCCTTCTGTTTGGTAGCTGTTCATCGCTTCATGCAAACACCTAAAATATAAAAATACAAATAGTTTAATAAAGTTATTTTTATTTCAGTTTTCAAATTCAAGTAGTTAATTTTTATTTAAATCTTTCCTTATTTTAATGAAATTTGAAATATAATATATTATAATTTAGTACATACAAGTTTTAAACCTTTATGACCAGACAACTAGAATTTGAATTTAGGAGATGCACTCAGTGTCAAACAAGACAAAGGTCACGACATTGCGCAAAACATATTTTGCATCTGCATCCAAAATGGCAAATTGACACAGAAGAAAAACACGGACATTTTAGTTAAAATAATTAAAAGTGGAAATAATTGCCGCGATGTCGTCGAGACGAATTCAAATTTCCGATGGCGTGTTCAATATCTTGTCCGATGAATTTTGTGCCTCCTGAAGCTAAAGCTTTCTTGATTGCGGTTTAAATCGCCGTTTTTTTTTATTATTTTTGTAGATTTATTAAGAAAATACTGTCAAAAAGGCAGTTAGCGCCAATTTATAAAAACTTCTTGATATGCTGACAAACAGGCAGAGCCTATCAGAGTCATTTTAGAAAATGAAAAAAATACATGTCTTTAGGGTAAGAGTAATCAAGAATATCGGAAAACGAAAAAATACATGTTTGATGAAATTAAATGTAAAATATAAACAAATTTAAAATACTCGTAGTAAAATTTAAGGTACCGGTGTACGGTGCCTTGAAATCTCTTTTTATTAATACCACTTTTTTATATAAATTTCTTTTAGAAAAAATGTTAAAATAATTAAAATACTAACGATAAAAGTACCAATTGTTGGTACCATTTTCTAGTCCCAAAGAACAGAGATGGCATGACCTTAGATTTTTATTCTCTCTTAGTTTCATTTAAACCAGCATGTAAGAAGCGTTGGGACGATTACCTTGTGAGTCAGTGAATATCAAAATAATAAAAAAGACACATGTTTCACTAATTTTAATATTTTTGTTTGAAATGAAAAAAAAATCATTTGCATTAAACACTTCAATCAATATTCATCAGCTATAATTTATTTACAAACATTTTTAATTTTTTTTTTTACAAAAAAATGTTTGTGCATGTATAAAAAATAAAAATCTCATACGAATGTCAAAAATGTTAAGAAAAATTAAAAATAAAATGAAAATGTTTCTATTTAATTAGTGAATGTCAATTTTCATAAAAAAGAAACATTTTATTAAAATTTAACTGTACCTTTGTTTTAAACAAATGAAAAATAAAAAAAAAAACAACATTAATAATTTGTTTATAAAGAAAATTTCTAATTTAAGAAAATTTTATAAAAATTATAATTAATTAATGAATTAATATATTTTGTATAGTGAAATTATAAAATCTATTCTCTCTAAAATAATTTGTATATAATTTTTCTCTAAACAAAACAAAAAAAAAATATATATATATATAAAAGTAATAAATATATTTGTTGTCTCTTAAAAAAATTATTTAAAAAATTAAATTATCTTTAATAAAATAAAAGAAAATTTTCAATTCTTTTTTCATTATTAAGTTCATCATGTACAATAATAATTTCTATAAACTAATCAATAATTATTTATAACACAGTGTTAAATGTTATAAATTTTTATAAAATAAACTCAAATTATTATTAATAATTAATTAGAAATCAACTATATTAGTAATGAGAACAAATAAATAATTAAATAATTCTTTTTTCTGCTGTAGAACTGTGGATTTTTAAAAACAAAATAAATTACTTAGAATACAACTAAATGAATAATGAATGAATGGTAAACAAACGTAAATGAAATTGAAAACTAAATACAATTTAACATAAAAACGTAAAAAAATTATTGTAACGTATTGATTAAGAGGAAAAAAAAAAACGATAAATAATTTCTTTAAATAAATGACGTATTAACCGTAAGGTTGAAAAAAATAAAAAAAATGTGCGAGTGTTTTATTAAAGTTTTATTAAAACTGATCGAATCGGTTAAGATTTGATGAAGTAACTTAAATATCGTAAATACAGGTTCATTTCAGATATTTTACGATAAAAGAATATACGATAGGGATGCTCACTTTGCAACACAATTGTAGTTTAACTATTTCCAATAGTGAGAGAGTGAGTGAAATGTACAGTAGTGAGAAGTCGGTTTAACATTTACGAAAGTTAACTTTAGGTTCCGCTTTGCATTCAAAAACTTAAAAAAGTAAAAACGTTTTCATAATCGATACGAATTCAGATCGGATCTTTCTATGGAAATTTGATCAGAATATGGACCGACTCTAACAAAATAACTTTTTTACCACATTTCATCCAAATATCTTTTATTTTTCGACCTGTTAGTTTTACATGGAACATTTGGCTAAAATACGAAGCTGAAAGAATATCGTAAAAAATCCAAACACCCTTAAATTCTAATCACCCAGCAAAACTACACATTACCAAATTTTGTGTAAAGTAATGTGTAGCCATAGGGGCTCATGGATTACTTTACACCTTACTTCACTGATGAATTTTATTTATTTTATGAGCCTCAAAGTAATGTATATACCTATTACTTTGGAGGTGATAATGTAAGGGGTTACTAACATGGTTACGAGAATGAAAAAAGTAATGCGTCTAAAAATAGATTTTTAAAAAGGGGAATTTTTATTAAAAAAAAATTATTACAAATATTTTAAACGTTATTAAAAATGTGGTCAAGATGGGAATCGAACCAGGGAACTCTGGTTGCCAGCCAAGAGCTCTACCCACTGAGCTATCGACGCATATAGTATTTGATTGCTTTAAACTTAAATGAATTGTTGCGCTTCGTTTTTTCGCTGGTGTTATCAAAACACACATACATCACCCTTTTGCTTACTAACAAATCAAAGTAATGTATCTAAAAATAGATTTTCAAAAATATTTCAATTATCACTTTAGATTTATAAATCATATATTATGTAATCAATAATCAGTTACTTATTACTTTATGCTGGAAAATAATGAAAAAGGTAACGAGGTGTCATTACAAGGTAACGCATGAGAATATCGCACCCATGCCCAAAGTTCTTAAAGAATTTTAGAAATAAAAACATCTACTGTTGATGCAAATGATGTAAAAAACTTTAGAAATGAAATTATGGAGGTGAAAAACATTTTTTGAAGTGAAAAAATTTTTTGAATGTGAAGCAAATTTTGTGGTGGAAAAAAAATTTTGATGTGAAAAAATTTTTTTAAGGTGAAAAATATTTTTTGTGGTGAAAAACAATATTTGTTTTGAAAAAAAATTTTTGAGGTGAATATAAAATATTTTTTAAATTCTAAGCGCCTAGTGAAAAAACAAGAGAAAATATTTTACTTGCCAGTCGCTACTACAAAATTGTACTAAAATATATACACCCCATTTGTATGGAAAATTTAGAGGTACCTTCATATTTTCACTCAATTTTTTAACCGCTTCACCAATTTTGCTCATTTTTAATACCAAAATGCTCGGGAGGATGTCCATTAATCTACATAAAAATGAGCACCCCTGCTCGGTTATTGCTAAATCGACTTAAAATCGCATAATGATCACGAATATATATGTGACCTTCTCCGAGAAAAGGGACCTAGTGTGTCAAAAAACGGTTTTGGACTTAAGAGTGGATTCTGGTACCTAAAAGGGTGTAGAATAAGATGAAATGAAATTTTTATAAAAATTTATTTACCCCATAAAAACGTACAAAACGAACTTGGGAAAATCGATAAAAATGCACATCAACCCTTAGCTGAGAGCGAACAGATAGCTCACTAAAAGCGAAAAAAAAACGTCACCACATGGGCATGTCACCAAAGTCGGCACCCAATCATAACTAACCATACTAAATCGCATCTCACAACTGAAGGTGTGTTCACAGTGATAATGCGTTGTGAAACTTTGAATGCGTTTTTCTCAAAACTTCATTTTCACACACTATGTCCCTTCTCTCGGAGAAGGTCACATATACTTTATGGGGTATTGGTCCTGCATTTCTACATATTACAAACGGAATGATAAACTGATATACTCGTATACCCTCACCATATTCACCATATATGGGTATAAAAAGAGCGTGAGAAAATTGCGGGCCCACAAGTTTTTACAAAATAGGAATTCCACAGTAATTTCTGATTTTCAAGTGAATTGTTTGAAACGTAAATATTTTGGGATTAATTTCATTTTGTTTAAAAAAAAATTTCAAATGCAATTTTTTTAGTTTTTTCATTATTTCCCTTTGGGCATTATTTCATTTTTTTTTGGGTTCGCTTTCATTTTGAGTTGGTTAATTTTTCTGTATTGCGGTTATTTTATTTGGGCAAATTAATGCTAAATTTTATTTGGATATTGCAATGATGAAGATTGATTTCTTTTAATAATTAAATTATTTAAATTGAGGTTACTTCTTAATAAAATACTTTAAATTTGTAATTACATTTATTAAGGTACCTCGAAGCTTTTTACAAAAATAATGATTGCTATTTCTTTGATAAAGTAAAGAATATTTTTTTGACATAAAGCAGAACTTTTTAAAATCAAATAAATTCATATTTATATTACGCGGCAAATTAAGACTTTCTATGAGTTGCAGGTATTATATTATTTTATTTACTGGTTTTATATGCTGTTTCTACTTTATAAGGGTTTAGTAATTTTTAAAGAGTGGATAATCTTATTCCAAAAATGCTTTAACTTTACTGAGAAAAAAAAAATAATAGACACTTATTTTAGGTTTGCAACCTTTTATTTTGGGGTTAAAAGTAAAATCTGATTTGATAGTAAATAAATTTTCAGAATTTTATCAAAATTCTCAAGACAAGAAATGATTTCAAAAGAGTAATAGCATATCTATGATTAACAATCTAAAAATTTATTATTTATTTATTGATTTTTTGAAAATATTTGCAAGAAAGCTGCATCAATCTTTTTTGTGAGGCGTATTGATATTTATTATTATAACTTAACCAAATTTTAAAATTTTTGTTATATTAGAATATAGTCTTAACCTCATTAAACAAAAGAAAAATATTATAAAAAACTATAAATCAAGATTAAACTGTTCAAACCAATAAATTTTGAAATCTATCATCTTAAGAGAATTGCATAATTTTGTATAAATAAAATTAACATTGTCATGCAATAGTTTTGCTGTTACATAAATTTTAACAAAAACCTTTTGGTACACTCTTGTCTGTAAAACCAAAGAGTTTAGAAAATTATGAGAATGTATAACTCTCAGTTACTGAGAAAAATTGCATAAAATGTGTCTGTAAAAATGAAATTGTCTTTTTTTTAATTGATTTTTGATATTTATTAAAATTTAAGCACAGAATGTGTACAAGGTGATAACAAAGTGTGAGAGAATTACACAGCCACTAGTGAAATTATATTAAAAGCAAGTAAAAAAGTTAAAGTTCCGCAAGCCGACTATAGAATACCCTTCACCAGCCTGGTTAAAAGTAGGTTAAAATTGATATTTGTGTATAAATCTGTAAACAATTAAAAAATCATATAAAGGGTGGTTAAATTTTAAGGACCGATGTTGATTTTGAATAAAACAAAAATTATTTAGGAAATTATTGTCATTTATTTTTTATTATGATAATATGGTATGGTTCAATTATGTATGGAACAAAATATCGGCCAAATGACCGCCGCGACCTCGGCGGCACACCTCCATCCGATGGTCCAAATTTTCGATGACACTGAGGCATACTTGAGGTTCTATGCCGTTAATGTGCCGAATTATCTCATCCTTTAGCTCTTGAATTGTTTCTGGCTTATCGACGTACATCTTTACTTTCAAATAACCACAAAGAAAGAAATCCAACTGTGTCAAATCACATTATCTTGGCGGCCAATTGACATCGCCACCACGTGAGATAACACGGCCATTGAATTTGTCGCGCAAAAGAGCCATTGTTTCGTTAGCTGTGTGGCAATTGGCACCGTCCTGTTGAAACCACATATCGTCCAGGGTCATATCCTCAATTCCTGGCCACAATAAGTTCGTTATCATCTCGCGATAGCGAACACCATTCACGGTAAATGCTTGGCCGACCTCATGACACATTATCGCGAACAACAGCAATGTTTTCCGCAGAACGAACAGCGCGAGCACGCACAGGTGTTTTCACAGACCCGGTTTGTTTAAATTTTCTTACAATTCTCCCGATTTTGGACACATTTGATCGATTACGCTAACCAAAAAAATCACGAAGAGCACGAAATGCATTTTGATTTGAACGCCCATTTTCATAATTACCCTCAATAACTTAAACGCGTTGATCGATTGTGTATCTTTCCATGGTTCAAATTGAGTTAGTCTGAAATTAAGAAATGTCAAATGACGTTTAGGTGTGGTTTACATTCAACATCAGCCCTTATAATTTAACCACCCTTTATTTGAGTTTTTATGTGACTAAAAATACGTTTTGAGAAAATCGGATATACGGTACATCGGATATATGGACACTAGCTCCAAAGATGGACGAATGCTATTGTTATGCTCGTAATTATAAATTAGATATAATTTATCAAATATGAGATACTTATGCATTTGTCAGCTACAAAATTAGAATTAATTTTAGTAAACACTTGTATGCGGACTGCATTGATTATTACAAAAAAGTTAACTAATTTTTGGCCAGCATAACGTTTAGCTTATTTTAGCAGAACGATTCAGTAATTTTTAGTAAAGTGAAAGTGGTAGAAAAAATTCCTAACATTGCTAAAATTTAGTAAAACTTTAGTAAACCCTTAATAAAAAGTTTTGGAAACCCTTAATGGCAATCAATTTGCTAGAATCAGCCAATTTTTCTTACTAAATAATAAGTATGTTATTTTTAAAAATTCAAACTCATTTTTATTGTCCTTTGAGATTTTCGTAATATTTTAGTTTATTAAAATAATAGAGAAGTTTTAAAATGTTTGGCTTAAATTAGCAATTAAGGTTAGAAAAAAATTGTAAATTAATGCGAAAACTGTAAATATTTTACTTATTTTTATACTAATTTTTAAATTGTAGTTCAAGGTTTCACATGGACTGCTTTCGACGAATAAATAATTTTACCAAATTTCATCATTTCATCATTTTTATATTTGTGACACAGCATAAAAGCGACTATTTTTCTTTTTTAGGGAAGGGGTTTCATATTGGCATCATTGACATCTAAACATATGCTGCTCTTATCTTACTAATATTTAGCTAAAAAATCAGATAATTTCTGCAGATTTTTCCGCCGGGTCCTTTTAAACAAATTTTCAGTAAATTTAGCAAACATTTTTTCAGGCTTTTTTTCTATTAGCTTATAATATTGTAATTTTACTCATTTAAATTTGTTCAGAATAAGGTTAGGCAAAAAAGTCCGAAACTGTCGCTCTTGTAAATTAAAATAAGCCATATTTAAAAACCCCCACCCTGTGATTTAATAGTTTTCTTTTTTTTTAATATATGTACAATGACCAAACTTTTAGACCTTTTTAAGACTCCATTTAGTTATTTAGAAAAGAAAGCAATGAGCCTTTTTCAGAAAGAAGATCATTTAGTTTTTAATACCAATATTAAAATTTTTTTCTTCAAATTTGTAACATTTTTACACAGTTATTTAAAAAAAAACAGGTAACTGGTTATTTCGAACCGGATTTTAATAAAAAAAAAACCGAGTTTTAAATAATACGTTTTTTAGATATTCGAAAACCCGGGGTTTTAATTAGGTCAAATATTTAAAAACTATCATATATCTTAATTTCAGCGAAATGCTTGAGTGACCTCGGATATATGTAATTTCTTTGTTGGTATTTTGCACTAAATAACATTATTTAGGTATGTTTGGTTTGTGCTTGAACTTTTTATTTCAAAACAATAAATAAAATATTGTGGGCAGAAAATTAGCTCAAGAAAACTTTTTGTTTATTTATCTACAACAGTGTTTCCCAATGTGGGGCGCTCGCCCCAATGGGGTCAATTTCAATATCAATTTTATAAGCAAACTGAAACAAATTTTTGGTGTTTAAATGATTGAAACTTTAAAGTGGAGCATTGCACATTGAAGGTTGGGAAACACTGATCGATTTTTGTTTATGCTACTGGACTGGCATCCATAAAAACCAACAACATACATATATGATAAAGAAACAAATGTATGGTCATGACGGACTATAAAACTCTATACAAATTCTAATGGTCGAAAATTAATATAATTTATATCTACATTAAGTGGACATTCCGGAGTTTAAGAAAAGTTACCATAATTTATAAAAATGTTTTTTTTTTTTATAAAATAGGTGTACGAAAAGATTTGAAATAATAATCTCAAAAAGTTTAACAGTTTGTACTACTTGTCAGTAGTTTATGTAGTTAGCTGTTATTACAGTTGTTTTTCTGTGAAAATTTTAAAACAATTATTATAACAGTTTATTGAAAACCAGAAATTATGAACTTTACTGTATCTAACATTACAATTGCTTAAAACAGTTATTTTTTATATTATAAACAACCACAAAAACAATATTTTTGCAGTAAGCAGTCAATTTTTTATAGTTATTTAAAAAATAAAAAATTTCGTTGAGTTTTTGAAAATTCTGGTTTATAATAATTCGTTAATACTATACCCCAAAATACGTATTTTTGTTTTTTCTTTTAGTTTTCGACTTTTTTTTAAATCGATAACCTGAAAAAAAATTAAAATACGTATTTTGGGGTTAAGCATGAAAGTATTATTAAGTTTATTTTTCATTATTGAACTATTCATAGTTGGCATATAAAAAGCACAACATTTTATTGTACACAACGTAAAACATAATTGGAGTACAGTTTGGTATTTTAACTGCAAATTTTAAATAAGAGGAAGCAATTCCACTATTTTTTCTGTGCTCGAAACAAAATTTACTGTAAAAACAGTTGTTTTTACCAATTTTGTAAATTGTTTCAAAATTTTTTTGAAATTTGTCAGTTATTTTTACGACACTTTTAGTTGATTTTACTGCATTTAAATAATATAACTAAAGATTTAGTTATTTTAAAGGTTAATAACTTTGACGCATTTTTAACTGCAAAAACTTTTGTTTTAACTGTCATTTACAGTAAATTTTACCCCCCCCCCCCCCCACACCCAAAAAAACTTTTTGGAGTTTATACATAATATTTTGTTAATTGTTCTTCATTGGGGAAAAACAGTTTTTTTAAAGGAAAAAATTACATAAAAATGTTTTTAAATAAGCAAAATAAAAAGTTGGGGAGAAACACTTAAAAAGAGAACAAAACTAGCAGAAAAAATAATTTTGAGGCAAAACAATGTGAAAAAAACAATTTAAAGCTCAAACATCTTAAGAAAAAGCTACTTTAAAGCTAGCAATTGAAAAATTCAAAAAAGCAAAAAAGCTAATATGAATTAAAAACAAGTAAAAAAAGGCTTAAATTCGACTGTGCCGAATCTTTGAATACCCTCCACTAATATCCTAAATATATGTTCTCTACTGTTTTTGATACAAATAATATAAGAAAACTTTTGAAGTAAAATTATATAAGTGAAAAATTTTTTTGAGGTAAAAAACTTTTTTAGATGTGAAAAGAACTTTTTTGTAAGAAAAAAATTTAGAGGTGAAAAAAAAAATTTTGAGGTGAAAAAATTTTTTGTTGTGAAAAAAAATGTTAGTGGTGAAAAAATGTTTGAGGTGAATACAAAATATTTACTGCTAAGCGACTGGTGAAAAAAATATGAGAAAATATGTAATGTACCAGTCGCTACTATGAAATTGTACTTAGAGGCACCTCTACACTTTCACTAGTTTTTTTTAACCATGGACTGCACAAAAAAAAAAAACATTTTAAAGCATAGTTTTTGTCAAATACTCAATTTTGTTCCGCCTAATGGGGACTAGCTCTACAGCTGAATATGCCTAATGGAGAGAATGTACTTTCTGATGCGCCACTCATTGATAAATAGTTGCAACGAATATTCTTTCTTTAAAAAATTGAAGTGTGCTTGTCTAAAGGAGAGAATACAGCATAGAAATTAATTTATTAAAGAAAGAACATGAGTTGTAACTATTTGTCAACAGATGGCCCATCAGAAGGTGCATATTTTGCTGCAGAGCTAGTCTCAATTAGCCATATTGTGCTACAATATGCAGTAGAGTATTATTGATTTTTTATTTTCTTCGTAACATAAATGAATATTTGCCAAAAACTATGAAAAATATATGTTTTATGTGCATATTATACCTTAGTTTTTGAAATTAATATTCATTTAGATGTTTAAGAGCACAATATTGCACTTTATCCATGTGTATTTTTTTATAAAAGAAAAAATTAACATAAATACACATTTGCCAATCCCTCAATTCTCAAAAATACAAATGGAACAAAAAAAAAAAATACTATTTTATTACGTCAAACATTTGAAAATTTGACTTTAAAATTATGTAATAAGTCCACCAGTAACATCTTAATGCATTAGAATTTGACGTTTGTAGTTACTTTAATATTTTTGGTAAATAAATTAATTGAAAGCCTAATCCAAGGCTATATCGCCATGGGGTGCCACCTATTCAAAAGTAGCGGCACTAAAGCAATTATGCATTTTGCTCTTTCTTTATATATCAATTTCTTTGGACCTAGCCATGGGGCAGGGTATTGTTTAAGTTTATTCAGCGATACCTATTCAAAAGTAGCGGCACTAAAGCAATTATGTATTTTGCTCTTTCTTTAGATATAAATGTCTTTGGTTACAAAAACAAAAAATACATTTTATGGAATGAAACGAAAAACCAACAAAGCTTAACAGAAAAACCCAATCAGGTTTACTATATCTCCTATAGTAGCCAAAGAATTGGAGATATTTTAAATGGAAAATCCTAAGAAAATGCATCGGGAAAAATTATGAAAATTTCATAAAACGATTTCTAAATAGTTACGTCTATGAAAATGCCGATGCTCTACTCTTCTGTAGGTACGCCATGTCGTTGCAAGCCAGATTTGTTGAGAAACTTGAGCTAGACGATAATTTGCTTGTCAGCTAAATATACGAAAACGAGAAAAACACCACCAATGGACGTATTAACTAAATCCAGCTCCTCTGGACCTTACCTCATTCTATATGAGCCCAGCCTCCAGCAATCATAGGGGCTGATGATGATATACGTATATACTTAATTTTGCATGAACTGTAATATGAATATGTTTTGTCAATTTATGTAACAGAACTTTTGTTATTTAGTTTTAGTAATGTTATTTGTTTAGTTTAAGTAATGTTATTTACAGAGGTCTGCTCTGTTAGCGACTTTAACAATGTTGCTTTTTACGTTAACTTAGTTATTGCTCATTTTAAATACCAAACTGCTCGGGAGGATGTTCAATAATCTGGGTAAAAATTGGCACCCCCGCTTGCGTCTTCGCGTCGTGATCGCCATTTCAACAGACAGACAGACAGACGGACAGACAGACAGACGGACATATCTAAATCGATTTAAAATTGCATAAGGATCACGAATATATATACTTAAACCTATATTTCGACATATTACAAACGGAATGACAAACTGATATATACCCTCGCCATATATGGTGGAGGGTATAAACAAGTAAAAAAAGGCTTAAAGTCGACTGTGCCGAATCTTTGAATATCCTCCAATGTCTTAAAAAATGTTCTCTACTGTTTTTGATACAAATAATGTAAAAAACTTTTAAAGTAAAATTATGGTGGTGAAAAAAAAAATGTTTGAGGTGATTAACATTATTGGATGCGAAAACAAATTTTGTGGTGGAAAAAAATTTTGAGCTGAAAACAAAATTTTTTGAAGTGGAAAAAATTTTTTGTAGTGAAAAAATTTTAGTAGTGAAAAAAATTTTTGAGGTGAAAAATATTATTCACTTCTAAACGACTGGTGAAAAAATATGAGAAAACATATTTTGTACCTGTCGTTACTATGAAATTGTACTAAAATACTCCAGTTTGTATGAAAAAATTAGAGAGTGGAACCTTCACATTTTCACTCATAACTTTTTACCCGCTAGACCGATTTTGATCAATTTCAAAAGCAAAGTGCTCGGGAGGATGTCCAATAATTTGGCTAAAAATTAGTACAACCGCTAGCGTCTTCGCGCCGTTATCGCCATTTCAACAGACATACAGACGGACATCGCTAAATCGACTTAAAATTGCATAAGGATCACGAATATATATACTTTATTGGGTTTTAAACCTATATTTCGGCATGTTACAAACGGAATGACAAACTGATATATACCCTCACCATATATGGTGGAGGGTATAAAAAAGCAAAAACAGCAAAACAATTAACAACCACAAAATGTAGTCAAATTCATAGCAAAATGTTATAAGGGCTAAAAATTCATTTAAAATTGACTACTACAATTTGCTACGTGTATAACTATTTATATCTAGTAACTGAACAACTTTTGTAATCTAGTTGCCAATTTAGCTATTTTCTCGTTAAAATTAGCGATTTTGAAACGCATTTAGCGGAACAAAATATGATTTAGCTATTAGCGGGAAATCTAGCAATTTTGTGCAAGTCAATCTTAACGTTTTTGTAGTGCTTTTTACACATCTATTTTTTTTTTTGTCAGTATTGTTAAGATATATTTATTTAGGAATTTATAACAAAATTTTTAAGTAAAATTTGAAAGCGGAGAAAAATTTAGCAATTTATCGCTTTTTAATCAAATTTTAAAAGCCATGTTTCGAAAATTTTTTCCTATTTTAGAAAATTTTAAGCCCCAACCCCCAATTAACAAAAAATTCTAAATTTATATTCCTAAAATTTCGTTTTATATAAAAACAAAACTTAAGTAATTTGGTTTTTAGTCTGACATAAAATCATTGTTTGGGAATAAAGTTTGCAAATAGTGCATGTGAGTAAACTAATAATTTAAACAATATCATGTAGAGTACAAACATTTTCACCTGTGGTGTTTGTTTATAGCAAATTTTAACAACTAAAATCATACTTTGTAGTTTTAAAGATACATAATTTAATTATAAATAACAAATTTATAACAATTTTCATAGAATACACATCTAAGGTGAAAAACGTAAAGTCAATTAGCACCTCATCAATTATAAATACAATTATTTCTTAAAATAAGAAACTTTTTTTCAAATAATGAAATTAATGTTCCGGTATAACAACTGTTAAATTCTTGTTAAAACATTATAAGCAATTTTTTTTTATAAAATTATAAAAAAAAAATTCTTATCTCTTCTAAAAACAGATGTTTTAGCAATTAATTAAACAATTGAATAAAATCAATACTTTTGATTAGTTAAAATATAAATATAAATATCTACAGATGTTAAATTTGATGTTTTTTTTATATAAAAATCATGCAAAAATTTATTAGTTTATAAAAAAAAATTGTCGACAGTTTAACATATTTAAAGACAATGTTTTTGATTTAAAACGTTTATTTATTTATATTTAACTTATGAGTAACTTATTTTATTTAAAATAATTGAAATTATCTATTGTTAAACAATCAAAAAACAGGGCGTGAGTAAAATAATTTAAAAATATTTGCATATGATAGACCTTTATGTTGCCATATTTAGACAAAAGAAAAAAATTTGCATAACTTTAATGCAAACTATAGACTCGAATAATTTAAACGGTAGAAACAACAAAATGCATACAAATTATAAAAGTTACCACAAATTTTAAATTTATGAAAATTTAATATTTATAAAATTAGAATTATGCACTATATTACTAAACTTTTTAGATATTTATATTTTTAATGTTATTTGTTTCAAAATCCAATGATCCAGACGCCTTAGCTTTATTTTCATAGAACTGATAGGTAAAGCCAAAAAACGTAACGTAACACATCATCAATTATTATTTAAAAAAAAACTTGCTTAAATGAGAAACTTTTTGCAAATAACGAAATCTATATTCCGGTATAACTATTGTAAATTTTTTGTTAAAAATTTTATAAAAAAATAATTTAAAAATTCTTATCTCTTTCAAAACCAGATGTTTTCAGCTATTACTTAAACAATTGAATAAAATCAATGCTTTTGATTAGTTGAAATATAAAAAATATATCTTTAGATGTTTAGCTTTATTTTACTGTAAACCCCAAAAGAAACTATACACATTATTTTTTTAATGTTTTTCAACTTTATATCACAAATATTCCATCACTTAATTCAACATTTCAAGTTTTTTCCAATATAAATTTTCTTTTTTCTTATTTTATATATAAAAAAAATAATAACAAAAATCAACCAAAACAAAAAAAAAAGGTTTTACAGTTTAAAAAAATTTAAAGAAATAAGTATTTTGTTTGCTTTGATTACAGCTTGCACCTCTTTGGACATCGATTCCACTAGGTTTCTGGTTACTTCGGGAAAGATTTTTTGACATTGCACCACTTACCACTTTTTTTATTTTCTTTTTTGCTCCCAGATGTACAGATTCCCAGATTTAAATTGACACGCCAAGTGTCAATATCAGACAAAACCATATTCAATAAATGGTGCCTAAAATTACAGTGTCCGGTGAAAAGTCCCGTCAAGGTCCTTCCTATCCAGGGACAGAAGTCTCCTAGAGTTTTTACTAGATGGAGCGACAAATCTCTTCACCTGAGGTTGGCCAATGGTAACATTCCAGTGCTCAATGGTCTAGGATTCCCTCCAAATCCAAGGTTTTTCTCTGATGTACCCCGCAGATATACCACGAAAAGGCTCAGGGCCAACGGAATAACGTTGGGCAAGGCAGTTGGCCAACCCGTCAGACCGTACGTTGGCAAAGTGCCCCTCGTGTCCAGGAACCCAGAATAAGTCTGTTGCATTCACCGAGTCTACACCCAGAAAACAGTATAAGTTGTGACCAATCGAATTCTGGCGGTTACGAAAATTGCCGTAATATTAAATTATATTTTTAGTTGTGAAAGCCAATATTCAGTTGTACAATTTAATATTTACATCCCACAGAAATACACTCACAATATTATTTCGTGAAAAACAACTTAAAATACATATTAAATTAATCGAAAATACAATCAAAAAGAGGACTACTGATTTTTCATTATATTCAACCCATTTTGTTGTTTATTTTCAATCATTGTTTAATAATCGACAAAAGTAAAACCATAGAAAGTCGTTTAAAATAACCATAAAATTTTTACTTACAAAAAGTTAGAAAAAACTACTTTTGTGGTTTGTTTTTCAAATTGAAAGTTTTTTTATTTGTGTGTAATTACAAAACAGAGCACAACACATGCAGGTGTATATATTTTTATTGGCTTTGTGTGTATGTATATTTGAATAATTTCTTGTAATTTGTATTGAAATAATTTTGTAAATATAAAAACTATTTTGGTAAAAAAAACAAAAAGGAATTATACGAATTTATATTTTTTGAAACAGAAAACATAAAATTTTACACTTAACTGAAAATATCAACTCCTACTGAATGTCTGTAAATTTTTATAGTTTGTTTTTTTGAATGACTGATTCGAATAGTTAAAAAATGTATTTCTATGAATTTCAATTGATTCTTCATTTAAAAATAAACTTTACGTATTACTTCTTAAATAAACTACAGTCGGTAACGGAAAATATGTTTTGAGTGTATAATTACGTTCCACAAAAATTTAATTTAAGAAAAATTATATTTTTAGATTTTTCCGGTATCGAACCTGGGCAATCCGACTCATAGTTCACACTCTTGCTTACTGCACTACAACTAATTTTAATTTGCTTTGAAATATTTGCCATTTAAATATTTGAATATTTTATTTTAATTAAAAAAAATATTTTTTAAATGATTGTCTTTTCCGGGATTTGAACTTAGAAATTCGGTGTACTGAGCTACCTCTCTACCTACTACACCACAAACATTTATACATTTTGATGGCTAAATTTGAATTTAAACAATTTGTTAGAAAAAGAAATATCAGTATAAAATTTGTTTATCAACACCAATCATTAGTGATGTCTATTGTCAATACAATCCACAATTAGGTTGCTTCTACCGTAGTTGTAGTTATCACTTTTCAATATAGACAATTTTTTAATAAATTTGATAGATTGTACCAAATTTCTAATATATTCACAAAAAAAATGGTCGCTTCCACCGCACACAAATATTAAACGAATTTTATTTTTAAAGATGATTGAATATACCAATAATTGAATAATATAATTGATTTTTAGTTTCTTTTCCAATTTTTTTAATTCCCAATACAACATTTTTGCTTTATTAATGGATTTAAATCCTCACAAATAAATGCTAATGGTTTTGATCAAATTGCAACCAATCTTTTATCTGGGTGTATTGAGATGCAAAACAGGACAACTCTAGACATAGGGATGCCCTCAGTGGCGCTTAAGTGTCCGAAAGAACATAACTAAAGTGCCCCCCCCCTCTTGTACTACTTCTCCGACGCACATACATAGATGGGGAGGTTCTCCGCCTAGATCATCGACGGGTTCTTGCCCATCGGAAGGGCTAGTTAAAAATTGTGTCCACAGACGCCCGACCCTATATCCTCTGGAACCGCAAGTGCGAGTTTTCAACATTAACTGGCCCATTTTCCCCTCTCGAAAATAGTCAGCTCTCAATCCTAGCATCTCCTTTGCATCTTCAAATTTGAACTTACCAAAAATTTCAAATTTGCTCTCGTCGCTAAAGACCACATTGTTACAGAATGTCTTGAGTTTATTTTAAAAATCCCGTTGTCGCTGTTGATTGATTTTCAATATACAATATCGTTAATTTCATGCAACTCGTCCATATAGTTTGCATGTAGTGCTCTTTACTGATGATAACGTGGACACCTGAGCATTCTATTCGGCCTTACAGATTTGGAAAGATTATATAAAATTGAAAACTTTTTATTGTAATTTTTGTATTTAAAATACAAAATTATTTATTTGCATATATTTAGTTATGCCTGGTTTTCATTATCTCATATGAACTGACAACAAAAACTGACTCGAATGAATTCTCGTCATTTTGTGTCAATGCGTTTTCATTACATCTTAAAAACTGACAATAAGTCGATAAAGCAGAGCGTGTCAAATTTTGGTGTGAGTTTTGGCCATTTTCATTACAAAGGTCAAATGTGATGTGTAAACTTTTGGCGAGCGAACAGCTGATTAGAAAATATTAATTAAAGTTAAATAAAAAGTGGAAAAAATTAAAAACAATAAAAAAGAAACCAATGGCTGTACCTTGTGCGGCGCTTTAAGTTATTAAAACTCTAAGGGCTTGGAAAAATAAAAGAAAGCATTGAAGTTTATTTTCCCAGCAAAAAAAAAAATAACAGCTTTGCGATCGCCAAAGAAAAAAAAATTGACAACTTGTTGTTTTTGTTAAATAAATAATAGACCCTCTATATTTGATCAAGAGAATTCGTAAGAATCATTTTTTTATGGAAAATGTGATATTTTTAATTGTATTTTGTTTATAATAGAAACTATTGCCCAAATTTCAAACTATCGTCAGACGAAAATTTACAAAAAGAGGAGCGACCCGTTTTCAATTCCGGATAAAAAATTTAAGCAAAAATAATAATATTTTTGGATATTATTCATTGTGTTTTATAGTGGTGTGTTGTTTAATCAAAACAAAGAAAAAAAAACCGGTTATTTGAATACTTTTTTAACTACAATAAAATCATTATCTATGTAACACTTTTATTGGGCATTTTGTTTTGACTCTTTTTTTCTTTTTTTAGTTAATAAACAAGTTTTCATAAATTTTTTGTTTTATAAAAACAGTATTTTTCTGAAAGACTACAAAAAATGCATAGAAACGAGTACCGAATGATTTAGTAATCATTGATTTACATCAATACGATTAATATGACAAATAAAAAATACAGTGTTGCCACCTTAAAGTTAAAAAATCATTAAATCGTTTATTAGTTAAAATACTGATTATGAATACGAATTTTTAATAAACCTTTTTTAGGCTTAAAATGTTTTTTAACTAAAATTCATTTGAAACTTGAATTAAGATTTTTTTTATGAATACCGCTGTTAATATATAATACATTTAATGCATTTAATACATAACAATTCGGTTGGCACTTAATTTTTCTGTGTGAAATCACTAAAAATAAGGATAATTTTTACCTTTAACATTCTTTATACTGTACTGCTTCTTTTGACTCTAGGAATATATTTTTCTGTTATTGTAATTTGGTGGTGATGCGTTATCCTTAAAATTCCGAATAACTTTTATGCTGTAACTGTTATATTTTTCTGAGTGTAATCGATTTTTTGTCACCGAAAGTGTTTATGTCATTATTTTTGTATGTGATCATAAATTTATATAAAAATTTAGAAAAATGTTACTGTTTGTACATATTAAAAATATCAATAATATATTTCGAGCACATTATTAAATATTATTGTTCTTAGACAACAAGCTTATTTATTTTGACAACTGCTTGTTTTAGTTTATTGTTTCTTGTAATTTACGATCTCTAAAAAGAACGACAAACCGACATCATAAATTAAATGATTTTAATAAAGTACAAATAAGAGTGTGATACACAAAGACCGAAAGAATTCAAATTTCGACTTGCACATGTACTTTTGTTTTTTTTAGTAAGTGTTCGGGTTTCACCGGAAAAAAATTTTACACAATTTGTTTTCAAGCGAGACTAGTATTTTTATAGTCAAAAAGTGACATTTTGGATTTATTTGTGATTTTATATTTTTTATAAAATAATATTATTGACTGAAATTTTTTCATCGGGAAAAAAATGTACTATGCTTAAACAACAACAGAACGAAATTCAGCTTTGTGCCGTTTTGTCAATTAATATCGATATAGATTAATAATATTCCCATATAAAATCGTTAGTATTGATCTACTAGCTTTATATTTTCTTAGTAACTGTATTTTCTAAATTCTTTGATTTGGCAGATGAAGACTAGATTTTAAAAACAAAATTGCATTAAAGTAAACATTTTAATAAACAAACGAAGAGGTTTTAAGGCTGGACAAAATGCATTAGGTTATATGGCCTGTGGGGACGATGGGGACGGCTTTCACAAGAAGTAGGACAGGGATGGTATACCATCCCTGAAGTGTTTTCATTTCATATATATGGATAACAAAAATTTCTTACAGACTATGATGTTTCATATTCATTATAATTAATAATCAAAAAAAAAAAAATTATATATACAAAACAAATAAATAAAGTAATTAAATATAAATATTAAATTATAATTTTAACTTATTATAATTAAAGGGTGTCCCAAGAATAACGCAATTTTTAAATCTGGCAACATTCGAAGTGTCATTGTTTGACATTTGAACAATTGTTATTGTTTGCTAGTAAAAGGTACGAGGTTAGTAAAAATGGAGCGCTACACGAATGAACAACGCATTCTCATTGTGAAATTGTTTTACCAAAATGGTGAAAGTTTTGCGGCTACAGTTCGCAAATTGCGATCAATTTGGGGTCACAATAATGCTCCAAAAGAGTCAACTGTAAAGAGATTAATGGATAAATTTGCCGAAACTGGGTCTGTTAGTGATGTAAAGACAACAACGCGCCATCGACCAGGTCGATCGACCGAAAATGTCGCAGCTGTACCTGATGATGTCGCTCAAACTCCATCCACCTCAATTCGACACCGAGCTCAGCAAATTGGTGTCTCCAAATCCACTTTGCAGCGAATTTTGACGAAAGATTTGCATCTTCATGCATACAAAGTTCAATTGACTCAGGAACTGAAGCCAGCTGACCATGGACAGCGAAGGGAGTTCGTTAATTGGGTATTGGAGAGACAACATGAAAATGCTGATTTTGCCGATAAAATCATCTTCAGTGACGAGGCCCATTTTCATCTTGATGGCTTCGTCAATAGGCAGAATTGTCGCATTTGGGGTGAGGAAAATCCTCAAGTGATTCACGAGAAGCAAATGCATCCTCAACGTGTCACTGTGTGGTGTGGTTTTCGGGCTGGAGGAATCATTGGACCAGGCAGGTCAAGCGCAAACAGTCAATGGTGTTCGGTATCGTGAAATGATAACCAGTATTTTCTTGCCTAGAATTGAAGAAATGAATGTGGAGGGCATACAGCCAGAGAAACAATTCAATTGCTGCATCAGTCATTTCCCGGTCGTGTTATTTCGCGTTTTGGAGATCAGAATTGGCCGCCTAGATCGTGCGATTTAACACCATTAGATTTTTTTCTTTGGGGTTTTTTGAAGTCGATGGTTTACGCGAATAAGCCGACGACGACTCAAGCCTTAAAAGAGGAAATTGGACGCTGCATTAATGAAATACCGCAGCATTCATGCAAAACGGTCATTGAAAATTTCATTAAAAGATCGCGTGCATGCCAGCAAAGCCGCGGCGGCCATCTGCACGATATATTGTTCCATACATAACCTCATTCTGTCTACTTTACGATATAATAAAGTTTCACGATTTTTTTTTTAATATCTGTGTTTTATTTAAAATTTAAAAATTGCGTTCTTCTTGGGACACCCTTTATAAACCTAAATCCATCAAAATAGAATACAAATATTGTTTAAACGAAGTTTTAGATGTACAAAACTCTATTTTTGGTTTTAAACGCATTTGTAGAACATAATTAATTTCATTTAGTTGAATGAATTGATTTAGGGAAACTGATGGGCTACCTGAAGGACACTGAATTCTTCAATAGACTGGAATATTAAACAAAGATGGCGTAATTTATGCCGAATCTCTGGAATGTAATCCTTTTTTTTTTTGATTATCATGAAGGGCCGATAAAAATATTACTTTTTTTTATTTCTGAAATCGTCATTTTAAACCACTGAACCCATGTAGATCGTTCTAATCAGTGTAGGTTATGGTAGTCACAACAAATGTGAGTTATTGTAGGGTCCGCCCCCCCCCCCCCCCCTAACAAAAAAAAAACCAAAAAATTTGGTTAATCAGATATCGGGAAAACTGGGCTCGTCGGCCCGGCAAGGAAAAGAAATGAGTTTTTGTAACTAGTGTTCCGCAGACCACTTAATCCAGAAATTTGAGAGAATATTATAAAATTTATTGAATTAATCTACTGAAAAAAAAAACATTTTTGTATTCACGCAGAAAAAATACATTTTTGAATATGTTTACAGGCAATTATATATTTGTTTAAAAACTACCATATATATATATGAAATAAGCTTTCAATTATTTTATATTTATGGTCATTATACATATCTTTTCAGGCAAACATTGTAATGTATGTATTTTCCCACCTAACCAGGGATATATTTTCATTTTTAATATTATCATTATTATATATGGATTATATATGGGTGCAATGATAAATATTCATATGTTTGCCGGTGGATGCATTTCATCTGATCCAAATATGTAAAGCATGATCCATTTCGAGGTTCCCCACTTTTTTAAAGAAAAAAACACAGAACATTCAAATTAAATGAGGAATGTTTATTATCATTTGAAAGAACATTCTTTGGCATTTATTTTTTGAAGATTATGTCTATCAAATGTTGGATACGTTGCAGATGGTCCATCCGTTGAGTTCAATTTTCGATGACTCGTTCGAGCATTTCGACTGGTAACTTGCGAATGACACGCGTGATGCTTTCCTCCAAGCCCTGAATCGAAGTGGGTTTGTGCACATAAACTTTAGACTTTACATATCCGACAGGAAAAAGTCTTACGGTGTGATATCACACGATCTAGGTGGCCAATCGACCGGCAAAAAACGTGAAATTATGTGCTCACCGAAGTGTTCTCTCAATAAATCCATTGATTGATGCGATGTGTGGGAAGTGGCGACGTCTTGTTGAAACCAAATGTCGCCGAGATCACGAGCTTCAATTTCAGGCATCAAATAGTCGGTTATCATGGCACGATAACGGTCGCCATTGACGGTTACGTTCGCACCGGCATCATTTTTAAAGAAATATGGACCGATGATTCCACCAGCCCACAAACCACACCAAACCGTTGTTTTTTCTGGATGAAGTGACAGTTCTTGAATCTCTTCAGGTTCCTCTTTACATACCCATTAAGCCAGAAATGGGCCTCATTTCTGAACAAAATTTGCCTCGAAAACGTCGGATCTTCTTGGAACTTTTCAAGAGCCCATAGAGCGAAGCGATGTCGCTTGGGAAGGTCGAGCGGCTTTAGTTGTTGGACAAGCTGTATTTTGAACGCTTTCAATTTAAGATCTCGACGTAAAAAGCGCCAAGTCGTTCCATACGTCAGTCCGAGCTGCTACGAACGGCGCCGAATTGACTCTCCACGGTCTTCGTGTACACTCTCAGCTGCGGCCGCTATATTTTCTTCACAGCGTGCTGGACGTGGTCTATTCGGTCGAATATTATCCAATAACGAATGCTGGGTCTCAAAATAGGTAATGGTGATGGTTGCGAATAGTACGCTCAGTAGGCCGATTATGTTAACCATAAGTTAAGCGAAGTGCACGAAACACATTCCTCACAGAACGTGAATTTTCGTAATAAAGTTTAACGATTTGTAAACGTTGTTCACGCGTAAGTCTTTCCATTATGACATGCCAAACAATACTTAACAAAAATAACATGACACGACTCACACGTGATCTGCCAAAAAAAAAGGCTATTGAAAAAAGTATCTCTACTTGTATCACCCTTCATATGTTTAAAGACGAACATATTATATTTACAGTCAAACATAACTTACAATTTGTTTTCATCTCCTTACAAGGTTGGAGATCTCTAGTGTAGCTTTATAATATATATTCCTGAATTTGAAAATTTTGCTAATTTGTTATCAAAATTCTACACTATTTTATTGTTTCACTGTGTTGTAGATAAGTGTCAAGGGCATTTTTTATAGATTAAAATGATTTGTATTTAATTGTAATAAATATAGCACTTTCAATTAATATTTATGACAAATCTAAGTATGCTTACATTAAAAATACATAATAATAGCAAACAAATATAAAACTATGACGCTATTTTTTTTTATAAAAATTATCAATGAATATTTATATGTCGATTTATTTCCCCTTTAAGAAATTTTGTATGTTACTACGTAATCATTTAATTGTATTGGGTAACTTAACAAGAAATAACAAGATCTTAACACTAACCATTGTTAACTCCATACAAATTAGACATTTATAGCAATTTTGAAGCCCTAAGCTCTGATACTATTGAGATAAATTTATTTTAAATCAATGAAAAATTCCACTATCATTAGGCATGTTTTCTTTGTACACTTAAGCTGGCAAGTTATTTCATTTATATGGAAAATTAAGCGAGCTAAGAACTAGTCGTTTAGTACTCGCTTAATTCTCCATATAAATGAACTTGCTAACTTAAGTGTACAAAGAAAACATGCCTATTATTAATCTTAGCATTACATTGATTTATTTTATTAGTTTTCCATTGTGCAAACGGTAATTTGGTATCATTATTTTTTGGACTACCAATAATTATACAAGGTTTGATATTGTCTATTGCTCTTATCACCCTTAGTTTAAGGCATATGATCTATTTTCTAAAAAAGGGCAGGACGAATTGGCGTCTTCTTTCTTTGTTATTTTCCGAATAATATCAGATACACGATGTTAAACTATATTCACAATAAATAACTTTAATGTAAACAAATTAATTTTTAAAGATTAATATTAAAAACTTTGTAATCTTGTTGTAAGATTACTCTTAAATTATTGTTAAAAAGTTTTAAAACGTTTAAAAAATATTGCTTTCAATTTGATTGCCTTTGTAAGGAGATATCTGTAAGATATTGTAAGTATAAGATATGTAAGAATTTAATTTGTAATCCATTTATGTGCAAATCGAAAAGCCATTCGCTAAAACAAAATTATAAAAAGTGAATATATAAGGTGTGTTCGACGGGTGCCCGAGGGAACCCAATCTTACCAGAAAGCGTTTCTTGTAACAAAAATTGGGTAAATCAGAGCGTTCATGAGAAAGTAATTGTGTTTCTCTTTTTACCAAAACTTATCCCTACTTTTTGTTTGGGTAAAATGGTAAAATTGTCAAATCATCAGCTGTTGCTAATAAATTAACTGTGTTGCATTTTTGAAGAAAAAAAAAAATTAAGTTAAATAAAAGTTTACTGTAAACAACTTTTCCTTTTTAAGAATGAAAAATACATTTGAAAATGTAAATAGATATTTGTCATTTCAAATATATTTATTAATTAAGCTGTTTTTTAATATGAATAAATTTGACGTTTTTTTTTTGGGGGGCATGAAATGTGGTCTTGTGCGTTCGCAGTATTTTGGGCATTTTTATGGTTTTGAGAGAGAATTTTTTGCTTACTCTCATTTTAACAGACTTTACCCAAAATTACCTCGTACAGACCTATTGTTCATGACAAACAATCGATGAAATTTCATTACAAACGAAATTCTCATAACAAATCACAACAATTTTTGTCACGCAAATTTTGAAACTGTAGATCATGTACAGTATTGGAAAAAATAATATGAAGGGTAAATTTGTTCGATTATTCATATTTTTTATGTTATCGAAAAAGAGTTTAGATTAACTGTAACTGTTGTAAAAGTATTCGGGTATTGACTACTCAATACGATCCGATTTTTCGAAGACTCAATACTTAAAAGTACCTATTTAATACTTCCAGACTTGTTTTTTTTTTTGTTTTTTGTTCAAGTTGACCCAAAATATATCACATCCCCTCAAAATCAATGCATGTAGCGCCATTTATCGTCATCGAGCCTATTTTTTTCCAGAACGCCGTATGTAACATCCTTGTGGGAAAAATACCTATCCCACGTCACGTCACTTGACCTGTTGGATATATGAAAAGAACCAGTTACTTTAACATGGGCTTTTCCTAGGAGGGGGTCAATTGCCCCCTTGACATGTCACAGGACTGGTCTAAAAGAACATGTCACATAGCTTACCCCAAAGGACATATCATTTTTGACATATACTTTCAAACTCATCACGTGATAGAAGCTTTTAAACCGAGCATGTGGTATGTTTTTTGAAAACCGGTACTGTTTTGACCTAGCATGTTACCAGTACTTTCAGACCCAATACGTGATAGAGACTTTTGGTACTGATCGCGTGATGGGTACTCTAGAAACCGATCCTGTTTTTACCTACCACGGGACTGGTACTTTAAGACCCATCACATGATATATATTTTTAAACCGTTCACGTGGTGGGTACTTTAGGAACCGGTCCTGTTTTCACTTATCACGGGACAGGTTCCAATTCCCCACTGACTCCTTTTTCCCGCAGGGACGATGAATGTGACTGGTCACCGATAATCAACGAATTTTCATTGCTACAAATTAATGAATTGGGATTTTAGGACAAGGCCGCACAATTACTCAGAACATTTTGAAAAATGGATTTTCGGGTCGCCAAATGCCTCGTTTGGACGATTTGCAGCAGCCAGCAAGATCGCTAAATTAAATCACTTCAGACTTTTTTCTTTGGATATTTTTAAAGTCACGGGTCTATGTGAACATGCTAAAGACTTTAGAAGCTCTCAAAAGGAAAATCTGACCAGAGTATCGCTCAAAATAGATATGTTTCCCATGGTCATTAAGACCGTCTATAAAAAAAGACATAATCCCCAATGATAGTCATAATTACAGTCAAGTATTTCCGTGTGGCTGACTTAGAGGTTTTATATTTATACTCTGCTTTTGCTACATACTAAGCTTTTCTGCGTAGCCGGCCTACGTTGGATGGACAGAAAATTATTTGCCTGATGTAGGTCCCCTACATTATATATATTTTATTGGTTTTTTTTTTTTTTAAATAAATAAACTTACTATTTTTTCCAACACTGTATTTATAACGTCATTCTGACAAATGATAAAAATAAATGGGATTCAGCGCGACTAATATGTAACATCAATCTTCAATAACAATTAATTGATCGATGCTCACAATTGTATAAAATTTGAACAAACGATAGGCAAAATAATAAAAAATTCATTTTGCAAAAAACCAAAATAATTTAACCAAAAAACCAGCTAGATAAGTATAATAAAAAAGCATCTTCAATAAAATACAAAGAAGCTTTAGACAGCCATCCAACAGCGAACAAACGATTGAATGTCTAAAATATTTGTTTGTTTACTTATTATTTGTATTGTGCTGTTGAGTAGGTTTGCAAACTTTAAGAAAATCGCTAAAATAACGATCAACAAGTTTTTAGTCTTAATACAAACGTTGAACAGATCGGTTCGTTCGAAAATAAAAAAATATTAAATTAAATAAAACGAGTCGGTTTAAATAAAATATATATACACAAATTTATGAATCATTAATAAATTTTTTTTTGTATTAAAAAAAATATAAATTAAAAATGAAATTCTTTAATAAATTTAAACATCTCTGTCTGGTGGTTGCATTAATTACTTTCTTAATAAATATAACAACTTGTCATATGCAAGAGGCAGCGGTTACAACAGCCCCTGCAACTCAGACTCATTGGCAGCAACAACCACATAGATCAGCGCAAACAACACGCAACTCTATAACACGTTGGAGAGCGGTGGGTTTATTAACAAGAGCTTAAAAGAATTGACCTCTTGTTTAAAAATGAATTTAGTGGTGTTTATTAATCAATCAAAATTTTTAATTGTATCTTGTCATCATAGAAAAGTTTCGTTTATGAAAATCATTATAAGTCCATTAATAATGCTAATCAATTTAGATGGGTGATTTATAGTATTTGAAATTGTATTAAATTATTGATTTTTTGCAGATTTATTAAAACTGATAAATTCGAAAATCTCGGTATTTTTTTTAAATACTTCGGTCAAATAGTTTTTTTTACATAATTCCATATAACTTTTCCACAAAAATATTACATTAAAATTTTAGAAAAAAAACTCCAAATAGTTCCAAAATTGATAGCCTATAGAACTTATAAACTTTGGGAATTATTGTCAAAATTTTTTTGGTTATAACCACCAAACCAAAATAAAGGGTTATGACTAACATGATTTTGGTTAAAACCTTTAGATAAAAATGGACATTAGCCATTAACAGCGATTTATTAAAAGAACATGATCCCCATGGTGGGCGTAGTTATAGCCCCTGTAACATTTTTCTGTGTACCTGACATTTTGTAAACGGTCATATACCCCAATTTCAGTTTGGAGAGAATATCAGAAAAATGTACAGACATTTGAAAATGGGGATATTGTAAGTTAATTTATTTTTATTTAAATACAAATGAAAATTTCTTTTGAGTTAATTATTATAAAAGTTTTTAGATCGACTTTTAAAAGATTTTTGCCTTATTTAAAAAAAAAAAAAAAATTTAGTTAAATTAAACTACGACAGTAGACCGGCTCCACAAAAAGTTCTTTTAATGAAGCCAGCGTTTGAATTACCCCGGAGTACCCAATTCAATTATGGGTGTTATGGCCGAAAAAAGTAATCGCTAAACGCGAAATGGATAAGAAGAATTTCGTACCGAAATTGTAATTCAGAAAATATCAATTGAAATTTAGAATTTCCATTTGAAATTAAGAAAATATAATTTTTATTGTGTGATGGGTTATAGTTCGGCTTAAGACCATAAAATTTAAAAAATAAAAACTAAATTTTGAAATATGTTTATTTTTATATCAATATTTCGAATCAGCTTCGCTGTTCGTCTTCGTCTGATTCGAAATATTGATATAAAAATAAACATATTTCAAAATTTAGTTTTTATTTTTTAAATTTTCTTAAGCCGAACTATAGCCCACCACACAACAACAATAAAAATCAACTATAAAACTTTTTAACAATATAACTTTTTTTTCAGATTTTCTGTTTCAAATTCAGAATCTATCAATTGGCATTTGAAAAAATTATCTGAAGTTAAGAAAATATTAATAATATATCTTCAGAAAAAATTAATTTATATTCACAAAATTGAATTCAAATTTAGAAAATATTAATTGAAATTCAGAAAACATTAATTGAGATTAGAAAGTTCCCAATAGAAAATCACAAACTCCAAATGAAATATTCTGAATTTAAATTAATTTTTTTTGAAGTTCAAATGTTTATTTCTGCAATTGATGTATTCTGAAAATCAAATGTAAGTCTATATTTTTCGAATTTCAATTAATATTTTTTGAGTTGCAATTGATATATTCTGAATTTAAAATGATATTTTCTAAATTTTTTTAATCGCTTCAGAAAAATTTGAAAAAATTGAATTACAAATGATATTTTTTAAATTTCAAATGGAAATTCAGAATTTTAATTGATGAGTTTTGAATTTCAAATGGAAATTTATATATTTTGAAATACATTTAGAAATTCTGAATTTCAATTGATATTTTCTAACAGTTATAGAAGAAAGTTTTATGGAGATTAAACTACTTCTTATTTATTTAAATATGGATCAAAATTAGGCCACCTCAACATTTTTATAAAAAAATTGCTGTCAATTTATTGAAAACGAAAATTCGAAGGTTTAAAATCAGGTTGCCTCTATAAATATTGAATATGAAATTTGTTTTTTTTTTACAATTTAAATTACGATTTGAGGTACTGGTTCGAATGAAATTTTTCCACGGGAAAATCAATTTACTATGTATTAGGTTTGAAAATATGACTGAATGTTATCATTAGAAATATCAGTTTAAACTTTTAAGAAAGAACGTAGAAATAAAAATTCGCTTCAATTAAAAACGCCAATTTTCAAGAAGAAAAAAATTTCCACCAAATTATTTTGTGAAAAAAATTTTTTTTTGAAAATTTTTTGGTGGGAAAATTTTTTTACTGGCATAATTTTCGATCGTGTAGAAATTTGGGACATTCACAATAGCGGAAAGCGACGGTAGGAAAGAATTTGTCCACCATTGGAGGGTATTTCTTATTGGGCGGGATTGAAATAAGTACCTTATAAAGTCTTTGCCTCGAAAACCGTCATCCAACAAAAGTTTGCACACATTATAAGAAAGGATAAACTTATAATTTAACATTTGTTGAAATTGGAGTATGTATTTCATTACCAACTGATTACTATGATTTAAAGAAGTAAAGTTAATTACAAAAAAAAAAAAAAAATAATATAAAATGTAATTAAATTTAAAAGTTCTTTAATTTTATGTGTATATAAATATTAACGTAACAATGAGTTAACGGATTAAAAAGTGGGTTTCCACAAAGTTTTAAGAAATAATCTCAACATTTTTCAATAATATGTTATCAAAAATACTCTATAAAGTTCAAAAAGTGACTAATTTTAGGGTCTGCGTTTAAGAGAAGATCCGCTAGTGGTAGGAATTTTACAGTAAAATAAACTATATAACAATATTTTTTTTTTAATTTGTGCCATAATTTTTTATAAGATTTTTGAGTTTATCGTAACAAAATATATAAAAGTGTAATTGTTTAGATTTGTAAACAAAAAATAAATCTATTTAAAGCTCTGTTGCAACTTAAAAAAAGATAAAACACTAAAAATGCGACAGTTAAAATAAAAATACCCATAAAATGACTAATTGCTTTAGTTTTTATTTACTAATAAATTAGGAAAAGAAAAATTTACAAAATATGCATATTAAGTTCAACAATCTTTTAAGTGACCAACCGAGTGAAGAAAAAATTCCACCTCAAGAAAAACTACGTCACCGACAAACAAATACAAAAATGAGTAAACAAGAAAAAATCGTGTTAAAATTTATTCTTTGTTGTTGACTTGAAGTTTTTTTCTTATGTTAAACAAGTATTTAAGTTTAAATCCAAAAAAAGCACCACGAACGCGTGCGAAGTAAAATAACCGCCTAAATGATCTTGAAAAAAAGAGACAAAATGAAATACCAAAAATACTTGTTAAACTAATTTAAAGATATTTTATGTTGTTGCAAAAATAAAAACGCGTTTTTTATGAATTAATTTATTAAAAATTGTGTTTGTCCGTTATTTTTTTCTATAGAACCAAACTCCTGCTCCTACGACAGCATCTCAAAATTGTGATTATAAAGAATTAATAACAAACTTACATGATCGCATAAGTTTGATGGTAACAGTCGATGAAGATTTACGCAATCGTTTGGATACTATTAATAAAAAGTAAGTTTAATTTTATTATTAAATCATTATTTGCATAAGAAGTTGTGAAAGGAATACTAATTTTTAAAAATATAATGCCGACTAATAAAGTTGAAAATAAAATCTATGATATTTTTTAATAACGGCTTATGTCAGAAATAGTTATTATGGGTTATTAATGTATTTGCACTAAAGTTTGTATTAAGAAAATTTACTATAAATTTTGAATTAAATAAAAATAGTAAGACGTAAGTAAGGTCAACAAAATCAAAATTCAAAATAACAAGGTTTCGACAACGGATTCTGGTAGAGGGGACCTAAATAAAAATATACATGTATCGGCGTTTTGAAAGTTTACGTCTGAATTTTATTTTAGGAGGAGTTAAAGTTTCCCCCCTTTTACACTTTGTTATGGTGAATCGGCATAAGAAACCATGTGACCCTTACAGTTTAGGTACAAAATGTGTTTAGATGATTTATGTAAAAAAATATAAGGAAAATTTTAATGGAATAATTTAACCCTCTAACTCTCAATAAGTGCGAAATTAACTCTTAAACGCGCTTTAAGTTATGACTTATTTTTCGCGTTCAAGTTGAATATTAAGCTTTGGTGTATTCAGGGAATTATAGTAGAATTTTATAACAAATATTTTTGTGGAACATTTCAACCCGTTATATCCCCATTTTAAGGCTATTTCGCCCCGTGGGGTTCTTTGGACGAAATTTTGTACAAAGATTTATTTGTTCCAATAAGCAAATATTGTTACTCTTTTTAATTTTTTATTGTTTTTTACCTCTAGTGGTGGTTTAACTAGATAAACTTCAAATATGTACGCTTAGTTACAAAATTTTTAATTTTATTTTAGAATTTTTTTTTGGGTAGGGATCATAATTAAGAGAAGATGGAAAAAATTTAGGATCATCGCTAGATAGATGCTCACATTTTTTTCCATATTCTTTTTATTATGATCCAGCGCTGATCATCACATTTTTCCATTTTCTGTTAACCGGTTCGAACCGGAAAAAAATTCTAAAATTAAATAGAAATTTAAAACGAAAACAACAAAAAATGCAAACAAAAAATACTGAAAAAAGTATTTTGATTCCACATTAGAAATAAAGTTGCCGATGTTCCATCCCTTATCAAAGCACTGGTTTGGCTTTGAAAAAGTACTTCAATTAGAAATTAAGAGAAGGTGGAAAATATTTGAGGATCAGTGCCAATAAGATCCTCACATTTTTTTCCATATTCTATAATCTAGCGTTGTTCCTCACATTTTTCCATCTTCTTCCTTCCCCTATCAAAATTCTGTTTGGGCTATGAAAAAAAGTACTTCAATTATAAAATTAAAAGATCTCTATTATATATATAAAATTTTAGTATTTGCTTACACGGAAAAAAGTTCGGAAACAAATAAAATATTTTATAATTCAAGTTCGATTTTTAACAATTCTTTTGTTTGAAATGTTTGTGTGTATATTGTTATATATTTTTTTTAATCTTCATTTACATAACCGAGCCATTAGGGCCTTATGTGGTTAATTAAAGCTACTATCTAAATAACTATTTAAATAACAATTTCCAACAAACAAAAAGAACAAAACTTGAAACCCCAATAAAAAGTTACAAAAAATATGCTGGAATTACAATATGCTGGAAATATACATATCCAAAAGTTGTTTGTATTAAAAAAGGTTAACATTTTGTGTTTATAAAAAGTTCATTATAATCGATATGGGTTTCAAATGAAAAGTATATCCGTAAGTTTATTTTCACGCTCATACCTTGCCACTTTCTCGAGTTATTGAGGTTTGAACTTGGCAAATACTAAATTTTTACTTTTAATGATTATCAAAGTGTCCCTTAAACTAATAAATTCTACCCCGAATAATTTTTTCAGATTTTTTTAAGAGGACTAAAATGACCCCGTACCGCTCTTCAAAACATCTGAAATAATGTCTCAAAAGTATTATAGGTTAAAATCATTAATATTCCGCTTTTAGGGTTGCAGAAATATAAGATTTTCAGGGGAACGCTTTAGTAAGCATATCAATGTTTTCCTATCGACGAACATTTTGATTTCGAGAAAATTAAATATATATAAAATATCTTAGCCCACCAATTTCAGTACAAAAACAGATTCTGAATTATTTTATTGAAAAGCCCTTAGGTTAGGTTAGGTTGAGCTGGCTGGTCGAAAAGACCTTGCATGTACCAATTGGGTCGCTAGCGTTACCAGGATAAAAAACGATTAACCGCGTAAAAAACAGACTGATGTGAGGGCACCCAGTGTGCTCCACACTCTCCTAGCAAATACTAGGAGTCCCAGAATTCCAATTCTAGAGATTTCCTTCAGATCGCGAAATAGATAATCTCCCAAGCAACTTGCCTTGAAGCGCGCAAGAGCCGGACAGTAATCCACAGTCTCTCTGTCCCCCGGACCCCACAAAACCTACAATAATCACTCGCCAGCTTTCCCGCTCTCTTGGCAAGAACCGCAGTCCGGCAGTGAGCAGTCAGTGCACCCATCAAAATTCTACAATCGCTTCTGATTAAAGATAACAGAAGACCCGTCGCCTTAGAATCCTAAAACTTCCACATTATTTTCGACACCCTGCACGTTCCGGTATTCCACTAAATTGCCTCAGATCTGCCTATTACAGAGTCTACATTCCGTTTCAAGACCTCGAATGGCACACGAATGTCAATTGCCCTTTCGCCAGGCAACTGAATCCCGCGCTTCGACAACTCGACCGCAATAAAATAATTTTTTCCTAAGTCTACTTAGGCCATTATAAAAAGATGCAAGTAAAGAGGTATTTGTTTTGCAAGTAATGGACTATTTATTTTCATCCTGTGAAAACAGAATCGGTCTGAAAGAAACCATCTCGTAGCATTTACCGTGACCGATGAAACCAGCACATGTCTGAAAGTCCATATGCCGTGACGGGTGAAATTGAATCGATCTGAAAGTACAAACCTATACAAATGTTTGAAAATGTGTGTCGGAATTATTTAACAAAAACAATTGGTCATTCTTAGATATGTTTTATATACTGTCACATGCGTCTCAAAAAACCTTTCGTTTGATACCCAATTTGTCTAGATTTACTTTGAAATAAAAAAATGCGTGTATCTAAATTTTCCCCCTCTATAACATACCCAAAATTCACTGCAATCGGCGGTGCTTCCTTCTTAGGAAGAGTGTTTGGCGAATTCCAGAAATCTTAAAAAGAAATTGCTGACGAATCAAACTTTTTTTTGCTGATTTTACTGAGTTTCTCAGTAAAATGATTGTTATAAAAAATTTCCGGCAAATCCGTACAAAATGCACTCTTTTGCTTAAATGCTCATATAAATCAATTTTTCTTTAAATTAAAAATAATAGCAAAAAACAATTTTGTTTCAAAATTTTCCCATATCAACCAGCTATGTGTCTTTAAATTGAAACAATAATAATTGGAGCCATTTCAAAAAATACACCTTCTTCTAATACAATATTTTGTTAAATATTATATTAAATAAACAAATTTGTTTCTCATTAGAATTCCAAATACTACTTGTTTTATTTTTATTAACAATCAATCAAATAATTTGATTCACTGTTAGTGTGTCATCATGTCAAAACAAATGTTTACTGTTTTAATGTTTATTTAAATTTAATTTATTGTATTTATGTATTTTATATACAACTCATTAGCATATAATATACAGAGCATACAACTACAATTAAATAATAAAAACAACACATTACTTTGGTTTATTATATTTATGTAGACTTAAAAAAATATAATTACGTTTAATGTATTTGTTTAAAGTTTTATTTTTCACCAACCATAATCAAGGTCATATAACACTTTTTGGTTAGACAACAGTATACATAAATATAATTATAATTAACAATATAAAATAAAATATTTTAATCTGCTGCCAAAAATATAAGAAGTAAATGTATAAAAAGAAAATAACAAAAAAAATATATATTGTTTATAAAAATACTTCATTTATATACCGTTACTGCAACATCACTATAATTTGCTAACATATATTTTTTTTTGTTTTAAATCAAGTTTTCTTCTTTTAGCCAAAAGATCAAAAGTATATGAACAAAGAAAATTTCAAAAGGGATGTACATTTTATATGAAAAATTAAATAAATACAAATGTCATGATTATTTGGTTGTTGTTTGCTTTTTTTTAAGTAATCATTGTGATTATTTTATACATCATGATGTGTATGATGGTGTCAGGTCAACAACATTTTTATGTTGGTTTACATGTAGTTTGGAATAAATTAAAGGCCCGGTAACTTATCTCAATTTATGCCCTAGTTAAGATCTCTATTAGCATTAACCACTGATAAAAATGTTTTTTTAATAACTTATTTAAAATTTAACCAAGTATTTTTTCATACCAATTTTTAATGATTTTAGAATAATACACCCTAAATAAGATATTTTAATAACCACGTGTGACTTACACGACACGAGGCAAAATTTTTGTCATTTTTCATAAAATTTCTGGTACAATCATAATTTTTTTAATTTTTTCGTTTTAAGAAATAACATCTACACGAACATACGTATTAATTCATGCACTTTGATTTTTGATTTGCGATTACATATTTTTAATTTTAATATAATTAATTAGTTGTGACTTACACGACATCAAATCCATTGATTTCAGGGTAATCAAAGATAGTTTAAAAATTCTGTTAATTGTGTGGTCCGATTCCTTTTAAACTGCACCAAAAGTATTCGAGAAATACAAGCAACGACAAAATGGCTTCAACTTAGTGAAATTTATTTTATTTTTCACAAAAAATAGTTTTTTTCGCGTGACTTACACGACATACAAATTTGTGACTTACACGACACTAAATAATATGAAGAGTTAAAGTTAAAGTTATGAAGTTAAGATTATACAGTTTTTGATTAATTTAATTTTTGGAATTACAAATAAATTTATTTTAGCGCTTCAACTCTTTTTTGAAGATGTGCAGTTACATTAAAATGAGTTATCCTCGTCATCTTCAATATTCTTTCCAGTTATAAAAAAATAATAATATGAAAATTTGACTTTGTTGTGTACTTTTGTATGGAATTCACCTAACTTAAACTTGTAATCATGGATATTAAAAAAATGTAAAGAGCAGCTTTGATTCAGTGCGGATTAACTGATCATCATATATGATCTCTATGTTTTTGATTTGGAGTTCCATACATACAAAAAGTGTTTAATATATAAAATTTAAATTTTTTGTTATTTGTATTTAGGTATCTGTGGTAGTGTACGAAAATTCATCGCTCTTAAGGTCGAATAAACCAAAGAAATTTAATTTGGAGGGGCAAAAAGTGGACAGTTCTCCACAGAGAATTTACAGGAATTGGCAGGAATATGTTAATGATGGGGTTTCAAAGAGGGGAAGTCTACCCCTTTAGGGGAGACTATTCCCATATTTGCTTCTGGCAGTAAAATTTTCAAAAACGCCGTCTTAGTGGAAGTATACAGCGGAATATCATCAACAAATTTTAAAATACTATATCCAGAGGTTTTTGGACGGTTTTATTGAAAATTCCAAAATGTATTTCTTCAAGGCCTTAGCCCATACTTCTGGAAAGTTTTCCGTTTATCTCTCCGTTTTCCGTTTACCTCTCCGCCATAAAAAGTTCCTTTAAATCCCTTCGTGGTTAAAGCCTACGCTGAGACCTTTATGCCAAATCTCAAGTCCCTAGCTACATCAGTTTGAACTGGGTAATTAAAGGGGAATTTTACTGATTTAACCCCATTTTTACCACGTTCCTAATGAATATTCTACAGCAGGGGTGCCAAAAAGTTCCTTATGGAAGAGCAAACACCAATACATTTAAAGAATAACTAATTTTGATTCAATATTTTTTATTGTAAAACCCAATACATACAAAGAAAAAAGAAAAAAAATATTTCATATCATACGTTAAACAAAAACAAAATCTACATTGATGATCGCTGAAGTCAATATTTACCAGCAAAGCATACGAAAGTGTTGTTGTTTTGCACTTGTGTGTATACAGTGAAGAAACACAAAAAAAAAAACTAATAAGACAAAGTTGTTTGTGTATTTCGTATTGCTAGTGCTTGAGTGCTCTATGTGTATTAAAACACACAGCCTATGTATAGCTAACTGCTTTTACGAAAACAAATGAGCACAAAGCGCATAGGGCTTGGGCACCCTTGTTCTAAAGCAAGGGTGTCCAAGCCCTATGCACTTGATGCTCATTTGCTTTTGTAAAAGCGCTTAGCTATAGGCTGTGTGTTTTAATACACATAGAGCACTTAGCAATAGCAATACGAAATACACAAACAACTTTGCCTTATTGGTTTTTTTGTCGTTCTTCAATGTATACACGCAAGTGCAAACCAACAACACTTTCGTATGCTTTGGGAGTAAACATTGACGACAGCGATCATCAATGTAGATTTTGTTTTTGTTTAACGTATGATATGAAATATTTTGTTTTTCTTTTTTCTTTGTATGTATTGGATTTTACAATAAAAAATATTGAATCAAAATTAGTTATTCTTCCATAAGAAACTTTTGGGCACCCATGTTCTAAAGAGTATATTTTTAGTAAATTGTCACATATCCCCTGGAAAACCCATTTTTAATTTTTAGGTTTCTGCCAACACAGTTTGTGCATGCCGATTATTGGGAGATTTTCTCCTTTTGGAATCCTCATTTTTACCACATTTCCCATACTCAAGGGCAAAAGCTTCATTTCTACTACTTTCCTGGCGAAAATTTAAAAAGTACCTTAGTAAATTTACACATACATATTTAAAACTTCAGGTTACTAGCTGATGAGAGTTAGGCAGAAAGTTAAGGAGAAAACTTTTCCTTTTTGACCTCTCCTCGTAAAAATGTCCAAAATTTAAAATTTCAGGTTTCTATTTAAAGCCGTTTGGACAGGCCGCGAAGGGGGAGTTTTTTGGTCTTTTAAACCCATTTTTTTATTGTCAAGTTCCCAGCGAAAATTCCAAAGTGTTAATTAGTCCTTACTGCAGAGAGCAAACATTTTGCACGTGCCTGGCGAAAATTCCTTAAAGTACGTTATTAAAAACCTGTTTTAATATTTCTCATTTCAGAATAGTACAATTCGAATCAAGTAATTTGGCTCGCATGGATTCATTGGGCGTACAACAAATGGATTTCGGTAAACGTATGGATGTAACAGAGCATATACAACGATTAACCAGACATGGTGTTGATCAATTATTAGGTGAATTCGAAGAATATATGAAGTTGTTAAATAACACCTACATCACAGATAACAGAAATCATACAGAAATCTCGGATGGTAAATAATGGGTGATGGTTGTAATTGTATTTAGAAAACAAACTAAAAATATGTAAATGTTTCATGTCAACAATCTAACAAGTTATTTGTGAAAGTTTAAACAAACAAAAAATCATAATAATAATTAATATCTTTTTGTTATTCCTATAGTAGAATTAAATATTTTACGTAAAACTAGACAAGCTGATCAAAGACAGCAACAGCAACCACAGCCGCAGCAAACACCTCAGCAAGCTGAATTATCTATAAATGATTCACAAAAATTAGATGCTTTAGCAACATTGTTGACATCAACCAGAGTTGCTATTAGCGAATTACAAGCGCAGCTACAATCAAATGTCACCAAATTGATGCAACAAAATGGGTAAGAAAATCATGTAAATATAATAATGTCAATGCATATATGTTTACATGAAAGCGGTTAAGATCTTAGCAGATAAAATTAATATATACCCCCTCCTACCTATGGTGGATGATAGCTAGTGTAATTGTTACGGCATACAGTAAAACCTGTCACCATGCTATTAGCTAGTGTATGTATAGCTGACAAAGACATTAAAGACTAGTTTAAAAGTCCGATACTTCGTTACTGGTTGTCATAAATATCGTAATATATTAAGAGGAAAATTTAATTCTTGTTTCTAAGAATTTTCGTCATTAAATAAATTTGTTTAACCTTTTTGCAATGGATATTTAAATTCTAGGTTTCAGATTTCTAACGATCTGGGGGAGACTAATCCAATCCCCTTAAAAATCTTTCGAATCTCGTCTCCGATGTCTTCGCAGGAATAGCAGTCCACAAATTTGAAAATCCTAGCTCCAGTGATTTAGAGTGTGTGACTAAAGATGCACTTTTTCCCATTTTTTCCGCGGTTTTATTTAGTGACTTAATTCATACGCCAGGAAATACATATGTATAATAAAAATTCCAAATTTCTAGCCGAAGGAATATTTCACTCTCTGTTATGCTGGTCTCTGTAAAATTTTCTTATGGTGGATGCCTACGGCAGAGTATGAACCTTAAAGCTAAAAATAGCTTAAGCTTTATTTTCAAAATATCCATATAGCTACTACTGGGTCCTTAACTGACACATTTGATGTTAAAACTTAATAGTTAGTTTAATTATATTTTAGTAATCAGCTCAAGGTGCACATTTTCCCTATATATCTCTTTTTTACAAAAAAAAAAAGCATACAAATCTTATCAGTAAATTTGCCCATATTCTAGAGAACAAATGATTTAAATTTAAGGTTTCTAAAGAATTCTGTTTGGCGGGCCAGTTAAGTGGCGTTCTCTTCCCATTTTCAAGCCCCATTATTTCCACGTTTCTGGTGAAAATTCAAAATGATACCTCATCAACAAATATTTTAAGCTTCAGATTTGTAACTCAATAGGTTGTAAAAGGACGTTAAGGCAGAGAACACTTTTTCTGTTTTAGACTCACCTCCAAACATGAGACCAAATAATTGAGAGGACTTATTAATTGATAATTTTATTAGCATGCATCATCTTTAATGAAAATTATAATTTTTTAAGGATTTAATAACATTATAAATGAAAACTCCTAAATTTCACAACCATTAATAACAGAAATAATTACTCGTATCATTGACAGATTTAATTTCGAAAAACATATAAATAGAAAAAAGTCGATTAAATGGAAAAAAAATATGTTTAAATCGATAACTATCACAAAAATCCAAGCTGGCTACATTCTATTTCGTTCCCTATGTTTAGGGTTCAATTCACTTTGCTAGTGTTTCAATTCCACTCGTTTCTCATTCCATTTCGTTTCCTCTTGTCTAGTATTTCAGTTCCACTCGTACCCCTTTCCATCCCATTTAGCTTTTCTTTTCCAGTCCTTCAAGTCCACTTAATCCCAGTTTCATTATATTTTATTTTCCAATCAATTTAAGAGGGGACTTTTCCCTTTTTTGTCCCTCCCTCTAGGGATCTCCAAAAATCCCGTGTTATAATTGAGTTATCCCATACTCCAGGGAACACTTATTTTAATTTTCAGGTTTGTGGTTAAAGGGGTTTGGACAGGCCGTCGGGGGGAGACTTCCCCTTTTTGTCCATTCCCGTAGGATATCTACAGGGGAATAGGAAACTATGTAGTAAATTTCAACTTCCTAGATTATGTTTCTGACAAATATTCAAAAAAGTAACTTATCAGGGAATTATCCCATACTCCACGGAACACATAATTTAAATTTCATGTTTCTCAATATCTTGGGGCAGGTTGCCAAAGGTGAGATGTTTCCTCGCGCAGTGTGAATATCCGAAAATTCCATCTTAGCGGATGTATTTTCTCCTTTTGAGCTAATCAGTCAGTAACATTACTCTTTTATATATAGAAATTTAATTGCTAAAGAGGTGGTTTCATTATTAAACACCTTTAATAAATTGATAATTTATTTTCAAATAAATTATAAAATTCTGAACTACACTCATGACAAAAAGTCAACACAATTTGTTAAAAATTCTACTAACAGGGAAATTATCCCCGTTGTCAAGTTTACAAAGTAAAAAGGACAGATAGCCATGGGGTGGTAAATACATCATTTTGAATACTTTTCATATTTTATTCTTAGCAAAATTAGTAACTGTATTATCAAATGAAGAATATTTGAAAAGATTTATCTCCTGGTATCCGAGAATTGTACTTTTAACTTCAATAATGTCCGGTTGAACATCTTTTTTGTAAGTTACAGATTTATTATTATCCAAAGTTGTTGTATTAGGTAACCTTCCCTTCATAGTAAACATATGACGCAATCAATTATTATGCAAGTGTTATTATAAATCTTTCAAATACCTTAGATTTCAATGTCATATCAAAAATGACGTTTACAACTAATGTAAACAATTTACAATAATATATACTGCAATTGTTATAATTGGTTTATAATTAATACACACTATTCAAATAATGTTAGTAATTTAAAAAGCAATTTTTTCTTATTACATTTTATTTTTACTACAGCAATCTTCAAAGACGTTTCAACAACTTGTATAGAAAAACACAAAATCAAGGTACTTTCTTGCAGGCAACACCAAATTTCTATGCCACTGCCAATAGTCCACAACAATTGATAACTAGCTGCGGTCAGGGTGCTCCCACCAGTAATGGCATATTAAAGTTACAATTGACATCCGCCTCAGACCCATTTTATGTGGCTTGTGATGATCAAGTGGCTGGCGGTGGTTGGACTGTTATAATGAATCGTTTTAATGGTGATATCAACTTTCAAAGAGGTTGGCTGGAATATAAACATGGTTTTGGCAATTTAGCAGGTGAATTTTTTATTGGCCTAGAAAAATTGTATGCCTTAACCGCTTCAAGTGTACATGAACTATTGATAACAATGGAAGATTTTCAAAATAATCGCAAATTTGCGCGTTACAATCTCTTTGCTATTGGCAATGAACAAGAATCATATGAATTGAAATTATTGGGTAAATATGAAGGTGATGCTGGTGATTCATTGACATATCATGCCGGTAGTAAATTTTCGACATTCGATAATGATAACGATGGTTGTGTTGATTGCAATTGTGCACAATCACATAAGGGAGCTTGGTGGTATAATTGGTGTGATCAGAGGTACAGTTTGAAATTATAATTTACTGAATATTAATAAAAAAAAAAATATTAAAAAAAAATGTTCTTTAATATTCTTAGCAATTTAATGGGTCCTTATCATGAAAGTGATTATGATAAAATCGAACAATATCGTGGCATGTACTGGCAAGACTGGTTGGGTCCTAACTATTCCCTGAAAGCAGCCAAAATGTTAATAAGGCCTTTGAATTTGGAACAAGATCGTAGACGTTGAGAGTGTTTTGTACAATACTAGATTACTATTTAATTCTTTCAGGTTTATAATATTTTTTTTTCAAGTATGTAAAACTATTGTGTGTTCAATTTTATATTTTTGTAAATATTTTGTCATCTGGTATCCATTATATTTGTTAGTGGGTCAATGTGCCAGTTGTGTTGCATTTGTAGTAAAGTGTATTTATAATTTAAAATAAATTTACTATTTTTTTTATTTATATGTGGCCATAATTACGAGTTTGTTATAATTATTTTTATTTGTTTTCGATTTATTTAAAAGCGAAAATTTTGAATTTTTTGTTAATTTGAGACAATACACTGTTAAAAATATATTAATAGTTTTATGTAGGGGAGAATTTTGTACCATGAAACGTTTCATTTTGGTCTGTCTTTCCAGTGTTTACTAAAATCCTTAATATTTCGTACTATTTTATTAATAACAAGTAAAAAAGGGCTAAATTGGGCTGTGCCGAATCTTTGAATACCCTCCACCAATATCCTAAAAAGATGTTCTCTGCTTGATACAAATAATATAAAAAAACGTTTGAAGTAAAATTATGTAGGTGAAAAAATATTTTGAGGTGAAAAACTGTTTTAGATGTGAAAAGAACTTTTTTGGTGGAAAAAAAATTTAGAGGTGAAAAAAAATTTTTGAGGTGAAAAAATTTTTTGTGGTGAAAAAAAATTTTAGTGGTGAAAAAATGTTTGAGGTGAATACAAAATATTTACTGCTAAGCGACTGGTGAAAACATGTGAGAAAATATGTTATGTACCAGTCGCTACTATGAAATTGTACTACGATGGGCAATTTAGAGGCACCTTTACATTTTCACTAGTTTTTTTAACCATGGACTGCACAAAAAATACATTTTAAAGCATAGTTTTTGTCAAATACTCAATTGTGTTCCGGCTAATGGGGACTAGCTCTGCAGCTGAATATGCCTAATGGAGAGAATGCACTTTCTGATGCGCCACGTATTGATAAATAGTTGCAACGAATGTTCTTTCTTTAAAAAATTGAAGTGTGTTTGTCTAGTAGAGAGAATACAGCAAAGAAATTAATTTATTAAAGAAAGAACATGAGTTGTAATTATTTGTCAATAGATGGCCCATCAGAAGGTGCATTCTCCATTAGGCATATTTTGCTGCAGAGCTAGTCTCCATTAGTCATATTGTGCTACAATATGCAGTAGATTATTATTGATTTTATATTTTCTTTGTAATATAAATGAATATTTGCCAAAAACTATGAAAAATATATGTTTTATGAGCATATTATACCTTAATTTTTAAAATCAATATTCATTTGGATGTTTAAGAGCACAATATTGCACTTTATTCATCTGTATTTTTTATGAAAGAAAAAATTAACATAAATATACATTTGCCAATCCCTCAATTCTCAAAAATGCAAATGGAATAAAAAAATACTATTTTCCTCTATGAAAATTTCTTTTTTGACATAAAAATGAGAAAGAAATGCTTATAGAGCGAAATGCATAATTGCCTTAGTGTCTATACTTAGCAATATATGGCGCTCAAGTAAGTAGATAATAATACTCTACGCCCTTGAATTTGGCATTTAAGTAACCACAAACATTTTTGAAACGTTCGACGTGGTAAAAGCATTTGTTTACATTTTTATTTTAAAAACAAATTTTCATAGTTCAAATGGTATTTTTTCGTTAAATTTGTATAATTTTCAAGTATTGAGGCATCGGAAAATGCATATTTATGTTAAATCTTTCTTTCAAAATAAATAAATACACATACGAAAAATTCCAATATTGTGCTCTCAAACATCTAAATGGATATTGATTTAGAAAATTAAAGTATAATATACACAAAAAACATATATTTTTGCATAGTTTTTGGCAAACATTATTTTATGTTACAAACGAAATAGAAAATCCATAATACCCTGTTGCATATTGTAGCAGTATATGCCTAATAGGGAGAATTTACTTCAGATGTGCCACCTATTGGGAAAAAGTTTCAACAAATGTTCTTTTTTTAATATATTGTCTTTGATCGCCATTGGGCAGGGTATAGTTTTAATGTGTTCTGCGCCACCTATTAAAAAGTAGCGGCACTAAAGCAATTATGCATTTTGCTCTTTCTTTATATATAAATTTCTTTAGACCCCCAGCAAAAAAAATCGTAGTCATTCTGTGACTATAACTTCTTTCATTGCTTCCTAAGCTTCAATTGACATTCTTTTATGATTTTTTGGTGTTATTCTTAGGCACTTCCAAAAGAATTCATGTGTTCATATTTCAAATGCAGTGATCTGGATATAAACCCGATGTATATCTTAAACAATCACTCTTCCTTACTTCTAAAGCATAAGTTATACATATATATCGTATATTTTTTTTTGAATCTTAAGCGTTTATTCAAATTAAGAAAATAGTTCTGATGAACTTTTTAAATTTTTTATTAAATCATTTTTTATATTTTAGTTTAAAATTTCATGAGGGTTAGAATTTATGCAATTTTTATAAAAGTTTTGAAAAATATCAAAATTTAATATTATTTGATTAATAATTTCATGTTAAGTAAAAATAAATCAAATTATACCATCGAAAATATTAAATATGAAATACCCAGCAAAACCCCACATTACCAAATAATGAGTAAAGTAATGTATAGCCATAGCGGCGGATGGATTACTTTACACCTTACATTATTGATGAATTTTATAGGCGATGAGCCTCAAAGTAAGGGTGTAAAAAAATAATTAGTTAGCTAAATAATTACGAAGAGGTAAACAATAATTGGTTACTTTGACTTTTCATTTTCTAATTTTAACTTTCCATCTTTAATTTTTCTAACCAATTTAGGCTTTTCTACAGAAATACAAAATTTTAAAAACACGAATGCTAGAGTTTTTGAAACTAAAAAATGGTTTGTTATCAATACATGGCAGTACTTTTTAGATTTTTAGTATTGAATGGAGACAAATATGTGGAAGTATATATTGCGGCAAACGTCTTCTGTGTGGATGACTCGATTTCGTAAATATTTATTGCCGGTAATTTATGTTGCAATAATTCTCCGGCAATATTAGTTATCAATTATTGCTATTACGTTAAACTCAGCTGTCATTTTCGGTTGACAATTATAAAAAAGACGACACAAAAAAAATATCAAGCAAAACATGATGAAATTTAAAAGAATTAAATAAAATTTAACAAATTATGAAAAAAACCAAAAGATTTAACATAAGCTAGGCGATGAGCAATTTTGTGCCGTTATTCTGCCAACGCTTTGTACTTATTGCTAAAAAAAATTTTCTAATATAGATGGGATACAAATTATTTATCAAGTGTTGATTTTTATGCTACGTATAATTTTGATTAATTTATGAGTTTTAAGAGTCATTATTTTATGTTAAATTGTAATGCATTACGTAACCAACTTTCGGTAACTTATTACTTTATGTTTCAAAATAATGCTGAAGGTAAGGAGTATACATTACAAAGTAATGTATTATGTATCCAATTATCGGTAACGCATTACTTTATATTGAAAAATAATAATATATGTAAGAACTACACATTAAGAGGCTATGCATCGCCAAAGTTTTCCTGAGTACTTCTGCAATTCCTAATTATCACTGTTGAATTACTCTCTTGCTTCGTCTGAAGTTTTCGTATTTGCATACAAATTTAAAATTTTATAAGAGAACCACGAAATCCCTCTGAACCAAGCGCAAAAAAAATATATATTTTATCTCCTAAACTTTTGATATGGACATAAGAAAGAACAGATAAAGATATTATGTATATAAGATATTAACTTACCTTTATACATTTTTTTTGTATATAATTATGCAAATTTAAATTTAATATTAATAAGCACACGAACCGATCACCGTTTATTTTGGTTATAAGTTTAAGCATCAATTGCACATATTTATTTAAATTGAAATGAATATTAAAAGAGAATACAAAACTTTTCACTGAACATGTTTGATATCGTACATTTATCTTTTATTAATCACTTTCAGGAGAGAGATCAATATTACGATTAAGAGAAATTAGATATCATTGATATTTATGGCCAATAATTATGAAGAGAAATTGGAAAAATAATAAATAATTGCTAACAAATCCAACAATACATCTTGCAATATTATTGCAAATATTATCGTAGCTTTGCCATACACAGTGTACACAAAGTATTGTACAACTGCTTTCTTGCATTTTGTAGGGTATAAAAATTGCATAATATGGCTATTAAAATATTTTTCACTATTCTTGTTTCCGCCGTAAGTCCCAGTTTACATACAGCAATTTTAATTGCTGCAATTCTGAGTTTATATGTTAGGAGAGGGAGGAAAGAAGAACGCAAAGGGGTACAAACTTGCTTCTCCTCTGTTTTTTAATTCGTACTTTTATATATGTAAAAGATAGTAGAATTGCACAGTGTTTACATTAATGCAAGTTCAAAAGAGAATTTAAGAAAATTACTGCAAGAAAAATTGCTGTATGTAAACCGGGACAAGAATCAAACACTTTGTGATTTTTTTTCCTAAATATTGCACAACCTTCCAATATGCGGGTGATTTATTGCACATTATTAAAAGTTTCACAAGAATATTGTTTGGTGTATGGGAGTTACCGTTAACGTATTAAAGATTTTTAAGTTTTTTACACTCACTTTATTGATTTAATAATCATAATCTAAACTCATTTTCTATTTACTGATGATTATTTTTGTGGAATTCAAAATAGAGGAAAAGCAAAACAAAAAAAAAAAACAAATAGTGAAGAACTATAAATTTAACAAGCACTTCAATTTCATAATTTATTTAAATGTTATTAGCTGATTTTTGCTTTCTCAAAAATTATTTATGTTTTTAATTACTATTTAAAATTATACATTTCAATTTTCTAATAGTTTTTTAATATAAATGTTGATAATTAAAACACTTTCACCACATAATTTCATTAATATTTATGGACGGACGACACGTTAAAACTTCCGATTTACTTGAGTGCGAAATAAAAACTAAATAAGAAACCAATTCTGAGGAGTTGCAATTCAAAAGATAATAGTGTAATGAGAGATAAGAAAACAAAACAGACAAGAGCATACAATTATTCTGATCATGAAAGGACATGCCAGTGCTTTTGTTTTTTAATTACTATCAGTAAAGTGAGACAAATTGTAAAGTGATGCCAAACGAGACGATTTTGCATAATTTTGACGATTCTTTTGTTTTTGTGAAATTTTGTAAAACGACGATTAATGATTACTTGGTAAATAAAAAAAAAACAATTTGATGATTATTTTTAATGAATTTTATACAAAAAAAAAAGAGTTTAAAAAATCTTAATTGTTCTTATAGAGATTCATGCTACGTGGTGATAATTTTAAGCTACTAATATTCAAAAACTTGTTTGCTCAATGCAGCAGGACAAATTGTAATTTTCAATTAACTAAAATTTGGCCAAAAGTTTTAAATTTAAGAGATTTTTTTGCTATGTTTGGTTTGCTAATAATTACCACACAGATTCTATTGATTGCAGCAGAAGTTTTTTTTTTTATATGGACCTTTTTGAACTAAAATTTAGGCTTTTTGGAAACACGTTTTTTTCTATTAGTGTACACTCAGAAGTAAAAGTTAGTAGAAAAATTTGTAAACGGTTTTCAATCCCACTTTACTATTTTTGTACTGATTTTTATCAAAAAAAAAAATATTATTTAGCAAATCTTTTTGCATTTACATTTTACAAATTACAGAATTTTTACAAATTTTTGTTATTAATTTTAGAAATCATTTTACAAATTTTTGAAAGCCGGTTTGTTAAAAATTAGCAAAAAAAATTTACTAATTTAAAAAAGTGGATATTAAAGGAAATATTATTTTTAATTAAAACTTACACCTATAAACTTAAATATCCTTAAACTGTTCCATATATTAAAAAACGGATCTAAAAATAGGACATCCACTTAAAATAGCACTAAAAAGTTTTTTTTGGTTCTTAAAATCAGCTCTAAAAACAATTAAAATTTGACCTTAAAAGAAGAAAGATTGACGAACATATTTTTCAAAATGAAATTATAACAAAATGATAAATTCGTTTGTTTTTACAATTTTTAAGCCTTTGATTTTTTTTTATTTTGTCTGAAATAATTTTTGAAAAAATTAAATAAAATAAAAAAATTTTGATGCTCGATAAAAAAAAAGATAAATTTGAAATTTTGTACTAATTTATTTTGCTGATTTTAGCAAACAAATTTTTAATTCCACTTTACAAAAAGTTTACTTAAACTTAGTAGCGGCAGCTAATTTTTCTACACGTAAGTAGACATGTGTTGCTAAGATTAGCAAAAAATACTGCTAGGCTCAAATTAGCAAAATATTTCGTAATAACAGGAAAATTTTCAGTTGCCATTTTAAGTGAGTGTAATATGAAAAGTGAGTGTAATTTGAAAATATAATTTATGACAACAATAAATGTTTCTTCTGCTTATTATAACAAAATATCAGTTAACATAACAAATTTAACAGTGAACCTAAAATTGCTTTCAATAATATTTCCTATATAGGGTTATTTTTAGTCAGTAAAATCTTTTATATTGAAGAAATTTTAGAATATAATAAAAAAGTACGATTAACGTCACTAAAAATTGCAAATAATTTTTCCAAAATTACTTTAAATTAAATACAAATTTGATAGAGACATGCAACTTTACAATGCAGGTATTTACCATTTAAACGAAAATAGTCTTGACCTACGATTTGATATCAGTTTGTTTTAGCATTTAGATAAAAATACAACAGTTTAAAGAAAATGGAAAATTTTAAAAAATATATATTTACAATAATTTGTATTGTATTCATGCAATTTGGATTATCTACAGATATAGATAAGTTTATACAAAAAGCCAATCTTTATTATCAACAACCGTAAGTTAAAACAATAAAAATATTTTTAAGTAACAAATTTTTCTAAATATTTGGTCTAAATAGTCTACAAGATGGCAAATCTCATGAATTTGCTATTGATATGATTGATGAATTGCCAACTAAAACAAATGTTAAAGTTATAATCCATGGATATACGGGAAATCGTTTTCACAGTTCTATAAAACCTTTAGGAAATGGTAAATATAACAAAATTATATTTAATAGTACCGAGCGTTCAAATGGAATAATGTTTCATTCACACAGTAAAGTATTTTGTAGTCGTTTAAAACTCAAAATAGACACTGTTTTGTGGCGGTGCGGCAGGTTTTTATACCCTCCACCATATATGGTGGGGGTATATATCAGTTTGTCATTCCGTTTGTAATATGTCGAAATATAGGTTTAAGACCCCATAAAGTATATATATTCGTGATCCTTATGCAATTTTAAGTCGATTTAACGATGTCCGTCTGCCTGTCCGTCTGTCTGTCTGTCTATATGTCCGTCTGTCTGTCTGTTGAAATGGCGATCACGACGCGAAGGCACAAGCGGGGTTGCCTATTTTTACCCAGATTATTGAACATCCTCCCGAGCAGTTTGGTATTTAAAATGAGCAAAATGGGTTCAGCGGTTCAAAAGTTATGAGTGAAAATGTGAAGGTACCTCTAAATTTTCCATACAAATTTGTACAATTTTTCTGTATCTATTTTTTTTTTCTGTTAAGTAAGTAAAAATGTTATTAAGTCTTCTTATTGTTCGATTACATTTATTGTCTTACATACATACATGCTATGAGAATAATAACATTCTTAGAGCTATATGTGTGTTACTATGATAACTAAGTTAACTTAAAAATCAACAATGTTAAAGTCGCTAACAGAGCAGACCTCTGTAAATAACATTGCTTAAACTAAATAAATAACATTACTAAAACTAAAAAACAAAAGTTCGTTACATAAATTGACAAAACATATTCATATTACAGTTCATGCAAAATTTAGTATATACGTATATCATCTTCATCCCCTTTGGTGGAGGGTATTCAAAGATTCGGCACAGCCGAATTTAGCCCTTTTATACTTGTTTTTTATTATCTTAGTAATTTTTGAGAAATTAGATTATTTTTTAAAGCCCGTATGACACTTGTTTGATTTTGCATTGTTTTTTTACTGACGAAAAATTGATGAATTTTCTGATAGGGAAAAAAATTAACGAGAATTTAGAAAAATTAACTTATTTCGAGGAAAAATTTAAATGAAAACGGCGCCAAAGATACTATTAACCAATATTTAATCAAATATTTCTTGATATTAAGAAACAAATATTACTTAAAATTTGGTCAAAATTTCTAAATTATAGAAAAATTTTACTTTTGAGAACTAAGGCTGCGTGCGGACTGGCTAAATTAAATCTAAACTAATTCTTCTGTCATACTTACAGCTTTTAAAAATTTAGCCTAAAGTGTGCGGAATCCCATTTTGTCATTACAGTTAGTTCATAAGCCAGAATTTAAAAAATTTGCGTCTTTTCACAAAAAGTTAATAAGAAAATAATTAATTATAAAATAGTTTGAGATACAAAAATTTTTATGGAAATTCATTCGATTCAATATTGAAAACAAAAAGTTTTTAGTTTTCAAAAATTGACAACATATTTAGTTTAGGTTTTCAAATAATTTAGTTAAAAAACATGAACTCTAAATTACGTTGCCAACTTTTATATGGAAAATATACTACTTCAGTTTCTATGTAGCCTGTTCGCACACACCCTAAATTATTATTAGAAAGTAGTAAAATTTTACTGTAAGTTAGGAAATGTTTCCTGGCTAAAAAAAAAAAAATCAATTTAGTTCATTAGATAGTTTTTTTTTACTAAAAAGCTAGGACTTAAATCACTAAGAATAAGAAAATATTACACTTAATTTTATTATATTTAAGTATGCAACTTTCTTAAAAATAAGATGTTTTTCTTAAAAACTGATAAATTTTTATTTAATATAATTGTTTTTTTTTCTAAAATCAAGAAATATTACTCAGAAAAGATGTAAATTATTAGTATATAAACTATTTCGTTTTTTTCATTTTAAGAAAATTTTTCTAAATTTTAATAAATTTGACTTAAATTAAGGAAAATTTTCATCTTTTTTTTTTTTTTTAATTGTAGGAAATTTTTATAAAATTTTTAAGATAATTTTCACTTAAATGAAGTGCTATTTACCTTGATATTAGAAAATATTTTTTTTTAAGAAACATTTTAAGCAACATCGAAACTGATTCGAATCCGTTGAAATACCGTAATTGACGGACCGTTTACGAACAGATATATCGGATGAAAAACGGAGTTGTCCGTTGAAAGTCCGTCAATGACGGACCGTTTACGGATCCGTATTTGTACCGTTTTTTTTTAACAAAAAACGGATTTTTGTAAATGTTTTTTTTTTTTTTTAATTTTTAATATCAAATTTTATTTAATATTTTTTTTTATTTATTTACAAAAATATTTAAAATAAAATAACAAAACTTTTACAAGCTTTGACAGATAGGTATTTTCGGACCGGAAACGTACAGTAAATGCCGGCTTCATGAATCCTAACTTGTAGGAGAGTCCGTAAAAATGTTTCTTGGGTAGTTTCATTATATTTTAGTATGCAAATTTCTTAAGACTAAGATATTTTTCTTAAAAATTGATAAATTTTTTATTTATTATACTTGTTGTTTTGAAGCTTATATGGCTCAGGGTATGGCAAATATTTTTTTAGCTGACTGGGAAAATGCTGCTACTGTAGATTATTTGAATTCTAGAAAAGCTGTAAGAAAAGTTGGAATTTTCTTGGGTAAATTGTTGGAAGACTTTCTAAAGTAAGTTACATTTTGTAAAGACGAAACCTTGTTTTTATTAAAACTCCACTTTGTCTTAAGTAAACATGAAATTCCTGTATCCGAAGTCCATATAATTGGTCATAGCTTAGGTGCTCATATAGCTGGAAATATGGGCCGTTATTTTAATGGTTCCGTGGGGCGTGTAACTGGTTTAGATCCTGCTTTACCACTATTTACTTCCAATGCTCCAGATGGCTTACAATCAACAGATGCCATGTTTGTTGATGTCATCCATACTGATTATCCAGTATTTGGGGATATAACACCTCGTGGTACGGTGGATTTTTATCCAAATTATGGTTATACTCCACAAAAAGGTTGCGAGGAAGTTGATATATTTACTGCCAGTAAGTTAATATTTGATGCCTGTAAGTGTGATAAAATCTTGTTATAAAAATTTTAAATTTTAATTTCCAATTTTTTTTCAGATAGTTGTAGTCATAATCGTGCCGTTATTTTATATGCTGAAACTATAGGATTTTCACAAAATTTCCCCACTATACCTTGCTCTATAAATGCTATAAAAATGCATAGTTCCGCTATGTGCTTGCGAAAGATTAGTGAATTGGGTTTAACTATATCAACTTTAGCTGAGGCTGTAGCAGCAAAAAATGAGGATATTGTGGTTTATATGGGAGAAAATGTTTCCAAAAGGTACGCTTAAATTAATAGATCTGTAATTTAACAGAAATTGCTTCTTAATTTTGGCTTAAGCATAGTAAATTTTTTTTTTTTTTGGATAAAACTGTCACTCAAACTATAATAGCCTCAATACGCAATTTAAATTGTAAAAATTAACAATTTTTTATTTTTCACTAGAAAGATAATAATCTTGCATATTAAATTGTATTTAATTTTTAGGTGAGATTCATTATCGGAAAAAATGAATTTAATATTAAATCAGTTACAATTGTACGGTAAAAAAAGAATTCACTCCATAAATCTTTATTTTAATGTTACTAAAAAACTTTGTAGATTTACCTATAAGCTAAAAAATTGAAGTATATTTGATGAATTGTAAATAATTTTTAAATTTTTTTTAGAAGATTTAATTTGCTGTGTTATACTATACAACAAGCTATCAACGTTAGTTTGTATCATTTCCATACAAATTTGACATAAGTTACGTTTAGTGTTAACACTAGACGTTGGCTTATGTCAAATTTATATGGGAATGAAATAAATCAACTTTGATAGCTTGCCGCATAAACACAGCTATTGTAAATATTGACACTTTATATTCTCTTTTTATATTGTAGCGCCACTGGTATATTTTATTTGGAAACTTACGATGCGCCACCTTACGGCATGGGTGTGTACTCTCAAAATAATTTGACTGTATAAACAAAAATATTCCAGGTTTCAGGCTACACTAAGTTTTCCCTAATGTGTCTTAGATAACTGTATAAATAAAATTTTTTATTTTGGAGCATAAAATAAGGCGGTGCTAAATATATTTTGGAATTTATAATCCATGTTGCCAGAAAAGTTTATATCTTTTTTTGCAAGTTGAAATCCCCAAAAATATTTAATATCCCAAATTCCAATTTAGTTATTAAATAAATTAAAACAATAACATATATCAGAAAAAAGTGTCACTTAGATTTTATTGTGTTTCTCTTTAAAAATATGTTAATTTTTATAATTTAAATTACATACGAGTGATATTTTTCTACAGTAAACAATTTACTACACAAATACTACGCAATTTTTAAATCTGGCAACATTCGAAGTGTCATTGTTTGACATTTGAACAATTGTTATTGTTTGGAGCGCTACACGAATGAACAACGCATTCTCATTGTGAAATTGTTTTACCAAAATGGTGAAAGTTTTGCGGCTACAGTTCGCAAATTGCGATCAATTTGGGGTCACAATAATGCTCCAAAAGAGTCAACTGTAAAGAGATTAATGGATAAATTTGCCGAAACTGGGTCTGTTAGTGATGTAAAGACAACAACGCGCCATCGACCAGGTCGATCGACCGAAAATGTCGCAGCTGTACGTGATGATGTCGTTCAAACTCCATCCCCCTCAATTCGACACCGAGCTCAGCAAATTGGTGTCTCCAAATCCACTTTGCAGCGAATTTTGACGAAAGATTTGCATCTTCATGCATACAAAGTTCAATTGACTCAGGAACTGAAGCCAGCTGACCATGGACAGCGAAGGGAGTTCGTTAATTGGGTATTGGAGAGACAACATGAAAATGCTGATTTTGCCGATAAAATCATCTTCAGTGACGAGGCCCATTTTCATCTTGATGGCTTCGTCAATAGGCAGAATTGTCACATTTGGGGTGAGGAAAATCCTCGAGTGATTCATGAGAAGCAAATGCATCCTCAACGTGTCACTGTGTGGTGTGGTTTTTGGGCTGGAGGAATCATTGGACCTTTTTTTTATGAAAATGAGGCAGGTCAAGCGCAAACAGTCAATGGTGTTCGGTATCGTGAAATGATAACCAGTTTTATCTTGCCTAGACTTGAAGAAATTAATGTGGAGGGCATGTGGTTCCAACAAGACGGCCAGAGAAACAATTCAATTGCTGCATCAGTCATTTCCCGGTCGTGTTATTTCGCGTTTTGGAGATCAGAATTGGCCGCCTAGATCGTGCGATTTAACACCATTAGATTTTTTTCTTTGGGGTTTTTTGAAGTCGATGTTTTACGCGAATAAGCCGACGACGACTCAAGCCTTAAAAGAGGAAATCGGACGCTGCATTAATGAAATACCGCAGCATTCATGCAAAACGGTCATTGAAAATTTCATTAAAAGATCGCGTGCATGCCAGCAAAGCCGCGGCGGCCATCTGCACGATATATTGTTCCATACATAACCTCATTCTGTCTACTTTACGATATAATAAAGTTTCACGATTTTTTTTTTAAATATCTGTGTTTTATTTAAAATTTAAAAATTGCGTTCTTCTTGGGACACCCTTTATTTTTCAAGAGGAAATTATCCAACTAAAACACTCCGATTTTCATGAAATTTGGATATTTGATTGCAAACAAAAATTTAAGATCGACGTGTCTCGGCTTTTGGGCCATCTTGAAATTTAAGAGGTTCACAAAGGCGTTAGAAAATTGTACTTTTTTCGTTTTTTAGCATTTTAAACGTATCATTTCAAAGGAATTTTTATTTATATCTTTTAGCTGGAACTTTTTTTGCTTTTTTTAATTTGCTGTTGTAAATATTAAAGCTTTCTTGGGCACTTTATATGTAGTAATATACTTCTACTGTCGCCAAACGCATGCGTTTTATTCGTTATTAGTTTGAATTTTAACGAATTTTTCGCAAAGCTCTTTTTTGGTACTTTTTTTTAATCGACTTGACAACTCTATGCAAAAACAGTGACATTATGTATGCGGGCGAGTGAATTAGTCCTTACAGAAACATAGAAAAACACATTTTTTTGTGATTGATTCTTTTTTATTTTTCCACATAGTCTTAAAATTCATCCAGCGATTCTTCAATATTTTTAAGCCCTCCAAAAAGTATGATTTCAGAAAGTCCTCAAAATGTTCTCAACTCGAAAATTGTTGGCATGACTTTACGACCAGATTTCACTGCCTTTGCTATATTCGGGGTCGGTTTCACCTGGTGAAATCCATTACTTTGACTATTGTTTTATATCTGCAGTATACTGATGAATCCATGCTTTATCAACAACAATGTATCGGCGAATAAATTCATCGGAATCGCTACGAAAAAAGCTCTTAACCACCTACTGAATTAGTCAGATGATAACGTTGATTTTCGATTGTGAGCAAACACGGAACCCATTTCGCCAATAGCATTTTCATATCCAATTTTTTATGTAAAATTAAAATCACTGAACCATGTGATACACCCTTGGCCTCAACTAGTTTACGCACTTTACCTCGTCAAATCGTTAACTCAAAACTATATCGTGGATTTTATCGATGGTTTTCGAAGTAATTTGTATGGCCACGTTAAAATTTATTTACCCAATTGTAAGTAGTCTTAAACACCTAGGCAGATGTGATATGGATTTCATCTATCTCGTCTTTCAAAATAAAATAGCAAAAGTTGGTTGAAAACAGAGATTTTAAAAAAATGCATGACATATTTTCCAGTCGTCTTTTATAGCCTACCCTTCTTAGTTTTCAATTCTTTGTAAATAATTATTGCTTTGGCCTCGTATTTCAAACGTTCTAATTTGCCGAATATATTTTTGTTACGATTTTACCCTTTATAAAATCGTTGATTTATTTACCTTTTAAATAAATCGAGTTCTTTCTATATTGCAAATAATAAGCACTGTTTGAAATTATTTATAGCTCTATTTATTTATAACAGTCACTAAAAATTACAGAAAAACACTTTAATAGTACACATTATTTACATAATTTAGATAGACTAAACGTTAGCCACACTTAAGTTCTTCACACTCTGCGTTTTACTTATCAACTGAACTACTGCGTCACCAAGTACCAGTATTTATATGAGTAGTCAGGTATTCTAGTTATTTACAGTTATTACTTCACTAGATTTTTCCAGCTGTTAAAGAGTTTGTGATGAAATTTCTAGTGTTTAGAAATTTCTGTAACATTATTTTAATGCAGTTTTACATACATATAATTTTTAACATTTCGAACTAAAAGCTTCCGAACTAAAAAGTACCCAAAAATGTTCAAATTTATTTTCCCTTGTTTAACTCTTAGATTTTCGAGGTGCCAGAAAAAGTGTGACGTGCACGCTTCCCAAAAAGACAGTGGTGGTCTATTATTACCGCCTGCATATCTCTTCTATCCCCCCTGGTGCGCCCCTATTGTTGAGCGGGTTGGATATGACGTGTAACTAGACAAGTACTTTTGTTAGCCCACCTGAGATTAGTCGCCCTTTTGGAGTAGAGCCGGTTGTACAACTTAAAAGTTGAATTCAACAGAAACATGTAAAATGATTTCAAGCCTTGCAAGTTCATTAGTAATCTTATTTAAAGATGCGCGTCAGAGATGCTTATCTCAAGGACTTGACAGCAGTCTAAATATCAGAGTAAATATTACCATGTATCCTGAAAAGCGGCCAAGCAACTTGCTTCATCACCATTATCTCAGTCTAAAGCACGCTGCAGTGATCTGGTAATATCCGAGCCAGTTATAAACCAAGCTTCTCGGAATAGACCCCAAAAACAAGTCGGTTGAAAAGATTTGATTCGTCCGAACAAAGTCGACAACACCCTGATCGGTATATTACCGCTAGAGAGGCGTTTATGCACAGCCACATAAGTGCTATGATCTACATTTTGGGGAAAAACATCATTCATCAATATCACACTGTGGCCACACCTATTGTTAGCTCATTGTGATGTCGATTGATGCCTTATAGACGCATTTGTCTTTACCTACTTCCCCAACACATATATCCAAGCATTACATGGTACCACCGAAGTAAAATAACATAAAAGGACTGTGAACCTTTAACAAATTGGCCAACTCTTCATCATATAGCGAGCGACAACTGTTCTAAGATTAAAACATATCGCACAATTACAGTGTTACCATACTTGAAGCCCTTCATCTTTTAACCCCCCTATTCCCTTTTTAAAGAAAGCAACACATTAGTTAGTAGGAAGAACTTCCTGAGTGTTGCTTCTCTTCCTGAGTGTTGAAATGTAGCAAAATATACGTTTTAATGGGTTTGTATTTGTTCAGGCTTTGCCTTCTTCTAGAGATTAAAACTTTGGGTTCTGAAAAGATCTTTTAACGGTTGGAAATACAGTGAAGGCTCCCGCTTCGCGCTAATTTTGTCCGGTTAAGGAAGCCGTCGGCCTACGAGATATTTTTTTTATTAAGTTCCCAAGAAATTTGTCTGTCTATGGGAGCTGTCCGACTGTAAATACTGTCCGTTAGTGGAACGTTCACTATACATGTATCAGCCTAGCAAAAAATCGTTAATTTGTCAGAAAGTAACAGGCACAAAAGTCGAATCGTTATACCCCACATGATAGATATTTAGTTTCGTTTTATTAGGATTGACCCCAAGTCTACAGGCCCTTGCCCAGATAGCTAACACAGCTAACTTTCTCAGAGACGTCTACATAATATAGTTCAAGTTAGAAGGAAACTTCCCCCTTCACTACTCTCGCCATGTCATTAGCGTAGGCCACCGCATTCCTACCATTCCCTCCCAAGAAGAGAAGTACAAGATTAAGTGTAAATATTAGTACAAGATTAAGAGCTTTCAAATCAGGTCACACAAGTACCACTAAAGAGTACGTATGTAAAGGGTGATTTTTTGGTTTTTCAGTGTAAATTTCTTCAGTGTAAAAAAAAAAGATTCCTGGCAATGCCAAAAATGCTCAGTAAGGTTTGCCATTTCACCATGAATAGATTTTTATTATCAAAATTCGTGCTGTGTGTTTCGTAAATTACGTCCAGTTTATGGTCGTCACAATCGACTCACTGGACAAGCTATTCCAGCTGTTGTGACCAAATTTCGAACCATTTTCACTTTATTATACAATAATTCATCAACTAAGATAGCGATAAGTCAATTCGTCGCCGTTGCCAACAATTGGGCTTGTTGTTCGACCACCTGTAAGATTTTACGTAAAGAACTCGGTATGAAACAATACAAATACAGCAAGAACTAAAGCCAGGTGACGTACCACAACGTCGTTTGTTTGGTGAAAAGGGCCTAGGAAAGTTGGATATAAATCCATTATTTTTATCGAAAACTTGTCTTCAGCGACGAAGGTCATTTTGGGCTTAATAGGTACGTCAACAAACAGGATTGCCGAATTTGAGTTTAAGAGCTGCCAATGCACCCTGAAAGGTGCACTGTTTGGTGCGGTTTGTGGGCCGCCGGCATAATTTGACCGTACTTCTTTAAGTATAACGAAAATCGCAACGTTACAGTCAATGGAGCAAGCTACCATGCGATGATTACCGACTTTTTTTTTTGTCCAAAATGGAACAATTGTATGTGGTTGACATGTGTTTTTAACAAGATGGTTTCACATGCCACCCGGCACGCGATACCATGAACCCATTGAGAGGCGTTTTTGATGAGCAATTAATCTTACGTTTTGGAGCAGTGCATTGGCCGCCAAGATCATGGGATTTCACTCCACGAGGCTATTTTTTGTGGGTGTACGTGAAGTCTCTCGCATACAGAGATAAGTCAGCCACAATTTTAGCCTTGGAAGTCAACATTACAGCTACCGGACGAAATGCTGGAAAAGTATGCCAAAAATTGGAGCTCACGGATGGACGACATACGGCGTGGCAGCATACATGAAAGAAGTAAACGGTAGGCATTTATTTATTTATTTTCAAAACCCAAACGGCTTAAAAATCACACTTCGTTTTGTACGATTATAGGTCAACAACCTCCCGTTCAGTTTAATGATCAGTGTAAATTACTAAGTTTTAAGACAAACCTTTTCACCTGTTCCTCACTTATTTATACATTTTTAATTCTATTAATTTTTTTCATAATTTTATAGTTTTAAAATTTTGCTCATAAAATTTTTATATCCTTAAAATATCGTAATAAAATTCCAATAAAAATGTTCGTCTGTGAATTTTCTTTAAAAAGAAAACCAAATTCAAATGGACATGTGCATTAGAGTTTAACTATTTGGAAACATTTACGACTTTTTACAACTGCATATCACAAATACAAAACAACATCAGACAAAATTCTCACATTAAATTTAACCAAAAGGAAACTGGAAAAAAAATACGACACTATATTTGACACCTTTCGTGTTATGCAGCCACACATTGTTACAGATCCACATAGACTCATTGACAGATGGACGGACACACACGCCGTAGCAGTCATCTAAGGTGTCTAAACAAATAGTAATACGATGATAATAGTAACTGGTTATTAACTATACGAGCATGAGGTTTTTTTATAGTCAGTCGCCCTATTAATACAATGTATTTATGAGTTTTGGATAGTAAATTAAAGGATTTTTTCATTGTAATACTAAAGACACCAAACAGATAATAAGTACGGGAACAGAAGCTTACAATATTGCGAAGTTAGTTACAAAAAGGGTCATAATAATAGAGAATTTAGTTTTTGGAGTTTTTGTTAAAAAATTAATATAAAATTCATAAAATATTGAGTTGAAGTTTAAGATCATAAAATATATAGTTAATAGTACTTATAAAAATTTAGCTTAGAATGAAATATTTAAAATTTAAATTTGTCCTTAAAGCGAACTATTTTTTATAAAATTTTGTTTAAGTCCAACAAAAATATTAAGCGCAATCTTGTGAATTTTTTTTCAACATTTTGTCATTTGAAAGCCTGGAGGCCAATTAATAAATGACAATATTCCACTCACTAATATACAAATATACTTTAGCTCAAACATGACAGGCAACCTCGGATGTTCTTTGAGAAAATAAATATATGTCTATTTAAGAGCCATAACCTGCCTTAAAGCTATTCTGACCACCCAAGGTGCTTTAAAAAAGATTTCGGTTTTTCCTCAAACTAGATCACTTATTCCATGCAATATTCATTAATATTTTTAAAAATTAGCATAATTAAATATTTATTTAAGATAATATTATCAAGCCTATATATTGAGTATAATTTACAGGTACTCGTATTTATTTTAACCCTTTTTGTGTTTACTTTTACTATGTAATTCAATACGAATACAAAAGAAAACTCGAATACCAGCCACCCTCGCTTAATCATACGTAAACGTAATATATAAATAGAGCATAAAATTTTTGTTTCATTTTTTTTCATTTAACAAAATATAGAATGAAAAACTTAACAAAAAAAAAAAAAAATACTATTGTTGTACTTTCCCATCGAATAATATGACTTAAAATAAATAGAAAATTGTAAAACACCGGAGTGACAAAAAATTATATGGAAATCAACCAACAACCAATAATGTCGGCATTGTGCATTATGTACATAAAACATACTTAATATGACATAGTGCTTGCCAGGGATGGAAAACATGGTACAATTGTACTTTTTTTTGGTACATTTTTACCTTGGGTGGTACCGTGGTACTACCGCGGCTCATTTACAATTTGAAATTTTTTAAAATTTTCAACTTATAACTTGATAAAACAACATAACATCGACTTTTTTTAAAAGAAACTTTAAATTAAAAACCTGTTTTTATTTATTCAGCTACTATAGTAAAAAATAAAGTCAGTTTTAAGTTTAACCGGCTCTAAATTGGTGTCACATCAAATGTACTAAAATATTCGGAAGTGGCAACATTGAACAGCTGATTTTAAATTACCTCTCAAAACAAAATAGAAAATAGTGTATTATTGTTAAAAAACTATTAAATGCCTTTAAATTTTTTAATAGGAAATCCTGAAAAGATTAAATAAATTTTGTTTCACCCCGTCAATTTAATTTTTTTTAAGTCTTTTTAGTGTCTAAGCAAATCTGACTCAATACGATAAATTGCTTAAAAAAAGCGGAAAAAATGTTGCTACCGTTAGGATCGAAAAAGTACAATTTGTTTGTCTGGTTGGTACAATAACAGAAAACAAATTTTCCATCCCTGGTGCTTGCACATAAATAAAGGGTGAACCAATAAGACTTTTCATTTCAAACTTGGAAACAGAATTTTCATGTCAATTAAATTGTTGTTAGTTTTTTGTAAATCCTGGAGGATGTTATTTTACAAATTTTATAAATTTATCAAATTATTTGAAATTCACTAAAAATTTAGTTAAATTAATACAAATTTATACTGTATAAACTACAATTTACTCAATCTCTATCTTATCACCTTTTAAATGTACTAGTTTACAATTGGGTGAAACTTATTTAAATAAAAATTTTGGAATACAGGTAAAAAAGTAACTTTATATAACGAATTGTCGAGTTTCTACGCTAACCCCACCCAGTTATATTTAATTTAGTCTCAAATGTACTTTTTGGAGACTTGGGGACTTTTGGCTCAGAATTATTATACCATTTTTAGGGCTTTACTGCTCCTTCTGCTGGAGAAATATGAATTTAAAAATAAAATGTTAATTGATTATTGCTTTCAAATGGGTTAAGAGTTTTTAGAATTGTGTTATATTTCTTGTGTTATATGTCTTTTTCTAACTTTGACCTACATACCCCTTAATATAGATCACAACAAGTTTTGTTAAAATCGTTTTGAAAGATTTCCTAAAATACCAAAGAGTAAAAGTGGGACATATATCAACCTTTGCTCGTCTAAAGGATTAATAGAAAACCGATTTGATTTATTTCAATCCAAAATCGATTATTTTACAACTGGTACGATCAATCCTTCTATACAATATATCTCTATATAAAGAATAACGTTACTGACTGACTCATAGTAGTCCATACTATACTGCTGGAGCAAGGAACTTAAAATTTATTATGTAGGTTCTTCTTTCGGTGCTATGACAGGATTTTTGAAAATTCTTACGGGGTGGGGCAAAAAGTAGCCGGTCTGTTCAAACCCCATTGAGTAGGTTAAGGTGGCTAATAAAGACCTCGCATGGGCCAACGATACCAGATATGAAACATCAGACAGATGTGATGGTACCTAAGGTGCTCCACACTCTCTTAGTAAAATTACAATTCAAAAGATATCTTCCGAATCTCGGAATAGATAGTCTCCCAAGCAACTGGCATGCAGCATACTAGAGCCTGACTGTGGTACATGATATGCTCCACCATATCCCTATCCGCCGATATCCAACAGTACCTACAATTATAAAGAGTTCTTGCACTCTTGGACAATAGATGGCACTCAGATTGGCGGAGATAGTCTTAACAGCCGCTTGACTATAAATTTGCTTTAATTTTTCTAAACTTTTGGAAAAGATTCCTTTCAATGTACCTTACAGATCACTTCGTCACAATGATTTATTTTATGATTGTTTCAATCGTATCAATTATATTTTAAATAGTCCTTTGATTAGAACTTTTAAAGATTATAATTTGTTAAATTCGATGCAAATGGTAGAATTTAATTCTTAAAAGTCAAATTTTAAGAATTGTTATTTAATTTTGTAAATTTGAAATGATTAATATATATGTTAATTATTCTGTTGAAGTAATTATAAGATATTTTATTCATAGTATGTAAAAAATATTGTTCTAAATAAATAAATATTGACTATTAGCAAGTATCATAATTTGATTTACGCTTGAAGAACGTGGGTAAATATTCTAACCTTATTTTCAAAATGAGTGCTGTGTTGCCCAAACTGTGCATTTGCTGAAAACAAGTTTTGACCAAAATTCATACCGATGAGATTGTCGCTGATGTAGCCGAAAGTGTGCAACTCAATCCAAAAACATCAATCTCAACAACTCAGCGTTTCACGCATCAACATGTTAAGAATTTTACAAAAAAATCTTGGATTATTTGATTACAAGGTCTAATTGACTCAGCAATTGAAGGCAAACGATCATCCACTTCGTTACGACTTCTCTATTTGGGCCATACAGAGATTCGAATTTGGCCAAAAAATCATTTTTTCTGACGAGGCGCATTTTCATGTTAGCGACTGTCAACAAACAAAATTGTTCGGTAATTTTATTGTCAGCCATCTTGGCGATGTCAATTGGCCGCCTCGGAGCTGAGATTTGACCCATTTAGACTTTTTCTAGTGGAGTGCCATTACAGACCGATGCTATGCGAATAACCCAGAAACGATCCACACCCTTAAGTCTAATATTATCCGAAACATTTGTGAGATAGAAACAGATGCTGCCAACAGCGTCTTGGAAGACTCTGGGCCACCGCGGCAGCTACATGATTGAAATCGTGTTCCATAAATAATTGGAATATTTGTTATTTATAAGAAAGCTGTGGGCATTGTGGTGTAATGGTTAGGGCGTTGTACTGTTACACAGAAGGTTGTGGGTTTGATCCCCAGCGGCGACAACATTAATTTAGAAAAATAATATGTATGAGTTTTTAACTCTCATACAGAACGAAACGTCCTCTATCGGTGCTACCATAGAACTTAACCCCAACGATGTTAAAAAAACACAACTACTCATCAGGTGGCGGGCAAAAACTGTTCTAAGAATTATTATCTCGCGCAATTACAGTGTTGCCATATTTGAAGCCCTTCATCTTTCACCTCCTTTCATCTCTTCTCTATCCCCACTCCGAAGAAAGTATCACATTATCTAGTAGGAAGACTAAGGATAGTGTTGCTCCTCCTATCAAAAACAAGAAATTAACTTTGGTTCATTTTATTTAATTTTTAAAATGATACTTGTATTTGGAACACCCTCTAAATAAAAATTAAGGTAAGAACCAACCACCATTGGCTGGAGAGCTTAAATTTACATTCCTTGGAGTATGCGCTAATTCAGTGATAATGTACTTTTTGGGAACATTCGCCAGTGGGATAAACAAATCTTTTATCGGCTAGAAATCTGATTTTGAAATATGTGTTCCCTGAAGTATGTGTTTATTTACTGACGAAGTACTTTTTGGAAATTTCGCCATGAACGTGGTTGGAATAAGGTTTAAAAAATGGAAATATATGCCTCTTAATAGCCTATCCAAATCGCGTTGGCTAGAAGTCTGCCGCCATTAACAGCATGTAGAAATTTAAAATTTAAATGTGACAAAAAATTTAAAATTGACTAAAAATTTAAATGTTCTTCCCCTTGGTGTATGTGCTAATTTGCGTGGTAAAAATTATGTAAAAGATGCCCCTTATTCACCTAGCACAAACCACTGGATCTAGGAACTTGATATTCGGCTTAAACATTTATACTTTGCCATAAATATTTGATTTTAAGAAATTTCTTCGGATAGTAGCAAAACTGTTTCGGCTAGAATTTATAAATTTAAAATATTTATTTCCTGAAGTGTGGGCTAAGTCAATCGTGAGATACTTTTTGTAATCTACTGCAAAACAAGGAAAAATGGGGCTAAGAAGGGAAAAAGTGTACCCGTTGTCACTCAAGCCAAACCGCTGGAGCTGGGATTTTGCAATTTGTGGGCAGATATTCCACTATGAAGGAAGCACCTTTGATAAAAGGATCAGTGGGATATATATTTGCATATAAATATTATAGAGTAGAAAAAAAAATAAGATACATTTTAAATAGTTTGTAAGTAATAAGTAAGTAACAGAAAATAAAATTTAAATCAAACGATATTTCATTTAACAATCAGTAAATAAAAATAAAAACAAATGATTAATCAGTTAAAAATAAATGTTAAAATTTTAGCTAGAAATTCCGTAAAAATAAATAATTATTCATTTATTTGAAATTGTTTTGCTTTATTTTTTTATTTTGTATAACACGTTAAATAAAAAAAAAAACAAAATTTGAATTTTTTGAATATTTTTTTTGAAACATAAAACAAACAAAATTTTAACTTGTGATAACTGTAATAAAAACAAATAAAACACAAATTTCCGGTTCGTGGGTAAATTTTTATAGATTTACAAACAAATGAAAAAAATAAATGAAACTGAAAAAATCGTCAAATGACAGTAAATCACTTTGAACAAATTGTATAAAAAAGCTAAAAGAAATATTTATTTGAAAAATAAATGTATGTTCATTTATTTATTTTTAACTGAATTGTAACTTTTTTTATTAAACTACAAACAGTAAGCTACATAATATTCTGAGTATACTCGTATTTTTGTAGCGGCGGAATGAAGTAGAGAAAATATATTTCTTTGTTACTTTACTATTTTTTTTATTGAAACCACTTTAAGGATTTTTTGTGGAAAAAATCAAAATAAGGATTTTTTGTGGAAAAAATCATTGAACCTTTACTGTAAATATATTGTAAGTTTATTACAAGATTTTCACGGAGACATATACAGACGGACATCGTTAAATCGATTTACTTAAAAGTGGTATAAATGATCTGTTCTGTTAATGTGTAAAATACTTTTGAAACCTCTATGATAAATGCCATTCTAATATTCTAACATGCATAGTAAAATTTCTATTGAATAACCATTCCCAGTCATAAAAGATGGTTTATACTAGTGTACATTGAAGGCAATAATGATGATGAACATGGTGATAATGAATAAATTTTACGCATTTCTATTTGCTCTATAAACTAAATCAAATAGACTGTAAGACTACAGAGATATTGTAAAATGTCTGGTTACATGAATGACTATCAAAGTCTATCAATTTGTATATCGAACTGGGTGACTTCTTACTGAAACTCCCAGCAAAACTTTGGTAATGGGTGCGATATACTAATGCGTTAACTTGTAATGAAAGCTCGTTACCTTTTTCATTATTTGCAAGGATAAAGTAATAAGTTACTGATTATTACGTAATATATGATTTATAAATGTAAAGTAATAATTGAAATTTTTTTGAAAATCTATTTTTAGATACATCACTTTGTGTTTTTTTGTAAGCAAAAGGGTAATTTATGTTTTAATACCAACGAAAAAACGAAGCGCAACAATTCATTTAAGTTTAAAGCAATCAAATTTTATATATGTTGAAAACTCGGGGGGTAGAGTTCTTGGCTGGCAACCAGAGTTCCCAGGTTCGATTCCTATCAGGACCACATTATTTTTAATAACGTTTAAAATATTTGTAATAATTTTTTTCAATAAAAATTCCTCTTTTTGAAAAGCTATTTTTAGACACATTACGTTTTCATCCTCGTAACCCTTTAAAGTAATGGGGCTACACCAGTGATCGGCACTCATAGCACACAGAGGCCGAACACAATCGGCCATTTACACGTATGCAACACGATGGTCAACAAATCTCACAGCTAAGAGCACAAAAAATGCAATTATTTCATTCAGTAGCATGTTAACTTTTAACAGAGCAAGTATATGCCGCTTTGTTGAAGAAATAAAGTACACTCTAAAAATAATTTTTTTTTTACTATAGGTATTTACTTTTTTTATTGTAGGTATTTATTTTGTTTTTCGTTTACATTTTAAATAAAAAATGTGGACGGTGAGCGGGAAGAATTATTAAATGAGGTGGAGAATTATTAAGAGAGTGCCTTGTATGCAATCAAAAAAATTATTATTATGAATTATTTTTTATAATATAGAGAAGAAAAATGTGAACTATTTTAATTCAATGAATACGGATATTCTCTTATCGATTAATTGATTTATTAATTTTTACGGTGTAAAACACCAAAACATTAATATTATCTCTTTCTGCCGACCACTGGTCTATACATTACTTTGAGGCTCTCGCCTGTAAAATTCATCAGTTAATTAAGATGTAAAGTAATCCATGAGCCCCTATGGCTACACATTATTTCGTAATGTGTGGTTTTGCTGGGCTATAAAATGACAATCAATGAATTTCCGTATACACTACAAAAACGTTTTTGAATTTGTGCAATGTACGTGTGTGTTTGTTCATGCATTATAAGGAAAATAAGTGAACATTACGTTTTTTTCACTTTTTGTTAAAATTTCCGGTTGCGTATTAAATTTAGCTTTTAACATACTTTTCTCATATTTGTTTATTGTTGATTTTTTTTGTTTTTTGTTTTTTTTTGAAATTCATCAATAAATTAGTGAAGCTTGAAATTGGAAAAACTAAATTTTCTAAATCATTCAATGGTCAATTGGATAAAAGGAAACTTACTCTAAATAATCATGTTAATAGATAAATGATTTAACTTATGTTCTAAACAGATTTATAATTCATTTAATTTTACGGTTTAAATTGACATCCGATTTAATGACAAAACCAAAACTTATTTCGCTATATAGAAAAGGGTTCCCTAGAACCACAAAATTTATCTGACGCATCATTAAATTATATTCAATTTAATATTCTTTAATATCTGCTGTAATAAGATCTCTTTTGATCCGAAAAATGGTGAAATTTGTATAGGAAATATTGGACCACAATTCAGTTTGTATGTATATCAAAAAAAGCTTCAAAAGACTGCTTCCAATAATGATGCAAATCAATAATACCAAAGTTAAGTTTTTATAGATTTATCCGACTTTCTCTAAACATTCATAACGAATTGATTTCCAATATTAATTACCTTGAAAAAATATATAAAAATCAATTAAATTCAATACCTTTATGAAAATGACATTTTAATGCGTGAAATTTGGATTAATCAGTCATCTGTTAGAATTATCATTGACAAAATAAAAAATATAAAATCTACTCAAAAAAAAAAAAAAAAAAAAAAAAAAAACAAAAATGATTTTAAAGGGTTAAAACAATAACCCTCTTAAACATCAAAGATCATGAATAACCAAAATGATCAGCCAGCTAAAGTCAATCATTTAATCGCTTAGGTACTACTATTTTGGTTAGTTTTATTTTAATTTTTTTTTTTTTAATTACAATTTTTGATTTGACAAAAAAAAAAAAAATGCTACTGTCTTCTACTCTTAACACTCATACATACAACTATGTTATGATATTAACCCCAACACTCAAAAAACTACTGGCAATACTTACTTACTGTCAAACACTCAAGTAGTGTTAGGTTTATAATGTTCAATTTATATGATGTGAACAAAAGGGGGGCGTTTAATTTTTATACACTCAGAATGTAATACAGTTTAATGCAAGGGTGCTCAAGGCCTATGCGCTTGGTGCTCATTTGTTTCTGTAAAAACAGTTAGCTATAGGCTGTGTTTTAATACACATAGAGCACTAAAGCACTAGCAATACGAAATACACAAACAACTTTGTCTTATTAGTTTTCTTTGTGGTTCTTTACTGTATACACGCAAGTGCAAAGCAACAACACTTTCGTATGCTTTGCTGGTAAATATTGACGACAGCGATCATCAATGTAGATTTTGTTTTTGTTTAACGTATGATATGAAATATTTTTTTTTTATTTTTTCTATGTATGTATTGGGTTTTACAATAAAAAATATTGAGTCAAAATTAGTAAGTCTTTAATGTATTGGTGTTTGCTCTTCCATAAGGAACTTTTGGGCACCCCTGGTTTAATGTTTGTAGTTTAATTAAAAATGTTTTAATTTTAGTTAAAAATAAAGGAACATATATTTATTTTTAAAGATTTATTTATTTAAACTTTTATTTATTTATTTATTTATTTGTTCAAAATGATGTACATTCATTTACTGATTTTTTACGTTTCATTTATTTTTTTTATTTGTTTGAAATTTAATAAAAATTTAAAAGGAAGTTTTTGGTTTATCTATTTCTGTTACAGTTGTTACAAATTAAAATTTTGTTTGTTGGCTGTTTCAAAAACATATTTAAATTATTACTTTATTGATTTTTATTTAAATTTTTTGTTTTTATATAAAATTACTTTTGATTGCATTACAGGAACTTTATAAACATACATATACACATAATGTGTCTAAAGACTGTGTAAGTATAAATTTTATAAATTAAAAAACAAACAAAAATTCAAAAAAACGGAAACAATTTCAATTTCTATTTGAACTAAAACAAATGTTTGGATATCTTTTAAAAAAAAACTATAGTTAATGAAAAAATATTTTGAGTGCATTTGAAATAGTTTGTAATTTAAAACAACAGAAAATACCATTTAAAATAAAATCTGGTATACTTACTTTCTATTTAAATCAAATGGTTTATATTATTTATTTTTAAATAGTGTTTCAACAACTGGCACATCAGTAAAAAAAGAATGATTAATCAGTTAAAAATAAAGGATAAAATTTTACCTACACTCACCAAAAAAAGTCTGTAATGGTAACTGAAAATTTTGCTGTTATTACGGGAAATTCTGCTAGTTTGAGCCCAGCGGTATTTTTTGCTAATCTTAGCAACACATGTCTGCTGACGTGTAGTACAATGAAATTAGTAGAAAAATTAGTAGCCGGTACTAAATTTTAATAGACTTTTTGTAAAGTGGAATTTAAAATCTGTTTGCTAAAATCAGCAAAAAGAATTACTAAATATTATAAATATTAGTAAAAAGCTTTGAATTTATTTTTCTTATCGAGTATCAAAAATTTTGATTATATTTTTTTAAAAAACGAATTAATCATTTTGTTTTCATTTGGTAATTTCTGTTTTGAAAAATATTTTGGTCAATTTTTTTTTTACTTTTAAGGTTAAATTTTAATTGTTTTTAGGGCGGATTTTTAGAACTAAAAACCTTTTTAGTGCTATTTTAAGTGGATGTCCTCTTTTTAGACTCTTCCGATCCCTTTTTCAATATATGTAACATTTTAAGGAAATTTAAGTTTGTAGGTGTAAGTTTTAATTAGAAATAACATTTCCTTCAATATCCACTTTTTTAAAATTAGTAATATTTTTTGCAAATCGGTTTTCAAAATTTTGTAAAATGATTTCTGAAATTGGCAACCAAAATTTGTAAATATTCTGTAAAAATTCTGTAATTTGTAAAATGTAAATAGCAAAAAGATTTGCTAAATAATAATTTTTTACTAAAAATCAGTACAAAAATAGTAGAGTGCGATTGAAAACCGTTTACAAATTGTTCTACTAACTTTTTTCTGAGTGTACCAATTCCGTTAAAATTATAAAATTGTTTCTGTTTTTGATTTGTACTGAAATTGTTTCTGTTTGTTTTTTAATCTACAAAATGTATACATACACAGTCTATAAACACATTTGAGTTAACTTTCATTATTAACAAACAATTGAAATAAACAACAAAATTAGAAATTTTTAATTTTTTTTTAGAAAAAGAAAGCAAACAGAAACCACATATTTCCGTTTTGTGGTTTAATTTTTATTAAATTTCAAACAAATGAGAAAAATAAATGAAACTGAAAAAATTAGTAAATAACAGTAAATCATTTTAAACAAATGTAGAAAAAGTTAAAATAAATATTTCTTTGGGAAATAAATGTATATTCCTTTATTTTTAACCAAACTGAAAACTTTTTTTAGTATACTTAAAGCAGTAAACTACATATTGAGTGTATGTATAAACTAAAATAGTTACAAGACATATTTTAAAAAAATTTTAAATATGTTAACCAGATATTTTTTTTGCATTTAAATTTTAAAACTTTCTCCGGAAGAGTAGCCAAAATTGGTTATGATGTTATCTTGATGAGTTATAAAAATTACTAAAATATGTCCCTCAGAGGACAATTCAAATAAATGTCACCCTTAGAATATATATAATTTTGATATATGTGTGTCTTTTGATTGTCGTCAAGATGTCGCCTTTTATGTGCGGTTAAACAGTACAAAATCAAAGAAAATACAAATAAACCAAACAAAAAAAAAATATTGTACAACTGTAGCTGATTTTTTCTTTTTTTTTTGGTTAGTTGCTATTGCAGTTACGTAGTACATTTAACATTTGCCCGGCAGCAGTAGCAGCAGCAACAACAGTAATAATATTAGCAGCCGATGCCTAAATCAGTTAAGTCCGTCAGTCATTCATTCAATTCAGTCGACCATAATGTAGCTAGCGATTTGAAGCCTGAACTGGCTGCCTGCCTGCCTGCCTGTATGGCTTGGTGGAGTAGTAGTAGTAGTAAGTAAACAGATAACAAAAGTGGTTTATGCTTATTGTTGTGATCAATCACGAGCAACTCATCTGTCACTTACTTAATAGTGTTCATTATTTATAATATTTATTTTTTGTTGTTGTTTTTGATTTTGATGTTGCTATTACTGCTGCTGCTGTTGTTTAGCATTTTCTTGTTGTATTTTTGATCTAAATGATCTTCCAAGTGGTAGATTTTTATAGTTTTAAAAAATTTTTTTGATGACAAATTAACTTAAAAATTATTTGAAATTTATTAATGATTAATTATTGAAACATGCACAAAAATTTAAACTACCGAATTAAAAAAAAATAAATAAAATGCCAGCATCTTTAGCCTTTCATAAATCCCAAAAAAAGCAACAAAAATCAATATATAGCATCATTAAAATTAAAGGATGTAGAAACAATTGGTAAGATTAAATAAACTGCAAAAATTTAAATATAATTATTTGGGTGTTATTTCATTTTCTTTTGGGTTTTATTATTTTTATTTTTAAATTTGTACATTTTTTTATTATGATTTTTTCCCAATGAAATAAACTTCAAATTAAAACTATTTGTAGATTATTGCATTTTCATTTATTTTTGGAAGTTATTTCATTTTTAATTTTGTTGCTATTAAAAGCATTTTTAAATTGTGATACTAAAAATTAGTTTTGAAATTCTTATTGGAAAAAGCAGAAACATTAGTCGATGAGGTGAGAGGAATTATACGCTAAACGATATTTTTATGTTTAAGCAACTGCTGCTCGAATATTTGGGTAAGATATGTTAAATATAAAAAAAAATTATATACATTTTTTTTTAATTTTTATTTCAGTGAAAATTATGTAGAAAAAGAAAACACAACTATATTTATGGTAAATTTGAAGAAATTTATTTTTAGAGTGGAACAGTTCGACTAATTTTGTCCCATATGGCTGATATTTGGTCACCTTTTTACCACTTTTGCCAGTGATTTTATGAACATAAGAAACGATTCGATAAAATCGCTGAAGGCGAAATTTGGGTTGGTTGGAAAAATTAAGCAAATTATATAGAGAAAAAAACTTCATTTGTGATAAATTTGAAGAAATTTATTATTTTTTGGAGCGGAACGACTCGAATTAACATATTTTGCCTCCTATGGCTGGTATTTGGTCCCCTGTTTACCTACATAAACCTGTACATCAGTATGATTATAAAAGTCTAATATGCAATACAATGTCTGCATATTAGGGCATCTCAATGAAATTTTTTTCTTTTTTTTATTCCTTAAAAACTTATGGAGGAAAAAAGATAGTATTGAAGTTTATATTTTATAGTTGATCTTTTTAATACTTATATGTATGAAAATGTATTTTTAGTTTGACTCGAGATCATAGGAAAAGTTTTTTTCAAATGAAAAAATTTTTTTTTTTTCCTTATTTTTTTAATTTTAGTAAACATGGAGAATACACAGAAAAAGTTATTAGACACCAGCCGAATGGAATGCATTTTCTGGTCAGCTACGACTTTCATCAACATTCTTTGTGCCGAAATACCAATTGTAAATATCTCTATTTAACTCACAAATCAACGGAAAAAGCTATTTTATGCTAACATGCAGTTGATTTTTATTATTGAGTACAGATGAAATTAACTAACTATTTTTGTGTTATTTATATTCTCCTTTGTTTACCGTATGTCCAAATTAGCTATTAGCTAATACTAAAGACATGTGTTTTTTAAAATTGTTTTTACATATGTTTAAACAATTCTTTTAACCGTGCCAAGTTATATTTTAATATTGAAGTTTATATTTTATAGTTGATCTTTTTAATACTTATATGTATGAAAATGTATTTTTAGTTTGACTCGAGATCATAGGAAAAGTTTTTTTCAAATGAAAAAAATTTTTTTTCCTTATTTTTTAATTTTAGTAAACATGGAGAATACACAGAAAAAATTATTAGACACCAGCCGAATGGAATGCATTTTCTGGTCAGCTACGACTTTCATCAACATTCTTTGTGCCGAAATACCAAAAATAGTTAGTAAATTTCATCTGTACTCAATAATAAAAATCAACTGTATGTTAGCATAAAATAGCTTTTTCCGTTGATTTGTGAGTTAAATAGAGATATTTACAATTGGTATTTCGGCACAAAGAATGTTGATGAAAGTCGTAGCTGACCAAAAAATGCATTCCATTCGGCTGGTGTCTAATAACTTTTTCTGTGTATTCTCCATGTTTACTAAAATTAAAAAATAAGGAAAAAAAAAAAAATTTTTTTTCATTTGAAAAAAACTTTTCCTATGATCTCGAGTCAAACTAAAAATACATTTTCATACATATAAGGAAACTAAGATATAAATGAAGCGAGAAACAAATCAGACATTTTCTGAATTAAAATACAATTTTGAGGTTGTATATTATAATATAACATTTAAATTTTAAGAAATTTTATTACACCTCCAACAATTTATGTTGTTGTTTTTTAAATTCGACTTAACCGATTCATTTTTAACCCTCCACAGTTTTATCGTTACCGATAATACTAAAAACAATAAAATTGAGAAAACATTTTTGTGATGAAAAAGCTTTTGGATATTAAAACATTTTTTTTTTGAGATGACAAGTTTTGTGATGAAAAAATTTTTGAGGTGAAACAAAGTTTTTGAGATGAATATAAAATATTATTCACTTTTAGGCATTTGTCTTATTCACCAGACGCTGATACAAAAATTTACTAAAATACACAAATTTGTACACTTAAAATAGTATGTAGTTTAAATTAATTAAAAATGTAATTTAAAATAAATGAAAAATCACTTAAAAATTGGACTTTTCATTTCAATAACAGGAACTTATCATTTATTATTAAATATTAAAAAATTCAATTAATACCAGAAAAGACAAAAAAAAAAAAATTAAAAATCTTTAGAAAAAGCTACTTTAAAGCTAAAAACTGAAAATTTTAAACAAAAGCAGAAAAAAGCAAATCAAAGCAAAAGCTGCAGAACAACCAAATTTGTCTTCTTTTTCATTTATTTTAACTGTAAACAACTAACCACATATCAGTAAAAACAAATGACATTTTTTTTATTTTTAATAATATTCCTTAATTTCACAGGGATCATAAATTATAGGGTCTTAGACCTATATTTCAATGTGTTAGAAACGGAGTGACAAACTGATGCATATATGGAGGGTATAAAAATTCTAAATCAGTAATTTTTTGATCTATTTTTAATTTTCGAACAGTTTGGAAAAGAGCAATAGTTGAGCTTTCCGAGTATGTATTCAAGTTTATAAATTTAATAAAACCGTAGCGAGATACAGTCCCTTGTAAAATTTGACATATATATTAACATACATGATCACACGTTGGCTGGTGTATGATCATGGATGGGCATATATGATCACATAGGTCCATACATAGCTCAATATATGAACACACATGATCTTATATATCATATATGAGCATATGTGATCATATATAAATTTCAGATCCAAAGATATTGTATGATCTTTTTAAAACATTTTTTTTTTCTAGTTAAGTAAAAATATACTAGGTTGCTTTTGAAGTATTGTATATTTTTACTGTAAAACCGGGATATTAATTAATTTGTTTTAAAGAAAAACTTCAGAAATTTACTAAAAATAGATTTTAAACCGAATATAAATATTATATCTTTGAAACAAAAATATTTTTAATACGAATTCAAGTAGGAAATTAAAAAAACATTTTTTGTTTGTTTACTACTTGAACCACCTTATAATATATAAATATTAGCAATTGAATGAATAACCTCTACTATTAATTTTTATGTTTTTTGATATAAAATGTCCGATATGTAAATTTTTAAACATTAGTTTTATTTTGAAAACAAACTACAACATTAACAAAAAGACATTTACTGCCAGTATAAAGCTCATAAATTATCTTCAATACCATACGTGAAAAATAGACGTTAATATTATTTTAGACAATAAAAAGCCATATGAAAACTCAAAATGTTAAAGCTTTAACAAAAAAAAACCCACAAAAAAAAAAGAGTAGTAGAAGGATATTCTCTAGATACAATATCTTGACTGACCATAATAACTGACTTATCCGTAAAACATATCTACCAAATTATTGATGTGAATTTGTATGTTAGTACACTGAAAAATAATTAAACGGGCTATTGGATTAAAAAATTTTAGAACAATTTCAGTACACACAAAAAATTAGAAAATTTGCTATAGGGCTCACAAGGATTACACTGATAATTTTTAAATTTGTATAGATAGAGTCCCAGCTAACATATTTATTAACGCTAGGAAATTATGACTCATTTATAAAATACTCCAAATACCAGATTCAGGAAACAAAGTATAATTTCCTCATAGAAAAGTCCTTTTCAAAAATACTATTTTCAAAATGATTTAAAATAAATTATAGATTATTTTATGACACTTTTCCTAGCCCAATTTTTGGCTGCTTTAATTACAATTTAATTTATTTCGTTTTTTTTTTTTTCTAAAAAAAATCTCTTAGTGTATTTTTAAGCCATAGCGTGCTAAATTCATTTAGAAGCCTCCTTTTTACTGTCGCTTTTCTGTAACACTACTGTTTTATGTTTTTTCATATATATTTTGTTTCATAGTGTGTTCTTCAGTCATTTAAAAGTATCATCAATAATATGTAAGTAAAGTAAGGTGGTCCAAAAAAAAAAAGTTCAAATACACGAGCACCACAACCCCACAAATATGCCACATCGCCATTGTAGTTTCAAAGTTGTACTTGTTCTATTATTTTAAATAAATTAAAAGTGGAAAAAATAAAATGTAATTATTAGGATCGCGACTCATCAAATTTAATATATTTTTGGGTGAACATTGCGAATATAAAATCAAAATTAAATTCGAAGTCGCGAATTTTACACAAAATATGTTCGATTTTCATCAAGATATTTTCTTATATTTAGCTCTGCGCAAAATTCTTTTTTGGATTATTTTGTATGTCCTCATTATGTCTTCTTATGTGAGACAGGATTTTTGTTAACAATTTAATTTTAATACACTAAATAACAGTGAAAAACTAAAAAAAGTCGAAATTTACATTCAGTTGTAAATACAACTATTATCCTTTCAAAAATTAAAAACAATGTCGTTTCTAATGAAAGCCATTGGTAAGTAGATTGCAAAAGTATACAGCTTGGATTTTCCCATGAAAACCTCTTTAGCTAGTTAGGACAGTATCACAAACAAAAATTGAATTTTGTTGAATTTTCAAAAACCGCTCATAATTTAAAAACCACAATTTTGTTTTCAATTCTGATTGCAGATTCGTAATCTTTATTAAAATTAAGATCAGATTTAAGAAATTTGTTGAAATAAGGCCTTATCAAGTTGAATTTTTACTTACATATATTCAGAAATGTGTATTTACTTGAAAGTTACTGAATTTTTTTAAATTGTTATCTCATATTCCTTTTATGCACATTAATTAAGACTATATTGGAAAATATTGTTAAATTATTGCGTATAGTTTAATAAATAATTAAATTTAAACTCAACCCTACTTTTTGTACAAATTACTCTAACGACACACTTTAAAAAATGCTTGTAAAATTACTACTATAAAATGGGCAAAGTTGTATGTAATATTACGAAAATTCGGTAAATATAAACACCAAATGCGTAAAACTTTTTTGTGCACACTTTTATATACAATAATACACACACGCAGTATTTTTAGACACTATTTCTTTACAATTAAACACATTATGCCTAAAATTAGTATTGTTTTGTTAAAAAAATATTTTACGCACAAAGATTGTAAATATACTAACTTATAATAGTAAAAAAATATGACATTTTGAAATTGAAAAAAAAATCGATAAAATTTTCAAACCTAAAAAAATAGATTTATAAGTTTTTTAAATTTACCAATTGTTTGGAATTTCTAAGAAAAAAATTAATTATTTTTATTCTTGCTGTGAGTTAACAAACAAAAAAATTATGGTTTTTTATTGTGAATTACTGAATAATAAATTTATTGTTTTTTATTATAAAACAAAAATTTATTTGCTTTATAATTTTCAATATCATTGTAGAAAATGTGCGCATTTTTGTAGGATTTTTCCGCATTTTTATGTACATTTAAAGAAAAAATCGTGTTTCTTTACGCACAAATTTGGTGAATTTACCTTAAATTTTAAAATATCATTGAATTTTTAGGCACTTTAAATGTAATTTTACCTATTTTGTGTTCATCAACTTACGCTTAATGTGTGTATTTTTTTTTCATTTACGCACACAGAGTAAATTTACCCAACTTGTAGTAGGAGTACAGTTTCGTACTATAAGTTGGGTGAATTTCAACAGAAATTAATTAGAGTGCAGATTACTAATTCTTAAACATAACGTTTTGTGCTACCTCTTATATAAACGAATGAGGACTATTGTGGAGATCGCGAATTCAAACTTTGATGGTTTTTTTTGGACGACTCTAATGTAAAGGTATGAATATGTTTTTAATAGACTCGTGTTTGTGGTTAGACATGTGAATAACACCCCTCTCTTCTTCTGTAATATTGTTTTTTTTTTTTTGATGTTTTTTTTTGTGAGTGTGGAAAATATAAACATTATACATCAGCACCCCCACCTACCAAATAAAGAAGGTTCACACAAAATGTGGACAAAGGGCAAAATTATTATTTTTTTTTTTTAATGAGAACAAAAAATTAGCGGCTATCCGTTGGGCGCCATAATGGTTTTAAATATAAAATTTCTAAAAAATTAGTCGGATCTATATAAAATGTATAGAGCGTTTGTAAAGAAGGAGTTAGAGGTTAATATAACTGTAGTCAGAGACTGCTTATTTGAACACAGGATGAGAAAAAGGTTTCAATATTGACCATCTTGAATGTAAAAATAAATCTTTTAAAATAGAAACTTCCAAATTTTATTCGAACCATATTTTATAGCCCAACAAAATGAACTAACTGACTTGCTTGTACACACTAACCTTGTGTTCAATTAGTTAATGAAAATTTTCCAATTTACTATTTTTTATACAAACGAAATGGTTGTCTTGTCTCTTGTAATGTCCTTTTTTCTATTACGATTTTGTTGCTTATAGCGTGTTTCAAGACACTTTTTTCAATATTCTTCACATTTTCAGTTGTAACATTGTTGGGTTTTTATATACACAAGATTAATGTATTTTATTTGTTACAAACAGATATTTGTAGTTAAAAAAAATTTATATTTTTATAAATTTCATTTCGTTTGTTATCATATATTTACAGTTGTTATTATTTGACGTTTGAATATACATATATGAAACATTGAATACATTTAAGAGTTGGCAACATGTTAGAAAGTTATTAAGTATTGACAAATAAATGAAAAAAAAAAAATATAAAAAATTTAAATGGAATTTTTCGCTGTTCTTGTTAATTGATAAGACCTCCTCTGTTTTCTTGGTGATTAAAATATTTATATAAAAAAATAGGGGTGTGTTCAATTTTTGTATGAAAATGAAATTTATAATTTGTTGTTCTTTTTTTTTATAATATTTGCACATCTTCATTGTGACACTTTTTATGTTGCTATAATTTTTGTTTATGGGAAAATTATTTGTTGATAACAAAAAAAATATAAAAATATTGTTTATTTATGATTTTGTGAAGCAATATTTAAATATTTCAAAATACTAATGTACTTATTATTCGATTTTTCTTTTTAAATGTAATACTTAAAATAATGAATTGGCAAATAAAAGATGAATAATAATTTTTAAAATATTGAATAAATATCAGACTTAGAACCGTTTAAATTAAAATCTTTATATATATAATTCTCCTGTACGTGTGTTAGTGACTGCACTCCTCCTTAACGGCTGGGCCGATTTCGATGAAATTTGTTGTGTCTGTTTTATTTGATCCCTGAATGGTTTAGATTCACAATTGACCTATATGGGTACAATGGGCGTGGCACCTCCCATACGAAGTAAAAATGTATTTTTGTATATCTGGAGTACTGTTACAGTGGGAGTCTTCAAACTTTGTGTGAGCTTTTTTTATAATAATACTCATAATCTCCCAAAAAAATGAGTGCCATCCAAGCAATGGGCGTGGCACCTCCCATACGAAGAAAACATTCATTATTGCATATCTGGGGTACTATTAAAGTGGGAGTCTTCAAACTTTGTGTGAGCTTCTTTGATAATAATATTCATAATCTTCCAAAAAATATGGGGGATCCAAGCAATGGGCGTGGCACCTCCCATACGAAGTACAAATTTATTATTGCATATCTGGGGTACTATTATTGTGAGAATATTCAAACTTTGTGCGAGCTACCTAGATAATAATGTAATCCTATTCCTAGGCAGAACAACGTTTGCCGGGTCAGCTAGTTTTATATAAAAAACGGCAACAAATGCGTCATTCAAAGTTCCAATTAGTTGCTAACTGGACATTAAATCTTTAAAGAAGAAAATAGAGCGCCTGCCTTTGATGAAAAAACATTTAAATATTATGAACACATCTCTCGCTATACATGATCAATGTGCAAAGTTAATTAGAAGCCCCTTTAAGGATCATTTCCAGCAAAAATGAACCCAGCAAAAAAATGGTAGTCATTTTGTGACTATAACTTCTTTCATTGCTTCCTAAACTTCAGTTGACATTCTTTTATGATTTTTTGGTGTTATTCTTAGGCACTTCCAAAAGAATTCATGTGTTCATATTTCAAATGCAGTGATCTGGATATAAACCCGATGCATTTATTAAAATATCACTCTTCATTACTTTTAAAGCATAAGTTATAGTATATCGTATATTTTTAAATCTAAAGCATTTATTCAAATTAAAAAAATAGTTCTGATGAAATTTTTTAATTTTTTTACTAAATCATTTTTTATATTTAGATTAAATTTTCATGAGGGTTAGAATTTATGCAGTTTTCCAATTTTGATAAAAGTTTTGAAATATCGAGAAAAACAGATTTTTTTTTCAACTTTAATTGAAATCACACTTAGAAAAAAAAGTTAGTAGAAAAATTTGTAAACGGTTTTCAATCCCACTTTACTATTTTTGTACTGATTTTTAGTAAAAAAATTATTATTTAGCAAATCTCTTTGCTATTTACATTTTACAAATTACAGAATTTTTACAGAATATCTACAAATTTTTGTTGCTAATTTCAGAAATCATTTTACAAATTTTTGAAAACCGATTTGCTAAAATTAGCAAAAAAAAATTACTATATTTAAAAAAGTCGATATTGAAGAAATGTTATTTCTAATAATTTAAACTTATACATACAAACTTAAATTGCCCTAAAATGTTACATAGGATTAAAAAAGGGATCGGAAGTGAAGTTACCGACTCATGTCTAAAAAGAGGACATCCACTTGAAATAGCACTAAAAAGGGGTTTTTAGAATCAGCCCTAAAAACAATTAAATTTAACCTTAAAAGTAAAAAAAAAAATGACTAAAATATTTTTCAAAACAGAAATTACCAAATTAAAACAAAATGATAAATTCGTTTATGTTTTAACAATTTTTAAGATTTTTAAGCCTTTGATTTTTTTTTAATTTTGTATAAAACATGTTTTAAAAAATATAATCAAAATTTTTGATGCTCGATAAAAAAAATAAATCTAAAACTTTGTACTAATATTTTTACTAATTTTTTTGCTGATTTTAGCAAACATTAAATTCCACTTTACAAAAAGTCTACTAAAATTAAGTAGCGGCTACTAATTTGTCTACTAATTTCATTGTACTACACGTCAGCAGACATGTGTTGCTAAGATTAGCAAATAATACCGCTGGGCTCAAATTAGCAGAATTTCCCGTAATAACAGCAAAATTTTCAGTTGCCATTACAGACTTTTTTTGGTGAGTGTAGCTGGCCTGTCATTTGCATTTTTCAGCCTTAAATATTTTTTTGACGACGCGATCTGTGCATTTTTGCATTATGATTATCATTTAATTTTACACCATTTCCAGTTTAATTCAGAATTTATCAAAATAATTGTTCAAAAATATTTTAAAATTGTCTGAAAATGTTTCCAAATTGTACAACCAGTTTTTAAATTATCCAAAAAATTTTTAAAATTTGTCTAGAAATTCAATAAAATTTTTGAAAAATGTTTCAAATATGTTTTTTCACTAATGCAGAATTATTTATTTGTTTTTATAAAGAGTATTTGTATATTAATGCATAAATTTCGCTTCTTTAAACTTATTTTTCTGCATTCTTATGAATTAAATTTTCATCAAAGCTTAAATACTACAAAGTATATGAACATTTTCCACTCATGCATCAGAATACCTAATCATTGTATTATCATTGTTTCCTTGAATACTTCCATCCTATGACACGCTAATGTTAAATTCATCGATGAAACCATTAGAAAAGAAGTGATGCCTTTGGCATAGTAGTGATGCTTTTATTGCTTCTTTGGCAGCTTCATTTTTGTAGCTACTAGCATTCTGATGCATATTATATACTTTGTAATAATTAAGCTTTGATGAAAATTTTATTGATAAGAATGCAGAAAAATAAGTTTAAAGAAGCAAAATTTATGCATTGATTTACAAATACTCTTTAATAAAACAAATAAATAATTCTGCAATAGTGAAAAAGCATTTTTGAAACATTTTTCAAAATTTTAATGGATTTTTAGACATATTTTAAAATACTTTTGGATAATTTAAAAACTGGTTTTACAATTTTGAAACATTTTTAGACCATTTTAAAACATTTTTGGGCAATTTGAAATAATTTTTTCATAATTTTAAAATTATTTTGGTAAATTCTGAATTAATTCTGCAAAAATGCAGAAATTGCGTCGTCATAAATATTTAAGTCTGAACAAATGCAAATGACAGGCCAGCTAGTTTCAATTAAAGGTAAAAAAATCTGTTTTTCTTGACTTTCAAAACTTTTATAAAAATTGCAGAACTGCATAAATTCTAACCCTCATAAAATTTAATTTTATTTATTATTATACAAAAACTAAAATATAAAAAATAATTTAGTAAAATAACTAAAAAAGTTCATCAGAACTATTTTTTCAACTTGTATAAATGCTTTAGATTCAAAAATATACGATATACTATAATTTATGCTTTAGAAGTAATGAAGAGTGATTGTTTAAGATATGCATCGGGTTTATATCTACATCACTGCATTTAAAATGTGAACACACAAATTCTTTCGGAAGTACCTTAGAATAACACCAAAAAATCATAAAAGAATGTCAACTGAAATTTAGGAGGCAATGAAAGAAGTTATAGTCACAGAATGACTACCATATTTTTTGCTGGGATACATTTTCTACCAAAGAAATTTTGAATTTTTATACGATTTTCATGATCTCCGATCTTTTTCAAAAAAATTTACTCTCAAGGACCATTCCATGCTATTAATTAATATTGCCATTTTACTTTCGTAATTTTAAATCAAATAATCCTTATTCTACATACAATTGGCTCCATAGACCCTCTCCATACCCCTTCATTTTGCATGTCAAAATAAAAAAAAGATTATATTTAAGCAACTGTGAGTGCTATCAAGAAGAAAGCGGGAACAGAAAGTGATTTATCGCCTACTACACTCAGCAAAAAAAGTTGGTAGAAAAATTTGTAAAAGATGTTCAATCCCACTTCACTATTTTTGTACTGATTTTTAGTAAAAATATTATTATTTAGCAAATCTTTTTTCTATTTACATTTTACAAATTACAGAGTTTTTGCAGAGTATTTAAAAATTTTTGATGCTAATTTTAGAAATCATTTTAAAATTTTTTAAAACCGATTTGCTTAAATTAGCAAAAAAAAATTACTAATTTTAAAACCTTAAATTGCCCTAAAATGTTACATGGATTAAAAAAGGGATCGGAAGTGAATATACCTACTCATGTCTGAAAATGGCACATCCAAGTTTTTTTAGTTCTAAAAATCAGCCTTAAAAACAATTAAAATTTGAACTTAAAAGTAAAAAAAAAAAAATAACTAAAATATTTTTTAAAACAGAAATTAGCAAATAAAAATAAAATGATTAATTCGTTTATTCTTTAACAATTTTTAAGATTTTTAAGCCTTTGATTTTGTGTTTAATTTTGTATAAAATATTTATTGAAAAATAAAATAAATAAAATTTAATGCTCGATTAAAAAAAATAAATTTAAAATTTTGTACTAATATTTAGAATTTTTTTTTGCTGATTTTAGCAAACGGATTGTAAATTCCTCTTTACAAAAAGTATACTAAAATTTAGTAGCGGATACTAATTTTTCTACTAATTTCATTGTACTACACGTCAGCAGACATGTGTTGCTAAGATTAGCAAAAAACCGCTGGGCTCAAATTAGCAAAATTTCCCGTAATAACAGCAAAATTTTCAGTTGCCATTACAGACTTTTTTTGGTGAGTGTACATTTTTGAACCCGAACTAATTCTTCACAGGTCACATTTGCATATATATAAATATAAAATTTGTGCCTTTTGTCCAAAACCCCTTTGGAAACATGTTCTCCTCTTGTCCTTAGAATGATAATAGGAAAGGAAGAATTCGTCAAACACAGCAAACAACAAAATATCAAACGAAAACGTTGGTTGGTTCAAGTGGCAGCTCACGTCCTTGTAAGCATAAATTAGAGTCAAAAGCAACTACGTTTTAAAAGATCCCAAAGATTGCAATAACGGATAAGATCATCCAATTCTTCGTCCGATACATAGATGCCCTGCAGTGCAGGGCAATTACTGGTAAGCTACAACAACATCGATCAGCTGCCCGGGTCTGTTGCCGTTTCTGCCTATCAGCCCACTGGCCCACTCAGCGTGGCTGTTAGTCTCGAAACATCAATCCTACTCAGAATGAGAAGGGATTTAATACGTCCCAGATCGAGGTCCTGCAAATGCCTCTTAATGTTTCCCAGTGGTGTAACAACTGGCATTGCTGTGGAGACATTTAAGCAGACCCTGCCCTTGTTTAGCCGTCTGGCCGCTACTTACCCTAAAAGTCCCTGGGACTGGAAACCCAAACCAAAGATATCAGGGACTGGGAACTTAGCCTAGACAGTTAGTTCCTACACTTCCAGACAAGTATACAAGGGCCTGCAAGCATCCTGATAGCCTAAATCTCCGCCTAAAAGAAGACTCCAAAACCTACTCCACAACTCATATTTGAATCATTGATAAAAACCTTCAAATCCAGGGGGTGATAACTTCACCTAAGAGTGTTTCTCTACTAACTTAAACCTCTTGCTATTACCCAGACTGGCATTAACAATTCGAGTGTACAGCATGGTCACTATCCAGTCGGTGACGTAAGAACGTTACGTAGTTCTCACATTGTTGGAAGCTCCTTCCATACCTAAGAAAGCGGAAAAAGTATAATACCTGAATTCCTAGGATCTCTGCACTTTCCTCACAACCTCGTGTTACTCGGTTTCTGTTGAGCGGCCCTTGATATATGTATCTTGACTGCTATCTATTGTGGCGATCTCTCAAGATGTAGCCTGATGTATGCACACGTACAACTACCCCGACACATAGTCGGGGATTTACAGTGTAATGAAATAAAATGAATTAAATTAAAAAAATTTAAATTGAATCGAACGTTTATAAAAATAGTAAGGACTGTCCTGATGCATTGTTAGTACTGTAATTTGTATTTAAAGTAATATTTAATATAATTTGTAATGAAATACCTTGATAACCATGTTTCCTAATTTATTTGATTCCAAACAACCACGCATTATGAAAACATCATGTTCAAAAACAATACCATTGATATTTAGACATTTGCCCTGAAAACAATTAAAAAGTAACAGCATATTGTATCATCACCTTTTTTTTTCTAACCACCAACAACACCATCATTTATGAGTCGCAGTTTAAATCTTATGCAATGCACAAACGCTGTATTTTGAGTGTACGTATTGTACTTTTTAGGAGTTTGAGTAATATGAATGAGGTAAGAAAAAAAAAAAAACAGTTAGATATTTCAAGTGGGCTTTTAGTAAAATAGAAATAAATTTCATGCAGTGTAAGAAACAACAATTGTACTCTTCAATGAAAGTGTTAAAAGATAGAACACCAACGTGTGATGATATTTGATTTTTAGCGCGTGCTTAAACAACATGGTTGGGATGATACATTTTGATAGAACTCTGAACAGAATTTCCAAGAGTGGCTTAATGAGCTGATGATGTTAAATACAATTTAAAAAAACATCTGAACAAAATATGTACTGTGAGCTTCAAAAGAGACAGTACACGTTAGTCTTTTTATGTTTTCAACTTTATTTAATTTCACATTTTATGTATTTTGAAAAACATATTTTCTCTTTTTCAAAAACGGTTACAATAATAAAAACTATAAATCAAAAACAAAAAACATTTTATATATGCAGCGTCAAAAAAAAAAAAAAATTGTACAGTAAGAATAACAAAAGAATTTGAAATAATTTTCAAGACTTTACTTTTTTGTTTGCTTTCATTTGTTAATATTACGGCTTTTTTTATAGAGATGGAACACTCCGGAAATTCTTCCTACTAATTTATGTGTTGCTTTCTTTGGAAAGGGGATAGAGGAGATATGAAAGATGGTGAAAAATGAAGGGCTTCAAATATGGCAACACCAATTGCGCGAAATGACAAATCTTAGAACAGTTGTTGATGGAGAGTTGGCTATATTGTTGAAGCTTTTTTGTTTATAGCCCTGTTATGGTTTGTTTTTTTTTACTTCGGTGTGGTAAAGTGCTATGTTAACACCGAAGGAGAGCGCTACAATATCTATGAAGGCTTGAAAACTTGTACATATAATTTTTCTAAATTGATGTTGCTGCCGCTGGGGATAGAACCCGCAATCTTCTGTATAATAGTTCATCGCGCTAACCATTACACCACAACGCCTCACGAAAGCTTGCAATCATCTGCTCATCGATTCCATTACATTTCTGATTACTTCTCGAGAGATTTTTTTTTATTATTCCTCCACTATCACTAATTTGAGAGAGCCAGTCCTGGTAATTATTCTTGTTTCTTATTTGCCGCACCAGATGCTTCCACCAATGTTCAATAGTGTTTAGGGTCCAGCTGTTTGGGGTATGATAAAGCAACCAGTTCTTGACTACTTTTGCGTTTTCCTTGGTAAAATAGTCTTATTGAAATATTTCGATACTCGGTTGCAAATTATTTTTTTAAAAAGTGAAATAAACCAATTTACCAACACTACCGCATGCTTGACGGTGATATTACATTTTGCTGAGCAAATTGTGAACAATTCCCTCTTGTTTTTTTTTACCAAAAATTTCAAATTTTCACTTTGTTGCAGAATGTACTGAATTTATTTTGATACATTTTTTTTTTGCAAAATCCCGTCGTTGCTGTTGATTAATTTTTGATATATTTGGTTTTCGTTTAGGAATTCGTCCATATGGCCCATTTACATGTTGACACTTAAGCATTATTAAATGGTTTTAAATATTTTAACAGCACTTTCAGTTAGATTTTGTTTTACTTTTCTAACAATGGATCAAATTTCAGTTCTATTTAATTTCTTTGACCTTCCAGATTTGGAACGATTTTGTAAATTTGAAATATTTTTATACTTATCAATTATGTATTTTACAATATTGGGGCTTCTTACAATAACAAAAAAAAAAACTTAAAACGCGTTTAAGGGTTAATTTCGTACTTATTCAAAATTGGCGCTAAAATGTCCCACAAATCCGTATTTAAGGAGGTTTGTTTGTATGAAAAAATTGTGTTAAGTAAATTTTCACTGAAATGAAAATTTGGGATTCTGGGGCTATGAGAATCTACGAGTATATCTCAAGAGTAAGTCCACTTAAGGTACGCTATTTATGCCAGAGGTGTCATCGGGCCTTATTTTTTCGAGGACGCAATGGCTGACACGGTTACTGTGGCTGGTAAGCGATACAGAACCATAAGCAACCAGATGTTATTGTCGCAAATTGATGAACTGGGACTAGAGGATATGTGGTTCAACCACGACTGTACACACAGCAGGCGCAGCTACAGACATTTTGAAGAATGCTTTTCCCAGTCGCCTAATGTATCGTTTTGGAGACTTGCAGTGGCTAGCACGATCGTCCTAACCGCTCCGTATTTTATTTTTTTGGGGGGTTTTTTGATATCACAGGTCTATGTGAACAGACTCTGTAAGCTTTTAAAGAGATTATCTGACAACAGTGTGAGTGAGGGTGAACAATAAAAAATGCGCTAAAAAGAGCCCAAATTATCATCAACAATGGTGGTGCCCGCTTGACCGTCAAAATCGTCCAAATTAATAGAAAAAATATTAAAGTTCCAAATAAAAATTAAAAAAAAAAAATAAATTCATTTTAAAAATATAATAATTTTTAGCCACCCTGTATAATTGCAATTGAGTGAAATGAAACTCTAAACATAATAAGCCGACGTGTACAATTTCTTTTGACGCTCACAGTAACATATATAAATCATACAATCTGTAAGATGATTATTGTATAATAATCATTATCATTCTCACTTATAGGGCTGTCAGATATATTTATATAAGAACTTGAAGTACCGGGTGTTTTGTAAAATATTGTTAATGGTAGTATTCTATTGTTGATTAAAAATGTTGGGTGAAGGAAGACATAATTTAGATTTTCTTTATATTTGTGTTTAAAGAAACGAATTTATAATCCCAAATTGAAAATGACAAATAAAGAAAAACCTTAAATTTTTTCCCTAAAACAAATGGTAAACGCTTATGCATTTTCATGTGTTAACAAGTAAAAAAAGGTTTAACTTCGGCTGTGCCGACTCTTTAAATAGCCTCCGCCAATATCTTAAAAAAAATGTTCTCTACTGTTTTTGATACAAATAATGTTAAAAATTTAAGAATTGAAATTATGGAGGTGAAAAAAATTTTTGTGGTGAAAAAAATATTTTGAGGTGAATATAAAATAATATTCAATTCTAAGGGACTGGTTAATAAACAAGAGAAAATATTTTACTTGCCAGTCGCTACTATGAAATTGTACAAAAATACACTTTTAAACCCCTGAACTGATTTTGCTTATTTTCAATACCAAGCTGCTCTGGAGGATGTACTTTAATCTAGGTAAAAATGAGCACCCCCGCTTGCGACTTCACGCCGTGATCGCCATTTCAACAGTATATATATCACGAATATATATACTTCATGGGGTCTTAAACCTATATTTTGGCATGTTACAAACGGAATGACAAACAATGACATATATGGTAGAGGGTATAAAAAGCAATCTTCAGGCGTCTTGTATGGTGCATCCTGGGGTTAAATTATTGATGAATTTAAACTACAATATTTCAGATAACATTGCAAGTTAAAAGTTTTCTTAATTTGGATGAGTGACTTAACAGAAAATGTCACAATTTCAAACTCTGGAGATCAATATTAAAGTTTAAAATTACATATCTGACTACGTTCGTAATTTTTTAACATCTAAACTAGACAGCTACAAAATTACTTTTCCTCTAATCCAATATTTTCAATTACTCAGCAATTTTTTTGAATTAAATTGTTTTTTATTGGTTAACATTAGGATGAGTTGCTAACTAGAGCTTATTTAATGTCAATAAAGGTGGTGATGTCTATGTAGTGTTGGTGGTTTTTTAAAACTTATGCTGGTTTTTGGATACATATGCACTTAAAGCCAAACATTGACTACCTGCTGTTTTCCAAGTCTGCGTTTGACACCAATTGTTTCATCTTCTATTAAAATTTTGATATGATTAATTTAATTTTTCATAAACTCATGTAGAGTAAATGTTTTTTTTTTCCTAACTTAGAAAGATACATAACAAAATGTAACATTAAAATTCATTGAAATAATTTAGAGAAAAAAAATCAAGAAAGTCATCATTTACCAGCTTATCCATAATTATAATCAAAATTATTGTCATACAACCCACGCGTTATTTTGTTTTCTTTCATTGTCTATTTATTATTTAATTGATTTTTGTTTATGAAAACAAATATGTACCTTTTTATAGTTATTGAAAATTATAATTAAATTAATTATGTTTGTGTTAAACAATTGAAATTGAAAAAAAAAACTAATTTCTATGTCTTGTCTAATAAATACTTTTGCTCAATTTAAAGAAACGCATCTTTTTTTCAACATTTAAAGGTTGGCGTTTATTTATGATTTATTTAATTATTTTTCTTTTGTTATTAATCAGAAGAGCAAAAGCAGTCTGTGTAATAAATGAAATAACACAACAATTTAGAAATTATTTTGTTCATTTATGAGGCGTTAGATTTATACGGTTTTCTAACTGTCTGTAATAAGTAGAGTTACTTTTTGATTTGTTGGTTTTAATTTACTTAGGAGGATATGTGGGTTGTAGGCGTGTTAAGTTTCTAGACAGACTTTTATAAATAAACAATCATCAAAACATCTTTTTTATGTGATTAATTACAATTTGTTATGTTAAAAAAATAGCTCATTTTTAATTAGTGTTTGCAATTATTCGACCCTGCCGGTTAATCGGTTAGGTCATTATTCGAAAAATGAAATAAAATTGATTAACGGTTATTCGGGTCGATTAATCGAAAAAATTGGCGACTAATCGTTCAATGCAAAATAAATGTATTTCTTTCATCAATAAGAACACAAAGAGCTGGTTTTTTCTCAAATATCGAGTTGAGTCTATTACGTTGGTTTCTACAGTTTTTGTTTAGGATAATTCAAAGCATACTGAGATTTTTTTTAAAGAATCATGCCTTATAATCTTTGGTTTTTTTTAGAGGAATCTGACAATTCTTTAAAAAGAAAATGTCAGACGTGTTCAGTGGAAGTAAACCCTTAAAAATGCAGTGTAGGTAGTCGATAAAGTTGGTTTTTATTTTCTTTAAATGACACTGTCCAGAATAAAAAATGCCTACCTGGTTTAAGCTTTAGAGTTAAGTTAAAGAGGTTACCTATTAGAAAATATATATATAAAAATCACATATATTCCTGACAAGTCCTCACCGATTTTTCTGTGTTTGTGCAATTAAGAATTCAAATAAGTGAATTCTTAAATATTTTTGACTGAACAACTTAATTCTATTAAAGTTCCTACTTCATAAAAATTTGTTGATAAATCAAATTAGAAATAAAATTCCATGTTATTTTTTAAGCTTTTATAATTTTTTTCATAGAATATTAAATGAAACTGTTTTTTAGAAAATACAGTTTTCGATTTAAAGCAATTTTATATAATTTTATAACATAAGTAACGTCATAGTGCTTGTTAGAAATATTACTAGTCACATGTTTCATTGCTTAGAAGAAACATATGTATATATTTTAATAGGTTTTTGTTAAAGCTCTACTTAGAGGCTCTAGCTTTTCTAAAACTTAGCCTTCTAATGGTATCTTTTGTCAGTTTGAAATCCATGTATACGGAAGTTGAAAGCCCTATTAATATTTTTTGGGCATTAAGTATAATTTTATATTATTTAAAATTTATTTGTTTAAAGGAATTGAAGCTAAAATAAAAATTGTCTATCATATTTCCTAAAGCCTATATAATATTTGCTTTGATTCAGTCGATTTAAAAAGGATTTGTTTGTATTTTAGTTGATTTATTCCTACGATTTTCTTGAAGTTTTAAGAAAAATAACATAAAAAATTATATTAAAAATTAAACAGGCTAATCGACCTATTTTAATCGATTATTTGGGTCGAATAATTATTTAAATTATTTTTTTCGACATTCATCGATATAGAGGCAATTAATCGAGAAAATTTATTTTATAATTATTTTTTTTTATATAAACATAACATTTTTATTCTTTTTCAATTTACATACGTTTAAATAGGTTTTTTTTGTTCAGGCTTTGCCTTTTTCTTAACAAAATACTTTTTGATTTAAATTGCATTTTTAATAATTTATTTTATTTCATTGAGTTTAGTTCACCAACATTAATCGAAAATTTTTATTGATTAAATCTAATTTATTTTAATAAACTTTGTACAGAATTTTACTAATATTTAGTAGCTGTGTATTAGCTTTCCTGCTGTATTTATTTTGTAAATATTTAGTAAAATTTATTGCCGATTTTAACAGATTGATTTGAAATTGCAGTTAACAGTAATTTAGTAGCGGCTACGAATTTTTATACTAATTTCATTATAGAAATATCAATATTATTTAGTAATTTCTTTTTATACCCTTCACCACAGGTGGAAGGGTATATATAAGTTTGTCATTCCGTTTGTAATTTCTACAATATTGATTTTAGACCCTATAAAGTATATATTTTCTGGGTCCTTATGAAGAGCGAAGTTGATTTAACGATGTCCGTCTGTCCGTCTGTGTGTTGAAATGGGTTTTCCGAAGAACCCAGACATGATGAGGACTTGATTCGTTTTTATTTCTGTTACATGTGATCCATTTCTGTTTGCTATTAAAAATCAGACAGATCGGTTAATAAATGGCTGATATATTAGCAAAAAACCAGGACTTCCTCTAATTTTTTCGGTAAAATCCCTTTGTTTAATATGTATGTAGAATTTTACGCATAACAAACACATCCATGTGTTAAAATTCTTTTCTTTCATCTCCACCTTTTATACACAAGCAACACACATACAAAGATTTGTCATTTAAATAAAAACTAAACAAATCTCTAATGAACGAAGACTTTTTATATATGTACCTCTATTAACGATGATTTTGTGTGAGCTTCAATAGCTCAGTTGTCTAGACAATATGTCACAAATACTTTTTTTCTCTAAGGCCGCGGGTTCGAATCCCGGTCAATTCACTGTTTTTTTGTACATTTTTTTTCTTTTTTTTCTTTAAGACTTTCTTTTTTTTTTTGTTTATTTTTGGTTTTTTTAACATTTAATAATTTATTTATATAAAATTTTATATTAATAATTAAATAATCCATAAATAGACTAAAAACATAAAAATTTTTACAAAAACCCTCTGATACAAACAAAATACAAACGTTTTTATACCCTTCACCACAGGTGGAAGGGTCGCGGTTCGAATCCCGGTCAATTCACTTTTTTTTTGTACATTTTTTTTTATTTTCTTAAGACTTTTTTTTTTGTTTATTTTTTGTTTTTTTTTAACATTTAATAATTAATTTATATAAAAGTTTATATTAATAATTAAATAATTTATAAATAGGCTAAAAACATAAAAATTTTCATAAAAACCCTCTGATAGAAATAAAATACAAACGTTTTTATTTCTATTTTTTGCTCCGATTTAAAAGAATTTATAAACAGATTTTTAAACCATTTTATTTCTCATATATTAAGAAAATTTTATACATAATTTCCCTTTGAGTGCAACTATTTTAGGTCATAACTTATAATTATTTATAAAAAAAATTTATAAACTATTTTCCTTCAAATTTTTAAAATTAAGCTAAAGAAATTAAAAATATTTTTAATAAAAAAGCGGAATAAAATCCCAAATGCAAATTTGCCAGCTAAATCAAACGTTTTTGTAGAAATAAAACACATGCAGTTCTAGTGATTTCTTTTAACGATTTGTTAAACCAAGGACGGTACAAAAATCAGGATGAACAAAATGCAAAATCCTTGGCTTCATGAAATTCTTAGCCGGCACCATTAAATTCTTTTCTTTCACCTCTTCACCTTTTACACACAAACAACAAACACTATTCTAGAGCTGTAATATGACCTATGGATACTTCTTTTATAGCAAAAGATCGAAAGTCTTTAGTATAACATATTTGCTGAAAAACTCGGAAATATCGGTTCAGATACAAAAAAGTTATGCCCAAAACATAATTTTTTTTAAATACCTATTTTCTGGAACCATAAATCTTCCCGAGTCCAAGTTTTATCACCAAACTAAATGGTTAATTTCCTCTTAAAGGCGTCCGTATATAAATCTGTCCATTCCATATATGTCCATATATAAACTTCAGTTTTTTCCCAACCATGGTGAAGGGAATATAAGATTCGGCATAGCCGAATTTAGCCGCTCTACTTGTTTGCCCTAAAACGATTTTTGAAAAATTTAATTTTCAAAAATTTTGAGTAAGTTTTTTTTAAATCGGCGAATAATTACCCAATTTCAATAAAAAATTGCATTGTATGTTGAGGAATTGTAGAGAAACAAAAATAATTCACCTAAAAAATTTAATTTGTTTATAAAACGGTACAAAAATCAAGATGAACAAAATGCAAAATCCTTGGCTTTATGAAATTCTTAGCCGGCACCATGAAATTCTTAGCCGACACTTTGAAATTCCTAGCTTCTATAAAGACCACAGGCAAGGGTACCGCAAGTACAGTGATTTAATTTGAATGTAAGAATGTAAGCAGACAATAAACCTAATAACAAACAACACTATTAATTATTATAACAAAAAAATTAGTAATAATAATAAAACACAATTAAAAATTATAACAAACAAGAGCCTGGAATATAAAGATCACAACATTCTGTGCACAACTGCACAGAATGAGACACAAAACATTGGTATATAATGATTGCCTTCGGAGGCATTGTCGTAAATTTTTAATCTTTGGTAGTAGCATCTACTTAGTCGCATCTTTGAAGTACTTTTTTTTCTAGTAATGCGAAGTACGATTTCTCCTGTTTATTCCGTGCGGAAGTTGTCTGGCTTTTGTTCCACAGCGCATGATGTCTCTTCCAAGGTGTGATAAATTCTATAAGCCATTTTTTGTATGCTTTACTTTGCCTTTCTTTGTGGTGGTTGCTAAGAATTTCACAGTGGTGGCTAAGAGACTACAGATTTAACATTTTGTTCATCCTGAACTTTGTACCGTCTTTGGTTAAACTATCAACAAAATGACTGCACAAGAAAATTTTAGTGCTCTCTTACAAGAAAAAAAATTAAACGATTTAATATGCTAACAAGCGGTCGAGGCGGACACGCTGCGCCAGTCACCGAGCTTTTTTAGATACCCTCTTTTTTGTCTACCCTCTGCAGTTTTCCAGGCTAAATAAAACTTTAAAAAATATATGACGTTATTAAATATTTATTAACATTTAGATTTCTTTTAAAATATATCAACTTTCATCACAGAGCTTTTGCAATAATTTGAAATATGTAATAATACATTAAACGAACTATCCAAACTTTTTTCGTGAACTGACCGATTTTACCTCTTATTTTGGTTTTTCTAGCCATGCTAGCTTTGTTCCTTTATAAAATCAAAGATCTTACCTTCGCTGTGTGGAAGACTTTTTTGGGGTTCTTTGCTTTTAAGCTGTATTTTCTTCATTGCCACACGTACTTTCTTTACTTTGCCAGCCAATCAATGTATTGTTGATTGTGTCCTTGGGCATTATATATTGAAATTATAAAAAATAATTAAGACACACAGAACAGTTGTACAGAGAACAATTATACAATGAAGACACGATATCAGCGCTCACAGACCTGTGGGAATTTGATTACATTTCAATTAAATTACATGTAATTTGTAATTAAGATATTGGCATAACTTTTGTTTTTGTTGCCCAGCGGTATTTATTGCAAATCTTAGCAACACATCTCTGCTGACGATCAGTAAAACGGAAATAGTAGAACAATTTTGTAGCCGCTTCTAAATCTAATTAAAGTTTTTATATAGTGGAATTAAAATCAGTTTGCTACAATCAGCTTAAAAATGACTCAATTTTATTGCTATTAGTGCCATGAAATTAGTATAAAAATTTGCTACTAAATTTTAGTAATTTGCTGTAAACTGCAATTTAAAATCAGCAACAAATTTCACTAAATATTAGTAAAATGGAAACAACAGGAAAGTTAATAGCGCTACTAATTGCAATCAAACTTTTGTTATTTTAGGTTAATAAGAGGTCATTAATATCTTGTTCTTCCATTCCATAAAACAGATTCTGCAAATTCTCTACATATGTGCGGAACATCAAATTATCTCCGTTAGTTGCTTTTAGAAGTTAAAAAAATGTTTGTCGCATATATTATGACTTGAAGTTGGATATGACACCTTGATCCATTGGTTGTATAACAGATGTGGTATTTGAGGGCATAAAAATAACTTTAATATATTCTGAATAATCGTCTGAAAAAGCAGGATGACCTGGTGCATTGTCAAGTAACAACAGCACTTTAAATTCTATATTTTGTGAAGAACAATAAACTTTAAGCTCGGGAACAGCACAATTGTCTATCCAATCTCTAAATAAGGATGCAGTCATTCATGCTTTTTTATTTGCACGCCAGTGAACGGGAAGCTCACTTTTTAACACTCTTAAAGGCTCTCGAGTTTTTAGAATGGTAAATTAAAAAAGGCTTGAGCTTAAAATAACCCGCTGCATTTTCTCCCAAAAGAAGTGTAAGTCTATCTTTACTAGCTTTAAAACCAGGGGAAGATTTTTCGGATTTATAAATGTACGTTCTTCCTGGCCAACGCTTCCGAAAAAGTCCCGTTTCATCATCGTTTAAAACTTGTTTTGCAGAATACCCCCACGTTCTTCAATGATTGCTTTTAATTCTAGTTTGAACTATTCTGCAGCTGCAGTATATGCACTGGCAGATTCTCGTTTTAATGCAATGCCATGCAAATTTCCACGGGTCTTAAAACGATCAAACCATCTTCTGCTGGCTTCAAATTTTTCCGCACTTTCGGCACTTGATAATGGATAATTGTCTTTAAGATCTTCAAATAAACTTAAAGTTTTTTTTTGAATTACCATTTGACTTAATGGCATTTTTTGCTGATTTTGATTTTCTATCTATAAGATTTTTTACTGCGTGGGATGATCACTGGAACATTCCCATAATATAGTTTATTCTAAACTATTTCAAGTCTAATGTTTAATATCATAAACTACTAATGACACTCAACCAGCAGATAACCTTAACATACATATTTGTATTAGACTTAAACGGGAAATCCCCTTTTTCTATTTTAGCTTTGTACAAACATTTTCAAACAATTGACGCAAATCAAAGCACTGACGACGCAATTTCGAAGCCATGCAACGCAAACTAAAACAAAAACGACGCAACTTCGAAATCACAGAAATTTTTAAAAGACGCAATTTCGAAACGACGCAAACTGAAGCGACGCAAACCGGGGTATTAGTGTAAATGCATATTTGAAAATATGTAATTATTTATTTATTTTATTCATCATCGTCCAGCCCAAACCGCAAGTGGTAAAGCGCTGATATTCAGTATGTAGGATCCCCTCCGGCGTAGACATTCGCCAAGACGGGGTTCTTGGAAATTCCTTCGGGAAAGAGCTAATCTTGGCTCCTTCTCCAATGTAGATAATAGTTAAGACTTAATTTTTTGAAAATCCAACGGGGAGGGGAAGAAAAGGAAAAAAATTATCAAAACCGCTGGAGCTGGAAGTTGAAATTTTGTGTATAGGTTCCTCCTTCGGTATAGACATTTAACTAGGTTGGATTTTTAAAAAGTCTCCCCCTTAACCGGTTGCGCACACTGTTTCAGCTAGAAACCTGAAATTTTAAATATGTGTTAACCGGAGTATGGGCTAACTCATTGATCAGCTACATTTTAGCCAGGTACATAGTAAAATTGGGGGTTCAAAGGGAAAAATCTGAAATTTGAAATATGTGTTACCTGGAATATGGGCTAACTCATTATCTTAGAATTTTTGTCAGGCACATGGTAAAAATTGGGGACTCCGTATACTCCTGGGAAACTTTTTTTTACATAATTATATAAAAGAGTAATGTGAATGACTCAGCATTGCCCAACCTAAACCACAAGGTTCCCCCTCTAGCCTGGTTCCCCCTCTATGGATGAATTTTTGGCAGTATCCCTCCCCAGGGAATCTCTCCCTTGACAGCCTGCCTAAACGCCTATGGCTAGAAACTAGAAATTTAAAATATGTGTTTCCTAGTGTAGGGGCTAACTAATTGATAAGGAATATTTGTAAATCGTCGCCAATGACGATTTTGAAAACTCCTACAGTGTGAGTCAAAAAAGGGAATATATCAAACTGCTAAAGCTAACAAGGTGAAACTTTTTATGTAGGTTCCTTCTCCCGTGTAATCATCCGTTCAGACGGGATTTTCAGAAATTCATATGGAAAGGGCAAAAAGGCGAAGCTTCCGTCTTGACGGCCTGCCCAAGCCCTTTGGCTAATATTCTGAAACCTAAAATATGCTGTCTGTTGAGTATGCGCGGTAAGGAACTTTTTTGAATTTTTGCCAGAAACTTGGTAAACATAAAGATTTAAAAGGGGAAAGTTTCCCTTTAAACGGCCTTCCTAAACGGCTTTGGCTATAAACCTGAAATTTAAAATGTATATTCTTTGGAGTATGCTTTGGATAGGGAATTTAAAAACTTTAACGAGAAACGTGTTAAAAATGCCTGCTTAAAAAAAGAAAATCTCCCCCTTAACAAACTGGTCAAACCACTTTGAAAGGAACATGAAATTTAAAATATTTGTTTTCTGGAGTAGAGGCTGATTGATAAGGTATATTTGAAATTTTTCCCAGGAACGTGATAATAATGAAGGATAAAAATTTTAAAAGCCTCCACCTTAACGTACTGTACAAACCGATTTGTTAAGAAACCTGATATTTAAAATATGTGTGGCCCGAATCAGCACTGATGAGATGCTCTTTGGAATTTTCGGAGCGTGCTAAATAGGGCTTCAAAAGGCGGAAATGCCGCCATAAACGGGATGCTGTAAGTCGAAACATTAAAATTGGATAACGAAACAGAATGGACATTAAACACTATATGTTAGGACCGGAACTGGGAACTAGTAGAATTGAAATACTTTTGATGGGGACCGAAATTAAACGAAACGGGAAACGGGTGGAGGAAGCACTGTGCAAGCGGAGCGAAATGCAACGGGGAACGAGTGGAATTGAAACACTGAACACATGGAACGAAATGGAACAGAGCGAACCTGGATTTAAATGTTGTTTATTGCTTTGAACGCATTTTTTCTATTTAAGCTTTATTCCATTATTGGATTTTATTTTCTATTGGTTCTTTTAATCCATATTAAGCAAAAATTCCGAAAAATTTTTAATTAAGAAATTTTAAACCTGAAATATGTTTCTTAAGTTTTTCACATCTGTATTACCTGTTCAATTTAATTTCTTCGAAAACTGTCAATTAAAATAAATTTCTATATTTCTACAGATTTATGTTAATCTATGTACTCCAATTAATCAATATTGCCACCGGAATTCAAAATTCCACATTAGTAGTAGTTTTTTTTTTTGTATTTTATCTCCATCAGAAAAACAATTTTACTTTAAGATCAAAATCAAATATACAAGTGTTGGAAGGAAAATAAAATTACAAACAAATCTGTAAATCAACAGACACATTTATATTGTAAACAAAAATATATAAAAATAAATGTAAAATTACAAGAAACCTGTTGCCTCACACATACTCTTATTTGTAAAATGCAACAGTTATTTTTCCATATAAAAAATTATCAGATGAAGTACGAGTGTGAGTATGAGTACTTTACTGAATGATTAATTACAAATCAGACGCATGACAATTTTTTTTGTAATTTTGTGATTGTGATTTTTGTTGGATTTTTATTTTTACCTTTATTCTTTTTCTGGAAAAATACATTATAAAAGCATCGATCTCTTTTTATTATTGTTGCTTTGTGGTTGGTTGTTGTATGTGTGTCTTTTTAATGTCAATATCAATGACAATGTCACGCTTCTTAATACAAGTGGCTGCTGTATTGTATGTGACAGTGACAGTCTCTGTGTAAATATAAATATGTATATATATTTTTTTTGTAAGTGTAATTTTGTGTTTTGATGTTGTAATTTTTTTTTTAATTTAAAAATGATTTTTCAATATTTTCTGATAGTGTTGGATGAAGGTAAAGATATTTCTTTTTTTATTGTTGATCTGTATAAATATTGTGTGAGATGTTGTTTTTGAGAGTTTTTCTTTTTCCAAATGAATAGAAAAATAATAATTTATTTCTTTAAAGTTATTTCTTTAATTTTCAAATAAACTACACCGATGTATCGTAGTATGGGATAATTCACCATTCTCGAGGTAAAATAGGGTAAAAAAGAAAAAAATATAAAGAATTAGTAGAATTGAAATATAAGACAGGGAGAACGAATGGATGGATGGAATGAAACAGTGAACAAGGATAAGGAAATCGAATGGATCTGGGACAGAGTTGAATTGAAACACTATTCAATGTAAACGAAATGAAATGGAACGGGGAATGAGTGGATAGTAAACAATATATAAGGGGAACGATATAAATTGGAACGAGTGATATTGAAATAAGACAAATGGAATAGGGAAAGAGGGAAAGAGGGGAAGGTAATGAAATGGAATTGGGAATAAGTGAAAAGGAGATACTATATAATGTTAATGGAATGGAACGGAGAAAGCATGCAACTGAAACACTAAAAATGAAAGAACAAAATAGGATGGAATTGAAACACTTTACAAAGGCAACGATTTATTTTGATTTTCGGACACACAAAGAGAAAAATTTTGTCAGTTTCCAACATAAATTCGGTTACTTCTACTAAAATCGGTTGGTACAACTTAATATTGATTTCCACAACAAAATTTGGTTGTCATGAAATCATTAATAAAACCACTTAATACAATAGTATAGTAGACATCCACTAACGAAATGTGGGATGTTTAGAGGTTTTTAAGGGTGGACAGAAAGGGGGAAGAACTTCCTATTAGTGTCCTTATTAAGACCTTAAAGGCTTGTCCAAATCCTGATATCTGAAACTTGGAATTGAAACATCCATTACAACAAGGTTAACCAAATTTAATTAAAGTCCTTAGAAATTCTTACAGATAACGAAGAATCAATTTGAAATTGGACTTCATATTCGTTACTACCGTTTACATGTCTATTTGGTGTTCCCTGTTTTATATTTTAAGAAAATACGAAATTATTTTTTCCCTTATCCAATATTTGTATGCATTGTTTTCGTTTAGTTTGTAGTTGATTGATTTCTTTATATATCAATAATCAAATTATTGTTGCCTGGTTTTCTGAAAAGAATACAATTTTTTTTGTTTTGCATTATCAAAAAGGATAAATATGTTTATATAATTGTTAATATTCATGGGAAATTGTGTATAATATTTGTGGTAAAAATATTATTTGTTATGGTGCATTGGAAGATGTGATTTGTCACCATTTCTTATTTAACGTTTGGTTAACAAAAATAACTGGTTGATTTTATATTAAAAAGATTACATAGCAATTTGTATTGTTCAAAAATTCAATTCTAAAGAATTAATCCAATGATAAATAATTTTTAATAAAATATTGCTGAAATTCCCTGTAGAATTAGGATTGTAAAATTATTTTTAATCTCTAATGATTTACATAAAACATTATTTTGATTTTTACCACACACACTGATTTTTTGTGTTCGTTTTTCTTATTAAATCTTAGCAAACAAATTGTAATTGTAAATGAAAATTGTAATTTTAATTTAATCTACCAACTAACCTTATAAAACAGTAAGAAACAAACGCCTACTTAACACTAATAATCCATTATAAATTTGTATATTTATGAAAGATTAACCGCCATTGTTACTTAAATTAGACATTAACCTACTTTAAGTAAGAATGTACGAGTGTATATGCAAATATATCTCTCATCCATACAGTGTTAGAGGCGTCAATGCTAATGCCTTTTTTTGCTGACTTTTTATTAGATAAACTATGTGCAAAAAGTATTCGTGATATGTCGTAATCCGAGGGAACATTTCCTATTTGGTGATTGTGGTCGAAGCATTTTCGGTAACCCTCAGTGAAAATATATGTTATGTTAAGACAAAAAGTGCATAATCGCCACTATGGGTATAGTATGTATAATCCTAGTAAATCTGTCTTTGTAAACACTCCTATAACCCCTCTTTATTTTAAAGGGATACAGGGTGGTACAAATGCAGGTGTCTTTTTAAATTATATGTTATTTTGACCCTGATAGATTTTTTTCTTTTTCGAAATATTGACCATCAGTTATTATTGTTACGGAAATTATACTCATCAATTTCCATTTACTCATAGAAACATAAATTCCCATATGCCAGCCCTGAAATTAAATACAGTTGCCATTAATGGCAACTCTTCACCCGATTAATGTTGGATTAGTGTTCTTTTCTGTCAGGCTCAAAGAAGATATTCGAGGTTTCCGGTATACAGCATCCGGACAATGCTACTACTTTCTAGTTATTCTCGCTACACATATAAATACGCCAGCAATGTGGCATGTCAGTTAAGTTGGTAATAAAATGCTGAAGAAATAACATTGGTGATTAATTGAATTAATTGTGTTATCTGTTAAAGTGTAACTTTATAGTTTCAATAAAGTTACTTGTGTAATTATTTTTAAGTTTTCGTGTAGATAAAAGATTTTTTATAGAAAATTTCAAATGTGTTTATTATTTGCAATATAAAAAGAACTCGATTTATTTAAAGGAAATAAATCAACGATTTTAAAAGGTAAAATTGTAACAGTATCATACCACCGGGGAGCGAAATGAAATTGGACTTCATATTGTGCAAAATGTTTGTGAGAATGGCTTAAATTCGTTAATTTGTTAATATTGTGTATCTTACTAAATTGTGTATATTCATTATAAAAATCCAATACTTTAATTATAAGATTTTATATCTTGTTGTATTGGAAATCAATCAATAAATAAATAAATGACTTACTAGTGGTACAGTGCGTACCGATGAGAATGAGGCTGCTGTGCCCGAAAGTGTGCCACTTAATCCAAGGACATCGACTCGCCATCGATCTCAACAACTCGGCATTTTACGCATCAGCATGGGAATTGTACACAAAAATTTCTGATTTTTCGCTTACAAGGTCCAATTGACTCAGCCACTTCGTTACAGTTTTTCGTTTTGGCCTTACAGAAGTTCCAATCGGACATTGAATTTGGCCGAAAAATCGTCTTTTCTGACGAGGCGCATTTTCATTCCGGAGGCTTTATCAACAAACCAAATTGAGAGTGACAGTTTGTTGTGTATGTTGAAGTGATGGCATCATTGACCCACGCAAGTTCAGTCAACGGTAAGCTCTACAGAGCTGTGATTACGGACATATTATGGGCTGAAATGGAAAATATGAACTTGGATAATCTTTGCTTTCAGTAGGATGGCGCACCATGTTACACAGCTCATCAAACAATCGATCTAAATTCGATAATCCTGTTATCAGCCGTCCTGGCGATGTAAATTGCCCGCTTTGGAGCTGCGATTTGTCGCCTTTAGACTTTTTATTCTGGGGTGCGGTTAATCCAGAAATTATCCATACACTTAAGGCTTATGTCGTCAGATCAATTTGAAAGATAGAACTAGAAATATTAAACAAAGTCTTGGAAAAATGGACTAAAAGGATGAGCTACTGCGAAGCCAGCTGCGTCAGTCACATGAATGATATCGTGTTGTAATGGAAATTAAGTTTTGCCCGCTTTATAAAATTTTTAAAAAGATACTTGAATTTGGACCGTCCTTTCTTTTTCCGAAAAATTATGGGGAAAATGGATGGGGATATGAAAAATGTTAACGATTAAAATTAAAATGTTGAATACTTTTGTAGCATAATGTATGTGTACCCTTCTTCTTCGTCAACATCATGGCAGAAAAAATATAGTATTATGCTTCATTAATTATTTTTTAACATGTCTGTATATAGAAAATGGTTGTTTAATGCAAATTCTATGCTAATTGAATTTAATTTTTTGTTTTTGTTGTAGTTTTATTGCTATACAACTTTGTTGTTCATTACATTTACATACACATCTACATAAGCAATTGTTTCTTATACCGTGAGGTTAGAAAATAATATAATTATTTTAATTTTTTTGTTAATATATTAAATAACAAATGCGTTAATAAAGTCATAGATGTAGGCAAAATTGTAGCAGTGTTAGAATAAATCTCATCGTATTTATGAAAACCATCATCAATATTAATTTCATTATATTTTTTAGGAAATGTTTCATTGGTCACATTTGAAAAGTTTCCCAAAAAACTAATAGAATAAATCTTTCCTTGTACGTGCACATCAGAGCAGCTGGAAAAATTTAATTCCTTTTGAAATTAATTTCTAATAAATTTAATTAAATTTAATGACAAAATTCATTGATAAAAAGAGCAGTAATTAATTTATTTGAAAAATCAGCGAAATAATTTCCTAGCCAAAACATTATGTATTAAAATTAAAGAATCTATTCGAAAATCTATTCATTCAAATCCAGTTATTTCAACTAATAGTTAAGGAATTCATTCCATATTGAATAAAGAAGGTAATTAAGAAAGATTAAAGAAGAGAAAAACAAAGAACAGAACATATGTATGTCGGTCTATACAGTACAAAAATGCCATCAGAAACACTCTGTAGCAGTTATTTACTATATAAGTAAGCGGTTGTAGTTATTTTAACTGCAATTGCGGTTATTAAAAAGGTAAAAAAACATTTTCAATGATTTTTACAGTTGTGTTTTCAATTTGCAAAAACTTTTTGTATTTTGATAAAATTTGTAACCTGTGGGTTTTCGAATATTTTTAAGAATTAAGTTTTTATGTATTGTTGACACTGTGTAGCAGTTATTTATATTTGCTAAATGAGTGGTATAAATATGATTTTTGTATTATATAATCATATTCTTTTTTTTAAATTGTTTTTTTTTTTTTTTTGCAAAGAAACATGAAAATTTTATTTAGAGAATAAAAATCAAAAAAAAAATCACCATATTCAGCAGGATAGAATACTTAGTATTTTCGGTTGCCGCAACACAATCCCCTTCATTATCCACGCCCTTGTTGGGTTAATGCTTTGATGATCGTCTATTTTATACTGATAACTAAGAACGTTTTTTAAATTGCTTTACAATTCTCATTATCGTTTTTAAAAAATAGTTCTAAAAATAGTTGGTCGTTATAAAATAAATATAGTAATTTAAAGTTGACAAAGTGAAATATGATAAACTCAAAAGTGAACGAATCAAGGCAATTTTGGATACCCTGTTCTCGATACATAATTTTTTATACAAATTTAAAATAATTATGGTATAGTCTATCCGGGTGTTACCTCTCATTGCTATGCCATTCCCTCTCCTATTGATCAAGTAAAGAATATACACTCAGAAAAAAAGTTAGTACAACAATTTGTTAACGGTTTTCAATCCCACTCTACTATTTTTGTACTGATTTTTAGTAAAAAATTATTATTTAGCAAATCTTTTTGCTATTTACATTTTACAAATTACAGAATTTTTACAGAATATTTACAAATTTTTGTTGCTAATTTCAGAAATCATTTTACAAATTTTTGAAAACCGATTTGCTAAAATTAGCAAAAAATTTTACTAATTTTAAAAAAGTGGATATTGAAGGAAATGTTATTTCCAATTAAAACTTACACCTACAAACTTAAATTTCCTTAAAATGTTACATATATTTAAAAAGGTATCGGAAGTAAAAATACCGACTCATGTCTAAAAAGAGGACATCCACTTAAAATAGCACTAAAAAGGTTTTTTAGTTCTAAAAATCCACCCTAAAAACAATTAAAATTAAACCTTAAAATGAAAAAAAAAATTGACCAAAATATTTTTCAAAACAGAAATTACCAAATTAAAACAAAATGATTAATTCGTTTTTTAAAAAATATAATCAAAATTTTTGATGCTCGATAAGAAAAATAAATTCAAAGCTTTTTACTAATATTAATAATATTTAGTAATTTTTTTTGCTGATTTTAGCAAACAGATTTTAAATTCCACTTTACAAAAAGTCTACTAAAATTTAGTAGCGGCTACTAATTTTTCTACTAATTTCATTGTACTACACGTCATCAGACATGTGTTGCTAAGATTAGCAAAAAATACCGCTGGGCTCAAATTAGCAGAATTTCCCGTAATAACAGCAAAATTTTCAGTTGCCATTACAGACTTTTTTTGGTGAGTGTAAAAAATATCAATAAGTTGTGTGTTATTTAGACTTGTGAACAATTTCTTGTCACAAACAATTTATATTTGAATATGAAAAAAGTGGCTGCAAGCAGAAGTTCAGACTGCTTTTTAAAAGTGTGCTATAATTTTTATCAAAAATTTGTGTACATATGTACTTATGGAATGTGGCTTCATGTAAATTACAAGTGATATATATTTTTAAATGCCATTATAACAAATGATTTAAAAACTAATGATTTTTTATGTCACAGATAAATATTCGTAATTTAACTACAAATTACAACAATTTTTTTAATGACATAAATCAGAGAAATTGAATGTAGGCATTTCATTAAATAATCATTTTTTGTTAATTCCACTGAAAATTGGTGAATATTTTTTTAAACATTTTCTAAGAAGGTACAAAATTATTTTTTTTAACTTTATATATTCTAGAACCAGTTACAATATACTCCTGTTTGTTTTCTCGTATATACACTGTAAACTGAAGCTGTTATTTAAAATAATTCAAAAATCACTTAAAAATCGGTCTGCTTACATTTTATTTATTTTTACATGTTAATAAAAAAAATATACAATATCGGTAAAAACATCTGATTTTTTATTTATTTTAACTATTAACAAACTAACCACAAATCCGTAAAAACAAATGATAATTCCTTTATTTATATTAACTGTCGACTAATTAACTACAAAATAGGTAACAAGTAACAATTTCTCCTTTATTTCGTTTTTTTTTTCAAGTGTCAAAAAATTAACTGCAAAATTCGTAAAAATGAATAAAGTTTGGTTTTTTTAAATGTCATACAAATTAACTAAAAAGTCTGTAAAAATTAACTACTCTTAATTTATTTTACGTATGAGCCAATTTAATATAAAAAAATAATAGAATTTATTTTTAACTAAATATTTTCAATGAAAATATTGACCGTAACAGAAAATCCGTATTTGTATGTAATTTATTTTTTAAATAAATGTCAAAAAAAGTTGAAAAATATATTTCTTTGTATTTTAAATATTTAATCATTTAAAAACAAATGTTAGGATAACTTTTAAAGTAAAATGTAGTCAGTTTCTGGAAAAATATTTTGAGTGTATATATATCACAGAGAGAGCTAAGTAAGTAATAAGAGAAGTTAGACAGAGAAAGAGATGTTATTAACATGCGGGTTGGCCCCGTACATTACTTCTTTAACCAGGGACATTATGCTGGGTCTTCCTGAACTCACGTAAGACGTGACCTTGAACGGCTCATGTTAGATTCAAGGATATTCACAGGAACCCGGAACGGTTGGGCCTCGTACCGAACACTTGTCCAAACTACGTTCACGATTGTACGCATGATCTTACAGGATATGATATCGTAAGGCACTCTTTCCGGCTGAAATAAACTTAAGGTATTTGTGAAAGGGGTTTCAGTATACCCATAGGGTGATTTAAAGATCTTCGAAAGTAATTCAATGATGTTCGCTTGATATTTGCAGGACCTAAAAACATAAACAAATCTCGAAAGATATTCTCATAACCTCGAAGAATAATCAAGAGACCTCAAGGCATATTCACGGGATCTCAATGGGCATTCACAGCACCTCAGAGTATATGCACAGGACTTAAAAGGATGTTCACATTGTAACCTCAAAGAATACTCGTTGGTATTAGTCCTCAGGGTGTATAATCTATTATTAACGGGACGCTTCCTTCTCAGAATTCAGAAATAGAGGTTAGTTAGGCTTACCCAGTAGTCAAGTTCACGACTGTTAGCAACTGATCCAGATTTGTTCAATGCTCTAATTTATATACTCTTAAGGACAGCTGATTGTACTGGTAATGTCTTTGTCGACAACGTGTGTAGAGATTAATGAGCCTTCTGTAATTACAATCCTTTGACTAATTTTGAAGCTCAATTTTAATTGTAAAATGTAAGGTAAAACTGACTTAGAACTAGTTCTAGAAGAATTGGTTATGGCTCTTGGGACAGTTCCAAACATAAATGGTCAGTATCACTGAAACAATATTTATCTGGAAACTTTTTCTACTACCGGTTCTTTAATACAGAAAATTTTGCTGAATAATAAATAAAAAGTATTAAATTTATATAATTTCTAAAAACTTATTTTAATTGAATGAAGTGTGGACTTGTTTTACATCATAAATACAATTTTATCTGCAACATTGTTGTACAAGCACTTTTATTTAAATTTTTTGTTCTTTTTTAAAAAAAATAGTTTTCTAATACATTCAACATCAACACACCCTCTCCTTTAAAGCATTTTAATTGAATTTTACTACGAAACAACAAAAAAGACTTCAACATTTATTTTATATACACACACATTAAGCTGTCAAAAAGAACATAAGAATAGAAACAAAAAAATAATAATAGTAATAATGAACTGACTGACCATTTACATTGGCATTTAAGTAATTTATAATTATTTACAAAAATGTCAAATACTGTTTTGTTAGATAAAAGCAATTGTATTAACCTCTTTTTGTCTTGAATTCCAAGTTGCAAAAATATTATAAAATATATTAAAACTGAATTATTTTCTTTAATGTTAAAATATTAAGAAAACTTCAGAGATAGTAATATTAATTTTACATTCGGCATTGTAGAATTTAAGATACATTATATTGTTTTATAATTCAACTTAACTTTATATACATTTGTAGAAAATTGTATGTAAATATTGTTGCTTTACCTAAATTACTTTGCATAAAAAAACTGCTGAAACTGACATAAGAAAAGCAAAAATGAAACTGTTAAGCATACAAAATTTTAGTAATATGTGAATTATATGCTCAAGCCTATTTTCAGTAGATGAATGGTATGGATAGGGAAGCGGAAAATTTATCATTTGGAAGGTGCTATCTACACAGTCAAAAGAAATCACTTTAAAAAATCCCTGGATATCCGGGGATTTCTTCACTTTCGAGAAAGATGTCCGTAAACTCTTTAGTAGGGCACGTTGTATATTAGAAATATTAAGACCATTACCACAGAAAACACAGGGTAAAAAATGGAAAAATTCGGACTGCAAAGCACAAAGCAGGTGGTCAGTCTAAACAATATCTCCAAAATTAAGAAATGCTTATTGAAGACCCATACGCAGTCCGGGTACTTTACTGACATAAATGAATTAAGCGCGAACTCAATGCAAAAATCTTTAAGGATGCCTTTGGAAACTTACTTTCATATTGAAAACGCTGGAATCAATGCTGGACAATATGGTTAATATCACCGGGAATATGGTTAACAGAGCTGTAAAATGTTTTATCATATTTAATGCAATATGAGCAGATGGAGTCTTTCCTGATCTTTGCAACATTACTTTAAACATATCTAAGTATTTCAGATTATCTTATATATCCAAATTATGGCAGGAGGCAATAGTTGTCCTCATGCCAAAACCGGAAAGCGATAGCTGAGTAAATTCAAAAGTTTTACATTTTTGATAAAAACCATGGAACAAATCGATGATGACATGGCTAAGAAACAAATCCCTAAAAGGACATTCAGTCCTTCATCTGGTGGTTAACCACATTGAAAGATCATTTGATCTACATATATACTCTGGCTATATTTATTGATATGGAGAGATATGAAGGGAGCATAAACCTGATCGATCATATGCTAGAGAACGGTATAAGACACAGGGTGGGCATATTCTTAATACCTAAGTAAATAAATATATAATTTTCAGTACAGTCTCTTTAGGATTTCAGCCAATGAGAGTTTCCAATCTTTCTGATATGCAAGCGTTAAACGTAATGTCACACGTTTAACGGCACAAATTAAGGTTAAAAGGTTGACACAAGTGTCCACAAAACCAAGTTCCAGATGAAAAATTATTCCTCAGGGTATTGGGTAGAAGAGCCGTTGTGTTAAAAATGTTTCTTATCCACAGACCAGCAAGAGAGATGCGAAACTAATTCATTCATTAAACAACATTTTATTTACATACTTTCTGTGGTCAATCTTTTCTATGCGCAAAAGGGTCCTCAAAACTAGTTTAAATTTGTTTTTATAATTTTTCGTCTGTTTGCCACATTTTCTACTCCTGGTAGGAAACATTTTTCATTATATGTCTATAGAATATTTTATAACCCTTACTATTTCGGCAAAACAATAGCTTACCCCTTTATTGTATTTCTACTAGAATTCCCAAATAGGGTGGCTTTAGAAGTACTGAAATTACTGGCTAGGCCGCGAGGACTTAATGTGAAGCTGGACAAAACTAAAAGCGTTCCGTTACGAAAAACAAGTAATCGTGATTAGCTATAATGAGCATCATTTCCTGTGAAAACTATTAGTATCTCTGATATGGTTAATTACCTACCAGACGCTCTTGGTAGATTCTCCAAATGGGGTTAGAACCCGAAAATTGGTACTCAGACCCATCTTAACGTAACTGACATCAGTGCGAAGAAACTCTAAATTGCAGTTCTCAAATCCCTAGCAGAAATTTCTGGTTGAAAGTTGAGACACAATCCATTCATTCGCTTCAATACGGATGATTTAAAAATAGATGCAAGGACTACCTTAACCTCTCAGATGATAACACTGACTTTCAGGCGGATAACACAGAGAGCATTATATTTATTAATATTTTGGGGATCGCCAGAAATATAAGGATCTTTACGACTAGGCAGTCGGATATACAAGCAATTCCTTCGAACTTTGCTGCATTTGATACAGCATATAATTCAGACTGAAAGATACTACATTCGTTGTTCATAATTGTAAAATTATCCATCTTCGATCCGTCAGTATAAACCTTTATAGCGTGTTGCTCTCGGGTGCATGGATAAAATCATTATCTCAGAAAACAAGATGGCTGACAAATTAAAAAGGGAACGTTTTTCACTTAAAGCTCAGAAACCACCGGGATTATATTGGGAGACTCAAATAGAGAAACTGTGGATTTTTGAAACACAACTCAGTTACTTGTGGGGCTTGTAGGAAGATTTCTGCTTCTGTTAAGGTGACAGTCCCTGGTCGAGATCCGGTGGATTCCGAGTCGTTTCGCTGTAGAGAGCCGACTCTCGGTGGAAAGAAAGAAAGAAAGAAAGAAAGAAAGAAAGAAAGAAAAAAAGAAAGAAAGAAAGAAAGGAAGAAAGAAAGAAAAAAAGAAAGAAACAAACAAAGAAAGAAAGAGAGAAAGAAAGAAAGAAAGAAAGAAAGAAAGAGAGAAAGAAAGAAAGAAAGAAAGAAAGAAAGAAAGAAAGAAAGAAAGAAAGAAAGAAAGAAAGAAAGAAAGAAAGAAAGAAAGAAAGAAAGAAAGAAAGAAAGAAAAAAAGAAAAAAAGAAGGAAAGAAACAAAGAAAGAAAGAAAGAAAGAGAGAAAGAAAAAAAGAAAGAAAGAAAGAAAGAAAGAAAGAAAGAAAGAAAGAGAGAAAGAAAGAAAGAAAGAAAGAAAGAAAGAAAGAAAGAAAGAAAGAAAGAAAGAAAGAAAGAAAGAAAGAAAGAAAGAAAGAAAGAAAGAAAGAAAGAAAGAAAATAGGTTGCCCAGAAATACTTGTGTGGTCCTGGCACAGTTAAAATGAGGATGGTGTAACCGCCTAAGTTCGTACTTGGTCTGTTTGGACCCATCCTATTGACGTGGCTCGGTTCTTAGATCTTGACGAACGGAACAACGACAGATTTGCAAAGGATGTCTACCCTTTGCATGGACTATATTCCAAATTGGGCTAGAGGAGACTGAGGAGTTTCGTTAAAAGATGAAAGTGGAATAAATTGAACCACTGCAACATGAGAACTCACAACAAGCCGACTTTTGTCCTAACGTGTATATCTTTTTTGAGCATGTGTAAGTTTTGAAGAGTATCTTCACTTCCGTCTTCTCTTTTACAACATAAATTTTATTAAGATCCAGCTGCCGTAGGTTTACTTATTTTCAGTAAAAATATTATAATCTTCAGTAAAAATATTATACACTTTTGCTATAAACTTAATATCTTCAGTAAATGGAAGTAAACTAAACAATGAACTTAATGTAATCTGCTTTATGATATAGAGCAAAATAATGAATGACTACAATGTTTATAATGTTCAGAAAAAAAGAAAAATCAATTTTATTAAAGTTGTGTTGTTTTGAAGCACCACAAAATGTAATAAATTTTAAAAACATTTTCACTTGTGGTTGTGGTAAATATCAACGTGAATGTCCATTACAACCATCATACCCCATCAACCATCCATATATGAACAATTTTCACTTTACTTTGTTTTTAACAAAATATATTCATTTTGTTTTTTTTTTTTAATTTTCTACAATCCATATTGTTGTTGTATTTAGTTTGACTTTCCATTATAGTCAATGTTCCGTCTGTGGTGTAATTACGTGATTATTCTTCATTCATTCATTCATTTTCTACATTTCTACTCTGTATAACAGGTCTCTTTTCAACTTGCGTGTTGGTTGTTGGTTGTTTGTTGTTGTTGTTTTTTTTTGTTCGCTTTTTTCATTTCTTGTATCTCTTTTCTTCGTTTGCCTTACATTCAGTCAGTTCTTTGCTGTGATTGGTTGTGTAGTCGTTGGCCACTCCTATATTGACTAATGTTGGAGGTTTTTGTTGGCATCATAACGTGGTCGATAATAATATATACTGTATATATTATTACATACTATTATTTTGAAATAACATTAAGGTTGTTTTTTATTACATTTTTACATTAAAGTTTATTATTTTTTTGTTATCTAATGGTCATGTGAAATTCTTTGTATACAATTTTGTTTTGAGAAATTCTATGTTGTTTTTTTTAAATAATTTTAGCTTGAATTGTAGTGATTAAAGTGAATTTAATATACATATCTTCTTTTTAGAAATGCATAATTATTGTATACTTTAAATGCTTTAAAAATAAAAATTAATACATATTAAAATAAATGTAGTATATAAGCTTTTTTAAAAAAATTAAATCCCTTGGAAATGAATTTTTAGACTTTGGAACTTTCTGGATTTAGAACTGTTTAAGATATAATAATAACAAAATTACCAAAATTGAACTGGCGACCTTCCGTTCACGCAGATAATGTATGAACACTAAAATTAAGTTCACACCTTACTAAAATAAAAGCTATGAATTTTTCCTTAAAATTGATAAAAAAATGCTTCAAAATAATGCAAATTTATTTGATTTTACTTTACGAAAAACTTTCATCAACTTAAAAATTTAGGATAAATATTAATTTCTTGTTAGTAAAAAAGCTTAAATGTTAAGAATTTATAAACTAAAAAATGAGGAAATTTAAAATTGTATGAGAATACAAAATATAAATTTCTTTAGATTAAGTTCAAACATTTGAACTTATTTAAACCAAGTATTTAAGGAAATGTTCTGTTTAGCATTCCTAAAAAGGTGTACGGTATTTTTAACCTATACAATTCTCATTTGGTTTATAGTTTATATTGTATAACTAATTTAGTTTAGACTCTTAAGTAACAAATTTCAAATTGGAAATATTTGTATGTATTAACGAAAATAATGTTCTATTTCTTTTCGTTAATATTCATATACAAAATAAATTAAATTGATTACTTAGATTTTATGATGCAAACTAAAATACTTATATATCTAAAAGTTATAACTTAATGAGAATTACAAATTCATAAATACTAACAAGCGAAATTTGTGTGAGTGTATTTTGAATGTCCATAATATGAAAATAATTTATAAACTAAAAAAATAAAGTTTATTCAGCATTACCACGAGTTCAAGAGTACTAAAATTTAAGAAAAATTTACTGGTTTACAAATAATTTTTACTGAATTTAAGATCAAATTTATACTTAATTTAAGTAAATAATATACTAAAATTTAAGAAGAAATTTACTAACTTTAAGAAAAAAATACACTTAATTTAAGTGAAGTATTACTTGTTTTTAAGAAAAGGGCACACTTGACTTAAGTAAAAATTGCTTTGGAGCCAAGTCATTCCCAAATTTCTTAAAATTTAGTTAAATTACTTAATATTTGGTATTTGTTAGGTTATTGCTCTCCTCTAAGCTTAGCTCTATTTAATTTTTTTTTTAGACAAATTTTAAACAGGCAGCAGAAAATAAATTGTGTCTTCTAATTTTAATCAGCAAAAATAATTTAAAAAATATGTTTACGCCTTTTGTGTGGTTTGAATTTAGAACTGCAAGACTATCAGGTTGTGTCTCTATCCATTGCACCACAGACACTTACACTTAGTTGTTTTCTTATATTAGTTTATATTGAGATTAAGTTCTTTTTTCATTTATACAAATTAATTAAAGACATTATTTATATATATATAAATATTATTTATACAAATTAATTATAATTATTATTATAGTTATAGAAATTTCCCTTGAAGAAGTCACCCAATGTGTAAGCTCTATTTCAACTAATATAAAAATCAAGAAAATCGAAGAAAACTAACAGAACTTAGTTGTTTACTTATTTTGAATCTAAACATTTGGGTGGCGCAAAAATAACCTTCCGATGTTTTTTGGCTGTAATTAAAAAAAAAAAATAAAAAACTTTGAGTCTTCTTGTGGATTATTTTTATTTGGTCTTTTAATTTTTATTACATCAAGTCGAGAATATGATGTCATGTAAATGGCCGCCGTCACAGTTGATTGTCATTTGAGCCATTTTAATGGCATTTTCCATCACTTTGGCCAAAATTTCCGGCGATAGGTCCTTACATTCTTGACGGATATTGTCTTTAAGAGCTGCAAGAGTCTGAGGCTTGTTGACATAAACCCGCGACTTCAAAAAGCCCCACAAAAAGAAGTCTGGAGCGGTAAAATCAGGCGATCTTGCTGGCCAGTGCAAATCGCCAAAACGGGAGATTAGGCGCCCGGGAAATGCATCCTTCACCATATCGGTTGTGGCACGTGCAGTGTGTGGCGTTGCACCGTCCTGTTGGAACCACATGTTTTCCAATCCCAATTCATCAAGTTGCGGCAAAAAGAACGCGTTGATCATTGCTCTGTAGCGCTCACCATTTACAGTAACCGTTTGGCCCACGACGTCTTCGAAGAAAAAAGTCCGATGACTCCTCCAGCGAAAACAGCACACCATACAGTGACTTTAAGCGGTTGTAATGGCTCTTCGTGGGTTACACGCGGATTTTCAGTGCCCGAGAAGCGTAAATTTTGCTTATTTACGTACCCTCTAAGATGGAAATGGGCCTCATCACTCATGATTATTTTTGATGAAAAATCATCTTCATTATTGCTCAAATAAATAGTCACCAATATTCCCCGTTCTGGAGCAGTGTAGCGTAACATTGTTTATTAACGTGTATTTCGCATGTGTTTAATACACAAATGTCAAAACAGAACTGACATTAGGGGCCAATCGCAAAATTTATAGCATTTTCTGATAGGAGGATTACTTTTGCGCCACCTTGTATAATAATATATTTAAAAACTTTTTACAATAATTAAAATTTCGGTTGATAATCTTAATATTTTATTAAATTTGTAGAAATTAATGATTGATTGTACTAATGTTGATAAACAATTTAAAATTACATTCAAATTAATTGAAAAAACTAATATTTTAGATACAGTAATAATTTTTATTAAAACAGAACTTATATTAGATATTTACTGCCAATTTTTTCTTCAAATGATATAATCTTCGATAAATTGTTGGGTCTTGGTATAAAAGGTAATGTAGAAGATAATATTTTTTTCGATATTAATTAGAAAAAACAATATTTTAGATGATGTGATAATATTTTGGTTAATATATTTTCTGTATATAAATAAATTTAACTATTCTGATCAAAAAATTTAAAAATGTACAATTAAAAGTTTTGAATAAATATAAAATTTTGATGATTCCGATAGAATTGTAATCAATTTATTTTATGTGTTTAGGTCCTAACTTCTAATCATAACCAAAACGCACACACTTTATTATTTCTTCTTTCTCCTCATATTTTGTGCACCAAATCGTTTTGGATCCTATTCGTTACACCCAGAGAAAATTTTTGTTAAGTTTCAACTGAAATTCAATTATTACGACTAAAATTTGTTTGTACAACTGAATATTGTTTTTCACTACAATATTCGCCTACTACACTTAAAAGAATTTGTAAGTAAAAATAACAGAAATTACCATTTCAAAGAAATTTTTGTCTTATTTCAAATCCAGTCTACATACTTTTCATTTAAATTAAAGGGGTTTTGTTTTTGTCTCTTAAACAACTAACACATCATTAAAAACAATTGATTAATCAGTTAAAAATAAATGTTGAAATTTTATCTATCAATTCCGTAAAAATAAATGATTATTCATTTACTTAAAATTGTTTTGGTTTATTGTATTTTGGTTTGTTTTTTAAGCTAATGTTTACTCACACTGTCTATAGACACATTTTGTGAGTATGTGTGTGTGTTTATAAAGTTCTCATAAAAAAAAATCGGTAAATTACAGTAATCATTTTGAACAAATCTATAGAAAAGTTAAAATAAATATTTCTTTTAAAAAATAAATGTATGTTCCTATTGTTGAAAACATGAGTGTGAATTTGCTAACCTAGTAGCTGAATTATTTGCAAGAAATAAATTTATGCATCAAAGCGATCCAGAAGGTGTATCTTATGCCCAAGTTTTCTACCGAGCTCGAATCGTTAAAAGTGCTCGCTGATATAACCGTAAACAAATCATCTGGGCTGGATGGTCTACCAGTTCTGTTGCTGAAAAAGTTACCTTGAACGCTGGGTCGTCCATTAGCTAACATGTTGTTCTTCGAACAGTGCGGTAGTCTCCCCTTTATGCTGCAAAGAGAGTAGACCAACAAGAGAAGCCAATTTGCTTTTAAGGCGAAATGTGTTACTACTTTGGTTTATTTTGGAGATTAAGGTATATATTATGCTAGAATGTTATCAATCTTAGCGATCGGCGGTATGACTTTTGTAGAACTCGTTCTACGGGTGACCTATTGGCGTTACTTTGAACGTTGTAGTCGGTTTATTCACAGGTTCGGTGAAAGTAAAGTGGTTTCCCTAGATATTTCCGAAGCGTTCCATCGCGTATTGCACGGCATACTTGTGTTAAAGGTTATTGCTTTTGATCTTGGTAACGATTTTCTCGAGCTTTCTCGGAGATCATACTATTCGTATTGTTATAGATGACCATAGAAAAAAATTTTGTCAGTTTCCAACTGAAATTCGATTTCAATGTTTGAAATGGATTGTTACAGCCGAATATTGATTTCTAAAACAAAATTTGGTTAATACAACAGAATTTCGGTTGCAACACCCAACACATTTTGCAATGACATTTAAAAATGTTGGTTGTCTTAACTAAAATATGCTTTTTCAATTCCGTTAGCACTTAATTTTTTTGTTTGTTGGGTCCCATGTAAAAGGTTCATTTCTTTCTCCACCTCTTTTTTCATCTATTTTAATTACCTTGGTGTCAGATGACACCAATATTTATCCATTATTTTCTTCCGATAATAGGCCAATAATCAAGAATGAATGACATATTTAATAACGACCCTTTGGCAATCACAGACTGAAGGTATACCAATGGGTGCTATCTGATCTTAATGAAATTCATATTTGTGATAGGGGAAAGAAAATATATGACACACGTATTTTTTGTAGAGCTCCATCTCACAATTAGGTTCTAAGAAATGAGGTAAAAACACAAGTCTCAAATTTATGAAATTTTCCAAAAATATAATATTAATACCAATTCAGCAATTTACTAAGAATCACTTCCTCCATATTTCATATTTTGTCCATAGGTCTGCATACGGACATAAAAGCTCTTTCTGAATTCGACTTAAATGTTGCTTAGGCATCCACAACCGTTAATATCTGGGTGAAATTTGGGTTGTCAATATTATATATGACTGTAACCACTTAGTCTCCATATTAAATCTTAAATGAGCTTTTATCAAACTTCAGGTATCAAACACAAAAGTATAGAATTTGGTTAGAAACGGTCTATATTCAGACCCACCTCTTTTGGAAACATCATATCTGAATTGGGCTTGAACATTTTACTTGTACATGCCATATTAATCCCGATATAAGCTCAACTTCTTGGTATTTGTTTAAATAAACTTTTTGGGCGATTAGGTTCAGATTTATCTGTATATTTTCCGTGTCGTTCATAAAAAGAGAACTGGAACCCATTTCGGAATTTAGACAGCTTCCCGAAATTTTACACAAATTCTACTTGGTGTAAGGTACCATATAGTCGGCATACCCGAGTTTAATATTTGTACTAGTTTTGTATGGTATTTGTAAGATTTCTGT